>NQII01001340.1:341602-519715 GCA_002778355.1 Clitarchus hookeri
GATAGTAGGGCTTAACGTCTCGTCAACAGCGAGGTCATTAGAGACGGAGCAAGCTGCTAAGAGAAGCAGGAATGCGGAGGGAACCAGCCATGTCTTGCAGTAAGATACCATCCCAGCATTCGCCTGGAGTGATCTCGAGGAACCACGGAGAACAGAAATCAGGATGGCTGGACCGTGATTCGAACCCAAGCAAGTCCTCACGAATGCAAGTCCAGAGGTTAACTACTGCGCCAGCTCGCTCGGTCGGTTGGTGTCGGCTAAAGGAATATTTGTATGGAGTTGGGGAGAGGAACGGCAGAGGCTTGTCGACTAAATAACCAATGAGAAAAATTGTGGTTGGGGGTCAGTCATCTGCTGGTCATCGTGCCGGGAGCTGAATCGCTGATCGCTCTACCCACCATCAGGAATCGAGCCCTGAACATCCAGCATGTAAGTCTTTAAAAAATGATTTACGTAATTTTTCAATAATTTCCCAAATTTTCCCCTTTTTTATTTCAAATTTTTATTAAATTATTTTTAGAAATTTTTTTACGATTTTGCTCTTATGTTAACGATTTTATGGGTTCGAGTTCGCCTCTGATCAAACTCAAGGTCCCGGATATCCAAGATGGCGGTCTGGTTTGATAATGTTATTTCACCACAGAATTTTGGCATTTTTCAAACAATGTTGTGTGTTTGGTTTTTTTATTTTTTCGGGTTCAAGTTTGCCTGGAGTCAAGGTCGTCTTCAAGACTGATATTCTGTAGCGTAATCACTACTGATTTTTAAAGACTGTTTAAACTGTAAATACCAGTTTCCCGCCAACAAAACCCCCTGCCAGGCTCTGACAGGTCGCTGCCACAGAATGTAAGACTCTCTGTCACTCACTATACCGAGTTATCTCACTGACTCAAGGGTTCCGCCTGCCTTGCACTAAAACTGCGTTGCAGAGTGTTTGAATTAATTTTTTTTTTTTTTTTTTAGAAACTTTTAAACGTTCCCCTAGTATGTTTACGTGCGAAAATACATAAATGCAGACGAGGAAGGAACGGTACATTAAAGTTACCATGCATGCTGTGAATATTATTTTGGAGCCCTCAAATTAAGTTAAAAATGTATTTTTTTTTTTTAGGCTGCCGTAGGTTAAAATATATTAGCCGGACACGAGCCAAACTATGATAGGAGGAGCCTGAGTCCAATTTTCTGCATTATGTTATGTGTCGCAGGCCTTCATCGCTCCCCTTGCTCCGCCCTGCTCGCGAAAACAGAGGAATAAAGGTCAGGCGAGCGATAATCCAAGAAGTGCGTACCTTGTTTCGAAAGACGTGCCGTCGCGCATTCTTCAGCATACTGCCGTGATAAGCCTTTTGCGGCTCGCACGCTCCTGACCTTCAGCTAATATAATTGCTGCGTTTATCTGAATAATGTTCTGGTTTTGATCGCCCTCGCCTCTCAGCGAGACTCGGGGTGCGGGGAATATTCCAGATATTGGCTGCTGGTACTATAAAAGTGCGACGGGCCTCCGAGCCGGGAGTTGATGAGTGTCTGAAGTTTGGGCTATTGCGCGACCTTGAGCGATAGAGACGAGTGAGAAGAAGTTACCAGTGGGAGGAAAATCTGCGACTGCGAGCATCGGTGCAGTGAAGGGTGCGACTGGCAGGCTGGACTATTGGACTGGATGCGTGAGCGAAAGACATTTCAAATGATGGCAACAGACAGCCTGAACATGTGTTAATGATGAATGTGAGTTAATTGACTATAACCAAACAGAGACATTGAGAAGGATTTTAATTAGAGTTGAGATAAATAGTTAATACTGTGCTCATTGAGAAATAAAAAGAGTAATAGTGGAGATAGACAGATTAATGCTGTAAATAATAACTGTGTGAATAAATTAAAATCAAATTTTGTTATTTTTTTTTTATTAAGATCTTCATTCCTCNTGCTGTAAATAATAACTGTGTGAATAAATTAAAATCAAATTTTGTTATTTTTTTTTTATTAAGATCTTCATTCCTTATGAACTTGGACACACCCCTTAAGCTTCTTGCAACAATACTTTTCACCAATAAAATTATAGCAGACCGCAAGAATATGGTCCATAGGCGGCTGACTACATCACAGTGTTATGAGAAATGCACATTCATTTCAATATTTACATCTTTAAGAAGAAAAATGTATCTTATTCATGTCAAATGTTCTATAACTTTTTTACGTGAATAACATTTTTAGCTGCTTATNTAAGAAGAAAAATGTATCTTATTCATGTCAAATGTTCTATAACTTTTTTACGTGAATAACATTTTTAGCTGCTTATTTTGTTGCTGTTTGCCTACGGATATCCAAAAGCAAGAACCATTTTCGTGCGGTCTGATTTTCATAATTTAGGTTATATTTTTTATCGGCTTATAATTTTGTTAATAACACATACCAGTGAAAGTGAAGTGAAGGTTAGGAATTGAACGAAACAATTTTAATATCTACATAAACATTTAATACTTGAACATTTGAACAACTTAACATTTAATAGTTGAAACACTTAATAGTTGAAACGTCAGAGTACAAATTGTTTTATTTATTGAAATAGTCTAATTTTTATACGCCCACATATCCATATAATAATAAAAACCAAGCAAATGGATTGGTGTCGTTTTAAGTGGTTTATTTTACTTGTCTCGTTCGGGTATCGTCTGCAGTCCGGTGTTTTCGAAGCACATGGTTCTGGGTCCCATCTCTCAAGTTGGGGCCCAGCAGTTTAACAAACATCAAACTTGACACTTGTGGCACTGTCAGTATCGTACGGGTGGGTGTAATTATAAGGTTAATTAACTGAATCCTCTTTCACAATCGGCTGAACTGCATGGGGTCAGTTTTGTGCAGTTAAACAAAAGCGTTAAATATTTTGGTATCCTTATATGGTTTTCGACAAAACTTCTGTAGCTGGTTTTGATTTTCAGTATACTTAATTTCAACCTTCTGCACAGCTTCTCAATCTCCGGTAGCCAAAGCCTGCAGGTTTATCAATAGGCCACTGATCTGGTTCCAGCACTTTTGATTCATCTAAAAGTAATTCGTAAGCTTCTTGATGTAATGGCGCACTTAACCCACGGGGTTCTAGAAATTGTGGTAAACATTCTTACTGTTAAGTTATTTATGACACTTGTTGTTAACTGCTGACTAAGTCAAAGTGTCTGTTTGAGGCACCGTATCCGTACCAAGTAGTTGACACGGCTCTAAATGAACTTGCTAGCCAACGTGTCCCTAAAATTTTCCCAATTTCCCTTATTTCTTGATCTAGGTCACTATCACATTCTGCTAACCCCCTGTGATTTTTGGTGATCTGCTATAAATGGAGTAAAATTTGGAGATGGTTCACAGCCCCCACTTCCTTAATTGCATCACTCAGAGGTAACTAATCTGTAGTTAATACAGTGCCAAATAATAATGCTTCGATATTTTTCAAGCAATATTTCTGCGACTCCTGATTTTTCCCCTGCTTAACACTTTCACCGTTACTTGCAAATGCAAACGTTTTTATTTAGGTAGTTATCTTAAAAACCGTGTTTGCTTAAACAATCCAGAAAATTTTCTGCTGTGGTCTTAGATGTTTGGTTGGATAGTTCAAGAAAATCTAAGAATGAAAAATGTGCAGGGTCCTCTTTGCTAACGTCACACTTAAAACAAGTTATCAAAGTACCTATATCTTCTGCCAAGACTGGTCGATTTGTCTATTAGGGCTGATATTTTGCCCGATATTTCTAAAATGTGTTGCCCGAATTTTTTTTAAAATTTAATTAAAAACGTGACAAATTATTTCCATTGCAATTATTTTAGAATGTAGCCCCACACCTATATCCAAACCATTTAATTTTTTCTTTCATCTCCGAAAGATCAAAATGGTTGGTGCAGGGCCTATTGTTTTTTACAATAAAGTAAGCTGTTATAATGACAGTTTTTTGTTGTCATAAAGTAGGATGCATTCATTTCATCAAAAATCTTGTCCATCGAATCTTTTTTGGCCTCGGCAGCAATACTTTCAGTTGCCGTGTCGCCAAAAAAATATTTTTATGTCCAAATTTTTTTTTTTCCCTCAAAGATGTAAGTTGAGCGGTTCAACTTAATCCATTTAATGTAACTAAGTATCAACGTCATTCTTTCGATGTGCTCATGCGCTCTTTATTAAATGCGCCAAGTTGAGCAACTTTTTTTTACAAACATTTCAACAAAGTTTCTCGTTGCTACAATCGAGCCAAAGGGAAAGCATTTTCCTTACGTTCCCACATTTATTCCGTCCAAATGGAAGGCCAACGAAAAATAGTTGAGCCCGGTACATGCTCAGAATTATCAAAAACACACATACCTTCGGCTTCTGTAGGCTGCACAAACGAGCTTTCGCCAGATTTAAGGAGAGAATTTGCATTGCGAGGAGCTGAGGTTGAAGACTCATACGAAGACTGTTTCTATCCTCTACTGAAGAATACTGTTAAGAGTTTTTGTTTTTTATTAGCACTATTAGCAGATTCCACGACAATTATATATCAATAACTTATTTTGTTGATGCACAAACACAGAGTATTGAACAAGAGCACAGTGGTACTGTATAAACACACAACAGACTAAATGATAGATAAACCAAGCAAGAGTCGCGACTGACATGCGAGCCGCGGCAACCAATAATGACTAATCAGCATTGTGGGTGTGGGGAGGGGTGTGTGCCGGGCAAGGAGGAGTGACTCAGGCTGTCTGCTAGACGTCAACAAACGGGTCACTGACTCACAGGCTTGCTCGGTCTTGTAGGATATGTTTAGACATCAGTGTCCTCCGTCACACACCATTTAAGGAAGTGATCATATCTTTCATTAAGAAATATTACAACGATAAATACTTAATGTTAAAATAAAATGTAGCTCAGACTTTAAGTTAAAACAAATTTTTATAAGACATGACAAATTTTTATTTCTTCTTAAAAACAGTACCATAACAGCGTTACGGCACCAGTGCATCCATGATTTTATCGTGAACCAAGCAAGACATTAAACCGCACAGTCCACACTGTCCTTATTTGCAATGGAATCCGGTTTGGTGGGGGAAGGTGCGAAGGTAAATATCGCACGACCGTAGTACCAACCACGTCACTCCATCCAAAAATATGACTACACTAATTTAAATACTACGCATTAAATTTTGTACTTAATATTGTTCTCGTAGAACAGCAAGCTGTAAGCTTGTTTGCCAAAGTTTCGGTTTCTAGAAACATGTAAATATGTCGTTTATAATTTATCACACAGTAATTTTCGTCAACAAGTTGTAACAATAAGGGCACTCAGAATTTTACATTTCTGTTCTGTGTTATTTTACCTATCGTAATTTCCAAAAATTACATGAAGCACGCACGCACCAACATACATCATACACAGTTCACACTCGTATTAACTAGTTATACTACCAAACCAAACTAAAACTCACTAATATAATAGGTGTCAGGAAAGAATAGTATGCTCTAGTACCTCGGCTTGTACCCGAGACGTGTTACTATAACAACAGTCCTTTATTAAGTATGTATCAGCAATCCACGTGGCGGCACGGACTTTCCGTGCAATTAAGCTTTTCCAGATAACAATGCATAAACCACAAATAACATTTGCAAACTTTTTTAAGTAACTTTTATGACAGCTATAAAGTGCACAGCCAATAATAGTTACGTTAAAAAAAAATATTTAGGACAAATGCTATATTAAATCAGCCAACTACGAATTAAAACTCGATTTTATGATATTTCTGAGTAACTTATACACTTTTATTTCAATGAATTATCATATTTTAAAGGCATCAAGTGAAAACATGTTTGAGTTAAAAACACCCAGTTCGATTAGAACTCCAACTATTAGGTAACAATTTATAAACTCCAGATCTAACTGGTTTTTGATGCTTGTGAACTAAAATATAAAAGTAAGCTTCCCTTGCTCTACTGGGTACTAAGCGCTTCAGACTCCCCCCCCCCCCCNATCCTGAGGACATGCTTAGAGTTCGGTTTCCTTTTCAAAGAAAACAAAATAACATATACTTCTCTTGTGATTTCAAATAACTGTAAATTGCAATTTATATACCCCCTTCCCTTCTCCCTGTCTCGCTTTCTCTTTCTCTACTGGATCTAATGTTAATTGAAACGAGAGTAGAATATACTTATATTTCTTTAGTACACAGCCTTAATGTTATATATTTATGACGCCATACTTTAAGGTATTGCAAATTTAACTCGGACCTGCCTGTATCTCTACTAATCTTGAACTTACCTACATGCATACTCAAACATGCGCGCGTGCATGAATCCCTGCATTTACGCTTACGTACATTTAACGTATTATTTTGCCTTAAAATTACATTAAAATTATATGTGATTAAACCGTTCCACCAGTCCGGTCATAAACAAGCAAAACTTTCATTTCATAAGTAATGATTGTTACTGCAAAAATTCCACACAAAGGGGAATTAGGAATATCTGATTGAACAAACTAAAACATGGGACCCAGCATAGCATTGCACATTGTGCTAAGCTTATTCCTAAAACACAAGGTAGCCATTGAACCCTATGTAAGACCAAAACTGTGCTTCTGATATTTTCTGAAGCATTAAGCGTGATTCATAGAAAAAAATATTTAACTGTCGTTTTCTTGTTTTGTAATTTCTGTAGTGGTTCCATGAAAATTAATGATGACCGCCATTCAATTAATGCAGACAGTTAAAGATAGTTAATACGAGCGACTTATTAAAACGTTACACATCTGTGCCTCAACTTATATTATCTAAGCAACAGCTCACGATTTTTTTTACCTGTTTTATCCGACAAGTGATTTCGCCGCAACTGAAATGGTACCTTTTTTTTCTTAAATTTTCTGGCAGAAAGAAGTAAAAGAACATACAAAACATATACAACAGTAAAACTTATTAGTTCTTTTTTCAAAGCACGAGGCCTTTAAAAAAAACCAGAAGCATGAAATACTCACTGTGTTAAAGAATGATAACATAATTCTGACACACTAAATTTCAGTAATTAAAAAGTTAATAATAAAACAAATACTACAATATATTATTACTTTATTACCAAGGCCTATATAAAAAGTCATAGCGACACCACAAACGGTCGAAATTTGAATGTATCAATAGACACGTAGACGGGAACTTGTAAATATCTTCAACAATAGTTATAGAATTAAAATTTTCGGTAGTTTTGGTGGTGGTCGTGGTGGGGGGGATGGGGATGAATATTTGTGTTATAATTTATATTTGCGATGAAAGTTTGAAAGGGCCGAAATATAATTAGCACTGATATATCTTATGCATAAGTAAAATTGTCATGTTTTCTTTCCTGTGAAACCCTCAATCGTTTACATCCGGCACACCTAAACCTAACGGCTGCGCTGGTGTAGGAAGGAAAACCAAAACCACAAACAGTTCTGTATGAAGTCGTTCGGCGTCGCTATCAAATGCGTGCCTCACGGTTACTCAACCGCCAAGAGAAAGTGTACACAAGTTTACAAGATAAAACAGTTGGACGGTTCCCGTGTACTTTGAACTAGTTTTTACCTCCGTATTCTTGGCTTCTGGCTTTTGTAGCCGCGACAATGGCTTCCGTTCGAAACGTCTGGACAAAATACGACAGTGACGCGGCTGCAACCGAGAAACCAAGAACATGAGGACAACTGTCGCGGAAGCCTGACAATTTATTGCCTACGTTTTTACTAGCCTATTTTCCGAAGGAACGAAAGGCTTATGAGATCACTTTCCTGTCTGTGTGTGTGTGTGTGTGTGTGTGTGCGTATGTGTGTTTTTGTTTGCGTGTGGATCCCCCTTTTAATTTTTAAACGCGTGGACCGAATTTCACCAAACATGGTTCACATTTAGTACTTAGACACCTGACATCTATAATTTTCGACGTCAGGCACTTACTTTCAAAATGCCGGCTATTAAATTTTTTGGAGTGATATGGCATATTTCGGGAACCATTAAACCAAATTAAATCAAATTTTGTATACTGGCATAACTACGTGTAAGCATTAACTTTTGAAATTGATATTGTTTTTGGTCAACCATTTTGGAAAATAGTACCAAATAAAGAAATAATTTTTTTTTATTATATCTCGAAAACTATTGAACCAATTCTCATACAATTTGGCAGGTAAGTAAAACTATTATAGACCAACAAAATGTAAGTGATTGAACTCGTTTAGGTAGTTACTTTAAAAATGGCGGCCATACAACATTTTTTAGGTTTATTTGGTATAGCTGCCACAGCATTTAAACAATTTTGACCCAATTTTGCATAATGAAAGGATCCGTTAGGAGCGTCATATATACCAACACACAACCACTTTTGTCGGTCGTTTTGGAATATAGCATCATGCGAATAAATAAAGTTGTCATATCTCGGTAAAAAATCAACCGATTCTTACCAAATTTGTCAAACAAGTAGTACTGATGCAGATAATGTTAAGTGATATGTTTAAAGCATGCTAGACACTATTTTCAAAAAGTTCGCCATATAGCTATTTTAGCTTAGAATGCTATATCGTCGAAATTATGTAATCAATTCCAACATCACTTTATATTTTGGCAGCACATATTACATATATCAACTGTATCTATAGGAAGCATATTTTTCTACCATTTTGTAATATAGTACTACGTGAATAAAAAAGTTTTATGTCATATCTCAGGAAACAATTGACTGATTTCTATCAAATTTGGCAAACAAGTACCACTGAGGCAGGTGATAATAAATGGTATGTTTTAAAAATATCAGACAATTATTTAAAAATGGTGGCCATATAGCCATTTTTATCTTAGAATGCTACATCGTCGAAACCATGAAATTAATTCCAACTTAACTGTATACTAATACTAGGTATTACAACTATCAACTGTATTTACATGGAGAATATTATTTTTATTCTCCATTTTGCAAGGTAGCGACATGTTAATAAATCAAGTTTTTTTTATCGTATCTCGGGAAACTATTGATGGATGCCTACCAAATTTGGCAAACAAATATTACTGTAGCATGTGGTAAAAACTGATACGTTTTAAGTAGATAAAGCTTTTATTTCCAAAATGGTGGTTATATAAATATTTTAGCTCAGAATATTTTATTAACGAAACAAATTCCAACATAATTTTGTATGCTAGCAGTGCCTATTAGAACCGTCAAATATGACTATGCAGAGCTTCATTTCTCTGTCATTTTGTATAATAGCCCCACCAATAAAAAATAAATTTTTAGCTCATGTTTTGGGAAACAATCAACCCATTCTCACAAAATTTGGCAAACATGTACTGTGGTAGGCCATATAAATATATGTATTATTTTTAAGTATGACTTTTATTTTCAGAATGGCTGCTATAAAGTCATTTTAGTTTTGTGTGCTATATCTACGAAGTTATGTAATATATTTTAACTTAAATTTGTATATTGACAGTCCTCCATTTATGAAGATCACCATATGAAAATTATGGAGGTTTTTATGCCATATCTTGAGAACCAATCAACCGATTCCCATCAAATGTTACATTGGAACCACTGGAACACTTAAACTAATTTGTACCAAATTGTGCACACTATGAATGCTACAGAAGTCCATGTAAGTTTCATGATTTAAATAGGTCAGACAACGATGTTCAAAATGGTGGCTTGATAAATAATTTAGATACGTTTGCCACACATATTAAAATATTTAACAAAATTCAACCAAATTTTGTTTGTAGACATTACACATAGGCATCGTATATAGAGTCTCTTTTTTTTTTTGGAAATTTTGTACAACAGAATTATATAAGAAAATATAAATATTTTAGGTTAGTTATCTCTATAAATCGAAACATTAGACTGATTAAATCCGAAGTTGATGCTCCGAATCCGACCTCCATAATGTAGTGCATTGCACGTTAGTTTATTGTCCGAGGTTTTCTGAGTTTTAAGTCCCGGGTAAAACACGTGTGTATTTGTAATTGTCTCACTAATGTTGCATACGTTTCTGGTTTCATTTCTAATATTATTGCTTCCAAAGAAAAGTTAAGTCCTACCTACCAACTCAGCTTTTAAGAACTTATTTAAAAATTAATTGCACTCATGTTGACGAAAGTAGGCTCATTAGTTACATCAGTAACTTCTTGTTAGTCTTCCCACGTATTGTACTAAAGTGTTCTTGGCTAAGTGAGCAGTAAGAGCTCGGCCTGTTCAAAGTTACAATTCTGTAACAAGCCTGAGCATTTTCGTCGCGTGTGTTTGTGTGTGAGAGTGAGAAAAAAAAAAGGGGGGGGGGAGTAATTGGCTGGTTTTTACATCTATATTCCAAGGAAGCAGAATGATTTGGGCAAGTCTGTGGCAAGGGGTTGGGGGATCGGAGCCATTCATGCTGTCATTCCGGTCGGCCTTGGGGGCCGGGTTGGGTACAAGCCGTGGTCTGGCAACCAACCTGTAATGGGTGTAAGGTGAGGGAACTGGGTGCCTGAAGCCGGTCGTGGGACGATCGAGTGTGTAGGGGGGAGCCCATGAACCGAGTACCTGGTGGGGTAGTCGTAACGGCTATGGTGTCTACTTCAGTAGAGTGAAGGGACCGGGTGCCTGAAAACCGGACGTATGGGTCGCGTCCGCCGAGTAGGGGGGAGCCTGGGAACTGAACCTAGTGGGGTGGTCTTACGGCAGAAATGGCCGCCCCAGTTGGGCCTAACCCTGGTTACAAGCTCTAGTGACGACGACCGGCGCAAGTGTAAGAGCTCGTTCGCGAGCTCCGGTGGGACCCGCTCATAGGAACTAGTGATCCCTGGGGCGTTTCCCTGCCGTCATGAAAAGCCTCCAATCCATCTCCTTTAATGGGGCAGTGATGCGAATATATATCCTAGCACTGCTCAAGTCCATCTCCACCTCCTCGTGGTATGGGCTGGTAACATGGGGGCCGCCCCATGGCTAACGGAGTGAGGACGAATGAAGGCGGTGACGGCCTGTCTGTGCACAGATAATCAGTCACGGCGAGGTTATGTGCAGTCTCCAGAGGCTGTATATATTCTTCGCCATGCGGTGAAGACCCGCGAACCGAATTGCACTCCCAAGCTGAGCCTTGACTGGTGGCAAGTTGAGGATGATCTCGGGGTGGCGGAGTCACGATGAAGGGATTGTCTGGCGTCCTGGAGGGGCTGGGCCGCTCTGGGTGAAAACTCAGTGTGCATGTCTGAAAATTGTGGGTACCCAGGGGATCAGCGTGAAAGCCCCGGCTTCGGCCGTGCTGATCGTGGGTCGGACTCTGGGTGGTAGTGGTTGAACCTTCTGCTTAGAAGGAGATCTGGAGGTGGGTACTTGCCTGGAGGGCGGGCTGCCTGACACTGGAAGGGACAGTAGCAATTGCCGTGGAACGCAAGCGTTGCTGTCTCATGCAGGCAGTCATGTTTCGAAGGGTTGGTGCTCATCAACGAAGGGTCGACGGTCTGGTCCGCCTAGTAAGAGGACTCGTTCGCAAAGCGGGTTTGTAGAGTGAAGATAGCACTTGGCCCCATCAAGGTGGCGCGCACAGATTCAACTCTGTGCGTTGCTGTTGATAGGTGAGGAGAAACCNGATAGCACTTGGCCCCATCAAGGTGGCGCGCACAGATTCAACTCTGTGCGTTGCTGTTGATAGGTGAGGAGAAACCACGCATGGGTGTAAGGTGGAGAACATCCTCCCACTGCGATTGGAAAGAGCGATACTCTTTCTATTGACAGTATTCAACTACTGACAATTACGAGCTCTGACCAAGCTCAATGAATCCAAGGTTATGGACTTAGTCCAAGACTGTAGGGGAGTGCGCACCAAAACAGCCTGGTGCATAACAGCCATATTTTCTCTATATGTGCAAGCCTGAAGTGACAACTAGACGTCGGTCGTGCAAGTAATGGAAGTCCTGATCGCACTCCCCTAGTAAATACGCTCAGAATGGTGTCTCCTGTAATACCTTAGTGGATCAGGCACAGGAGGGGCAAGCCTGGGTCAAACAACCGCGCCAACGATTGGTGAAAACATGTCATTCCGGTCGGTCAGCGGCCATTTTCTCTAAAAACGGCCTTTTTTTTCTCTTTATATCGACCATTTTTGGCTTAAAATTTCAATTTTCCCTTAAAATTTCCAGCATTTCTTTCAAAAAGCACCGATCCCCTCATTTACAAAGAATGAGCCATTATTTGCAAAAACGAACTATTGGAAGGTTTTGGGGGATAGTTTTCTACCTGTGACCTTAACCTTAGACCTTGACTCAAGACCTTGACCTTGAATGACCCTGATCACAAAAAAATTCCCAAAAAATGCCAAAAATCCAAAATATTTCCAAAATATTCTAACGAATTCCCAAAAAAACCCTTGACATTTGACTCAAAGCTCAACACTCAAGACCCCAGACACAAGAACCAAGATTCAAGACCCAGGACCCAATACCGGAGACCCAAGACTCAAGAATAAAAAAACAAGACCCTTGACTCAAGACTCAAAACCCTTGACTCAAGACCCAAGACTTAAGACTGAAGACTCAGGACTAAATACTTAAGAATCAAGATGCAAGACACTTGACTCAAGACTCAAAACCTTTGACCCCATGACACATGACATTTGAACCCATGTCCATGTCCTTAATATTTTAGCCATCTGGTTTCTAGAATGTTCTACTTCATGCTCTGTCATTCCATATTGCTACTTCATGCTTTGTCATTCCATCTTGCTACTTCATGCTCTGTCATTCCATCTTGCATCTCTCTTTCTTCTCTCTCCTACCTTCTTCTTCTTCCTCCGCTATCTTGAATGCCATCTGCTGTAGTTCCCTCGCCACCTGCTAGGGGTGCTGGGGACAGCCATGTTGTTGTTTATTCCTACTAGAGTGCGCAGGTGTAACCGATCGCTCTACATGCTAGTGTGTATATTTATTTATGATTTTAAGGATGAAGTATAATTTACCATTTACGACAAGGTGTAAATAGGGTATGTAATTATCCAAATAATTTAAAAAAATTGAATTCTTCCGATTTTATGTATACAATTTCCAAGTGAAATCAAATTTACTGTAGGCCAAACTCCAATCACACTTTCAACTTTGTCTATAAAATCAAATTTTTAATTTTTTTTATTATAATTTGACTGTGCATTCCAGCTTTGAATTTTTTTTACTGATTTATGAAAAAAGGAGGTAGCCATACCATGCTTTTTATGCCATTCCGCTGGCTCTCAAACTTACCGCATACAGGCTTTAGCCATGCACACGGTTCTACGACTTTTGTTGGCCAAAGTTAGCATTTTAACATGTCCGCATGTGCATGGTGTCAAGTAACCTATGTTATCGTAAGCGCTTTCAAGTCGTTTTCTCATGTCCATAATTAAATACTCTATTTAAACCTTGTCGTAAATGGTAAATTACACTTCATCCTTAAAATCATAAATAAATATACACACTAGCATGTAGAGCGATCGGCTACACCTGCGCACTCTAGTAGGAATAAACAACAACATGGCTGACCCCAGCACCCGTAGCAGGTGGTGAGGGAACTACAGCAGATGGCATTCAAGATAGCGGAGGAAGAAGAAGAAGGTGTAAGAGAGAAAAGAGATGGGAGAGAGAAGAAAGAGAGATGCAAGATGGAATGACAGAGCATGAAGAAGGAAGATGGAATGACAGAGCAGGAAGTAGCAAGATGAAAAGATATAGCACTAAGTAGGATGTTGGAATGACAGAGCATGAAGTGGGAAATTCTAGAAACAAGATGGCTGAAAGGTAAAGGATATGGGTAAGAGGTCATGGGGTCAAAGGTCATGGGGTCAAAGGTCATGGGGTAAAAGGTCATGGTGTTAAAAGTCATGGGTCATGGGGTCAAGTATCATCGGTCAAGGGTCTTGGTCTTTTGAGTCCCGAAGCTTGGGTATTTGTCTTGGGTCTTGGGTTTTACGTCTTGGGTTTTAGGTCTTGGGTCTTTATTCTTAAGTCAAGGTTTCTGGGTCTGGGGTCTTGAGTCACGGGTATTGGGTTTTCAGTCAAAGGTTTTGAGTCAAGGGTTTTGAGTTATAGGGTTTTGAGTCAAGGGTCTTGAGTTCTAGGGTTTTGAGTCGAGGGTCTTGAGTTCTAGGGTTTTGAGTCAAAGGTCTTGAGTTCTAGGGTTTTGAGTCAAAGGTCTTGAGTCTTGAGTCTTGTGTCCAGTCTATTGGGCCTTGAGCTATGGGATTTGGGCCTTGGGTCTTGAGGCTTTGGTCTTGGGTATTGAGTCAAGGGTTTTTGTTTATGGGTCTTGGGAATTGAGTCAAGAGTTAAGGGGTTTGAGTAAAGGGTCTTGAGTCCATAGTCTTGGGTCCAGAGTCTTGGGTCTTGAGACTCTGGTCTTGAGACTCTGATCTTGAGCCTTAGATCTTGAGCCTTAGGTCTTGAGACATTAATCTTGGTTATTGAGTCAAGGGGTTTGGTTTATGAGTCTTGGGTATTGAGTCTTGAGTTAAATGTCTTGGGTCTTGGCTCTGGAGTCTTGAGTATTGGGTCTTGGCTCTGAGTCTGGAGTCAAATGTCAAGTTTTTTGGGAATTTGTATGAATTTTTGGGAATTTTTTTATTTTCAAGGTCATTCAAGATTATTTAAGGACAAGGTCTTGGGTAAAGGTCCCAGGTAAAAAACGAGCCTAGTAAATCCTTTCAACGGATCCTTTTTGCAAATAGGGGCTCGTTCTTTGCAAATGAGGGCATCGGTGCTTTTTGAGAGAAAAACGGGAAATTTTAATGGGAATATGGAAATTTTAAGCGAAAAATTGTCGGTTTCGAGGGAAAAAGAGGAATTTTGAGAGAAAATGGCCACCGGACGACCGGAATGACAGAGTATGAACAGCTCCGATGCTCCGATCCCTCATCCCGTTGCCAAAGACTTCCCCAAATCGTAATCGAAACGAGTTTCGGCACAATACTATTTCTGGGTCACCTAATCTGTAGCTCCACTTTTATGTTAGTTATCTTCCACCTTATTTATGTAATTACGCATTAAATTACCGATTTATAGACGTTCTGTATAAATCGCGTTTGTCGTGAGGGATGCTGACGCTTAATGACAACAGGTTTACTTAATTTTTTTTGCCTTCTATTTACGTTAGAATAAAATAGTAATAAACATAATTTGTTTATCAGCATAGGAAGACGAAGATAAGAATTCATATCTACGCGGTACATACACTGGAGAGCAAAGAAAAAAAAAACTCTTATAGGCTTCCGTATGCAAATAACAGAGGTATGGAACCATCAGAGTAACGCGATGCGGTCGTCAGCGCGTATATAAGACAACAAGCATATGGTAAAGTTACTAGATCGATTACTGCTGCTACAATGGCAGGTTATCAAGATTTAAGTGAGTTTGAACGTGGTGTTATAGTCGGCGCACGAGAGATGGGGCAGAGCATCTCCGAGGTAGCGATACAATTTGGATTTTCGCATACGACCTTTTCACGAGTGTACCGTGAATATTGGGAATCCGGTAAAACATCAAATCTTTGACTTCGCTGCGGCCGGACAAAGATCGTGAACGAACGTGACAAACGACGACTTACGAGAATCATTAAACGTGACAGACGTGCAACCCTTTCTCAAATTAGCACAGATTTCAATGCTGGGGCATCAACAAGTGCCAGCATGCGAACTATTCAACGGACCATCATTGATATGGACTTTCGGAGCCGAAGGCCCACTCGTGTACCTTTGTTGACTGCACGACACAAAGATTTACGCCTCACCTGGGCCCGCCAACACCACCATTGGACTGTTGATGACTGGAAACATGTTGCCTGGTCTGACGAGTCTCGTTTCCAATTGTATCGGGCGGATGGATGTGTACGGGTATGAAGACATCCTCATGAATCCATGGACCCTACATGTCAACAGGGGACTGTTCAAGCTGGTGGAGGCTCTGTTATGTTATGGGGCGTGTGCAGTTGACGTGAAATGGGACCCCTGATACGTCTAGATACGACTCTGACAGGCGACAGAAACGTAAGCATCCTGTCCGATCACCTGCACCCATTCTTGTCCATTGTGCATTCCGACGGACGTGGGCAATTCCAGCAGGACAATGCGACACCCCACACGTCGAGAGTTGCTACGGAGTGGCTCCGGGAACACTCTTCTGACTTTTGACACTTCCATTGGCCACTTAAATCACCAAATATGAACATTATTGAGCATATCTGGGATGGCTTGCAACGTACTGTTCAGAAGAGATATCCACCGCCTCGCACTCCTATGGATTTGTGGACTGCCCTGCAGGATTCATGGTGTGAATTACCTCCTGCGTACCTTCAGACATTAGTCGAGTTCATGGCACGTCGTCTTGCGGCATTTCTGCGTGCTCGCGGGGGCCCTACACGATATTAGGCAGGTGTACCAGTTTTTTTGGCTCTTCAGTGTATGTGCGTGCAAGGAAGTGTAAACAAACAGGCGAACCAAGTCACAGCCATCAGTCATCCCACAGTTGCAGTTGAACCGTACTTCTTTTTATGTACTTATCTTCAACACATTAATTTTCTCCTGTGTTTTTCGTTTAGCTATTTTGTGAAAGAATTTTTCACTATTATCAAGTTGACAACAATACTAGTTATTGTTTTTCGCTCCAGTTATTAAAGGGAACATAACTCTAAGGAACTCAAGGAGGATCAGGCAAAAGAAAAGGTGTAGAGAGACATTTTACCTGAGCGAATAGGATTTTCCCATGTTAAGGAATAACATATCCGTTGTTGTATAATGTAATTAGGCACTAACTAACCCGAAACGAACATATTCTTGTCTTGGAGGGCGTGGGTACAAATTCTGTATTGCACCCCACCCACAAAGTACTCTTGAACCCCTCTCAATCTATCTAGTTCTTGCACTACCATGTGCGTGGAGAACTAAGATCATCATTCCTGGGCGCGTTTAGTTTTTTAGTTTCTGATAAATTGCTAACTAGGGACACAACTGAAATTTTCAAGGGGAATGAGAAAAAAAAGGAGGGGGACGAACTAATAATTTCGCTGTCATCCAATATGTGTTCGTTGAGAATAGACACCACGAACTCGCTCTCGTTCAGTACGGCAATTAAAGCCAACTGTATGAAAAATATAGAAAATACCATTATATAAACCAATAAAAAAATTGAGTACAACAATCGCTACATAGATAATACTCTATTACCATTTCCAATTTGTCGACTCCTTGCCACAAGATATTTGTATCACTAACAAAAAAAATTATTTCCAAAACTTTTTTGCTCTTCTGTTCCCCTCCCTCAATGATTAAGAGGACTGGCAAAATGTCCTCTCCTCCCGATGCTATAGCACCACAGTTGCCGATGTTTGTTAAATGATAGACCACATCACGGTATAGTGTGGGTGAGTGAAGAGATTTGGGCGGCTCTTAACAGCGAGCAATTGAGAGCCGATGAGGGTGATTGAAGTGAGTAGGATGCGGCGCCGGAATGTGAGGGGGGAGGGGGGACATCGTCCAGAAGACCTGTCGACCAGCGGCATCGTCCGGCACGCTTCCCACTTGCGAAAATGCGGTGGCCTGGCCGGGGATTGAACCCAGTTCGCTTTGGTGGGAGGCGGGTAGGTTAACCGCTCAGCCATCATGGCCCTTATAGTGTGAGCAGTGTGGCCGACTGTTACCCATGAGTAAATTTCACCTCGTTTCCTGGCATCAGAGGTGCTAGAGCGGAATTGATTGAGCCTCGTGATGTTCAGCGGGGAGCCAACTAAAGCAAAGGGGTGGTGGAGAAATTTTTTCGAATGGTAATTATATATTTATTAACATTTTTAATGATTTAATAAAATAGTGCAACAGTATGAAACATAGAACTATTGGACTGAAACCAATACAAGTTAATAGAGCTAATAATAATTATTAGTAAATCTAGATGCTAAATTTGGACCTCAATATAAATTGATGATATAGTTAAAATTAGTGAAATGAAAAAAATTTAAATTTTATGCGGCTAATGTGTTAAGAGCATTATTTAAAATAAATATGATTTACCAACTTATATTTTAAACTATATGAATGATGAAGAAATAAAAAAAGGTATTTTTATAAATTTGGAATTATTATGAAAACTGATTACACTGATTAATATTTGGTTCAAAACGTTTTAAACAAAAGCTGTATAAATCATGAAATATAAATGCTATATAAAAAAATAAAAAATCGTTATTATAAATTGCTATACTTAAATGATTATAAATCGTAATAGTATTAAATGGATAAATTACAAATAATAATAAAGTTTTTGAGTTAACTTGAACGAATTCTATATTGAAGAAGACATTTCATTATAGTATTTATCACAGTAAAAATGATCATGCTTTAATGAGATTTCATACATAACACCAAATATAATTAGTATAATTTAATTTGTTAATCAACATAAAAACAAAATTATTATTCTGAAAGGTCAATAAGATACTGAATAAAAAACTATAAATCTATAAGAACCATTTAAAACTGATAATATTGTTTTAGAAAGAAATCATATAACAAATCGAATAAATATTGAGAGTAAATGTGATATTCATTGAGATGCTCGATTATAATATATTTTAGGATTTGAAAGTAATACTATTTTATATGTTAAATGTCTATGTTTCACAGATCCACATGGTCAATACTGGTTCAAAAAATACCCTATTTAAAACTATAAATATTAACTGGTAATTTGCTTATGGTATGCATATAAAACATGATGAAATGAATAACTCAGAAACTAATATTTTAACTAATTTTGAACCAAAAACTATGCATGTTTTTAAAGATTATATTGTTTATAAACATTCTTATTCATTCTCTGTTAAATCAATTGAAGACAATTTTTTAACATGTAAATATGATTTCATTTTTAACAATTTATATTTTAACTCTTTAAGGTTTTTAATATATTTATTATTAACTTAAAAAGCAACCTTTTTTAAAATCCTAATCCAATAAACTCAGTTCTTTTTCTGTTATTTTCATCTTTCATTTATTATTCATTCTTTTATTAAATTGTGGTATATTATATATTATTATTTGGATAGCCACTATTACTAAATCAATTTATTATTTCTTTTGTATCTGAATAAAAGTTTTCATTATTTATATTATATATAAAATAATTAGTATCTTTATAGCATATTTTTATAATTGCCTTTATTTTGGTTTTATGTGTTTATAATAAAGTGTATACAATAATACTTTATAAATTTCTAAAAGTTATAATACAATGTGATTTCACTTACCAAATTTTAATTTAGATTTGTTCAAACAAACAGCTATAAATTTTTCACTAAAAATCTTAGAATCATTAAAATTAGGTTAAAATGTAAATTTTACAATTTTCAGGACTATTTATTCATTATATTTTTGGTTTTTCTCTTTTCCATTTTCCACTGTTTTCCCACAAATGGAATTGTTAATTTACTTATTAAAATATTTTCAAAATAAAGTATTGATTTTATTCTTATTTGTGTATTGTGGATGATGTATTTTTATAACAAATTAATTTTTTTAAACCTTAACCATATTACTAAAAATACTTTAGAGTTCTGTCTTGCAAAACAAATTTTTTCTTTATTTTATAAAGTTGTTATTAATATTTCCTTTCATTCTGGATCTGAAGGAGAATATTTGTAATGGTTTCATACATTTTTAGGATATTATAAATCAACTTTTAATATGTAGACTTCTTATGAATTATTTTAAAGGATTAAAATAAATTTTCTCACCCATTCAAACTCCATGTATGGTAAATATTTTTATGTAAATCAACCATATAAATTACTAGCATCTAAATAAATAAAATAACTATAAGTCACATTTTTATCATATTTTTATATTTTTATTATTTGCTTTAACTTATCTCTTAAAACATTGGGAAATGTTTATTTATAAAAATAAATTATACAATAAGCATTTATTAAATCTACTTCACTTTTACTTCTTTTATCATCGAATTCCAAAATAATACAGTAAAAAATCTAATCTAAAGGCTTTTAAACACATATTTTTAAAATTTGTTAAATATATAAGCTAAAATTAAAACATTTATTTCATTATAAAATTTTTTAGTTGACCAATTGTTTAAAATTATTATAATCATCTTAAGAAATATTATTTATTTAAATTTGAATAAAAGTTAAATTTTGATGGTAATTTTGCTTCTTTAAATTTTTCTTCTAAATCCATTGGGATAATTTCTAATGATCAAATTTAACTGTATTTTTGTAATTTTTAATTTTTATAATATTTTTTTAAGCTAATACACAATTACTCTATACTTGAACTCATAAATTTAAATATATCTAAAAAATTAAATTTTATACCATTATTATATTTTATTAACAAAACAAATATATTTGTTTTAATTATTATATATTAAATTAATATGTTCATCTTTTTCTGACCTTTTAATTAATAAACAAGTATAATAACCAAATTAGTTATGAATATATTGGCATTAATAATGCATTTTTATAATTAAGGTTACAAAATGAAAAGGTTCCTCTATATTTTCCAGTTAAGTCTTCATAAGCTTTATCTTGTTTATTTTCGAAAAAAAATTTCCGTAGAATTTTTTAATTTGTTTGTAAAATATTCTAATAATTTCTTTCATTATCAGTTGATTTTTTTCCATGTGCAGCTCAGGATGCTTTAGTGGTAATTTAATAAAAATTAAAACATATTCTATTTTAATTTTTAAATCTGAAATGTATATTTTAATTTTTTTTTATAACCTATTAAAATCTTCCTGTACAAATATAACATAATATTGCATTGTCAAAATATCCTAACTCTTTATTAATTAATTTTTCCATGTCAATATTTTTATCATAATTTTTTTATTTATTGTGATTATTTTTTAAACATTTTAAAAATAAACTTTTGGTGCATCATTACCATTATAATATGTTGTTATTTATAATTAACTTTACTATATATAATGTAATAAGAAAACCTTGTTGGTTTAATAAACATGCGAAATCAACATAAATTATAAAAATAACTTTAAATTAATTATTCTAATTTTTAAAATATACATTTTCATTAAAGTTGGCATTTCGTTTCGTACAGCTTATTTTCTGAACAATATTATTCACATTGTTTAATTTTTTTCAGTGTTATATATTCTTAAGCATTTATGACACTGTAAAATTTCCTTCTGATTATTTTTACAAGTACATTGTTTTGAAATTTGTTTTTATAAATCTTTAATCCAAAAATAATGACTACTATTTTATTTTGAGAAATATATAAGTTTATGTTTTTTTTTTTTTCATTTTTAATAGATACATTTAAAAAATCAAAATATTTGTTAAAAGAATGAAAATTTATAGAAATACTATATTTCTTTCTAAACCAACATTTTTAAATATTTAAATACTTTGCTGATATTTATCTACGGGATAAAGCTTATTGATAGAATACATAAAACATTTTTGATCATAATTTTTGTGTTTATTCAAGATAATTTTATTTTACCTGGTACTTCTATCTATGATGAACGATTTAATAAATTATATCTATTAACAAATAGTCCCATATTATGTCTAGAATACCACAACCAACTAAATCCTCTTGCTTCAAATGCTGTAATTTTATTAAAATATAATAAAAAACATTATTTAAGACCATATTTTCAATTGGTTGGTTTAGAGATTATAGATTTCAAAGTTCTAAAATACATTTCTTGTTAAGCTCATCAATATCTAATTATTCTTGCACATATTAAAAAAATTAATTCGCTTTTTTGTTTACTTATTTTACAGCTTCTTTTATATATTCTTAACTTCGCCATCTCCAAATAAATTTGTTGTTTTATTTGTTTTATTTATACCTTTCTGAACTATATTTGTTAACCAATCAAAATTTTTTATTTGATTTTTGTTACACATATTTTTTAAATTAATAATTCTTAAAATATTTATTTTAAAAATTAATTTTTTAATGTAGTTTTTTAAAATTTCTGATAATGAATGGAGTGGGGAGATTTTAGGATCTCTTAACATCGAGGTATTGGCAGCCAATGAGGGTGAAACGAGGTGAGTAAGGAGCAGTATTGAAGTGCAAAGACGAGGTAAATGGGAGATTTCCTAGAATACCTGCCGACTAGCGGCATCATCCGGCATCATCCCGCACGATTCTCATGTGCAAAAATTTGGGAGTGACCCCACAGGGAATTGAGTCGGGATCGCCTTGGTGGGAGACTAGTAGTCTGACCACTACACAACATGGCTTATTTTTTGATAATAATTTTTAGTATATTCAATAGCACATCTTTTATGTAAATGTAAATGCTTATCTCTTGTATTCGGATGAGGAGAAAGTAAATTAATTTATTTTGTTTCTTCATAATTTAGTTAAAATTCCTCTATTTTATTTATTATGATGTAATTAAGGTTTATTTTTAAAAAATTTTAAGTAATTTTTAAAAATATGTTTTCAACAATTGAAAGTATTTTTTCATTAATAGTATTAGTAATTTTATAATTATTTTTTAAATTTAATTTTTATATTTATTAATAGATGTTTTACATTTATTAATTATTAAAAATTTTGTATTAATGTAAATGTAAATAATTTTTATATTTTTCTTTATTGAATTTTACATTTCTTAATTATGTTTTCCATTTATTTTAATAAGGCATAATTAAAATTTTCTATAATTATAGTTTATTATAATATTTTTAAATAAGATTATAAATAATGTGCATTACATTTGATAATGATTTTTTTATAATTCGGTCTGTAATATTTTAATTTAGTTTATTTTCTTTTTAAAATTTAAACATTTTTAAAAATTATTTTTTTTAATATTTTAAAGATTTGTTCAGTATTATTATTATGGTATTTTAAAGATTTAGTCAGAAAATTATTTTCTTTCTATATTGTTACATTTATTAAGTGCACCAAGAGAGGTAGTTACCATCTACTTATCTAAAATGCCTGATTGACTATTCTTTTACCTGTGACATTTGCTTTCCATCATATGTCGTTCTTCTGTGTGGAGAAAACACCTAGTTTTATGCCTGAAAACCTGAATGTAACACACTCACATTTGTTTAAGGTGCAACACTATATTTCTTATATGTCTTATATTCCAAGTTTTATTATATCAAAAACACCCTAATTTTGGCTAATTTAGTCAAAATCTTTATGATCCTGGCATTTCCCTGCTTTTCCAAACTGTATTTTTCGCATTACCAAAAGAGCAGGCATCTATCAACACTGGAATATTCTACATTGTTGTGGTAGCAAAGGAACAACATGGTGCCAGCTACCCTGTGACGTCGCCGCCTCACCAGCCTTCCCACCATGCCACCATATTGTGTGCTCATCCATCACTCCTCACCTGCCCCTCCAGGTGTATGTGAGCCAGCGGTGGTGTATATGTGTGGCATGTACGTGCATAGTGCACATCACCCCTTCCACCCACTCCTGCCACACAATGCAGGGGAGGTTGCCACATGTCAGAGTGGTCCGTTGACCCTGGTAAAGACCAGCTGATCACCGTAGTGGCTTTCCGTCAACTTCTGTGCCACGAAGACTGATAGGTTGGAGCATCTCTAATGGTCTTTTGGAAAGTTTCTGCTTGAAGTGTTTACGCCCATTATCGAATCCTGATCCCTTCACACTTGTGGAACTACAAACTAGCACTTGTCAGTGTGATAACTTAGCAGATGCCCATCGACTGCATGGGGAGATTGACGAAACAAATAGGGAATTGTGTGCTGGTGCATTACTGTGTACCACCACGGGCCGAACAGTGGAATTGTGCGACCATTCCATGAGACCCCGAAAGGTACGGGGTGCCATCGACCATGTGACCGACATCTCAAAGAGCAAGTGCACAATGACCATGATAGAAGGGGGGAGGGGAATATGCCCTTAATCCCCTGGAATGCAGCACCAAAATCACGGTGTTTTCGTTGCCGTGTAATTTAGCCACATGGAAGGGTACCAACTAACACAATTCGGCTTTGGTCACAGGGCTCCGCGATGAGATTAATGTCCAGAGTGCACTAGGTAACCAGTTAAAGGAATCTACTTGGGTTAGCACCTGATGGGTGCATTACAAAATGAATGACAAATTAAAAGTTGATTTGTTGTGAGCTTGAAGTGTTCCAGAAATCTAATTTATTTTATCCAGTGTGGATGCCCTCTTTTGGGCTATACCTCATGCATTTTGCCATGCTTGCAGAAATAGACGGTTTTTATTACGTTTCCAGTCTCATTCATTTGCACATGTCACAGTAGGTCACGACTGGGTGACAAGCGTGAATGCATGTTCACCTGAATGAATGTATATGGCCGCATGGACATTTGGTGCATGCACGAGTGCATGGCATTGGCTCTGGAGTGGTGTGGTGAGGGGCAACATGGACTTTGCAGGCCGTGCCGAAGGAAGGGTTCATGTCAAATGCCCTCCCATCAGAAGACCGTTTTTGCATCCAGACGCACTGGATGCTTCGCCACTGGTGCTCAGCAACATGCCTGCACCTTCCACAGTGGGTAAGGGTGCAACTGTCGATCGGATGCTGTTGGGAGGCGGGCCGAGTAAGACCTGCACTTGGCCTCGCTCTGAGGATAAGTTTGTCCCCAGGAGCGCTGTCTGCGTCCAGTGACATGTGGCCACAGCTGGGACAGCTGGTGGCTGATGATGTGGCCTCTCCTGAGGCACAACGACGTTGTGGTTATTACGGAGATTTTCTGCTGGAATGGTCCTGCTGTTGTGCTGCCTGATGAGGGGGCCAGTGCAATGTGCATGCTTAGTGTTCGTGTAAGGTGTTACACACAGCCCTGGCACATAAGTGTTTCTGCAATGTTGGTTGAGGAGGGGAGTGTTCTCACCCTCGCTCTGTTGCTCGCTGCTGCTGCTTGTGCTCTGGTAGTGGTGTGGCCGACTGCGTTTAAATTGTGGTCTTCGGGCGACGACACTGGATGTTTTACCATCGCTGTCACTACTGATGCCTCCTTTCTTTCTTCGTGCCGACAAGTTACATAACATGCTGCATCGTTGCATCGTCATCCTATTCTGCCGATCTTTCTTCCCCCTGGATGATCCCCTTTTCGAGTTTTGTTGTGGGTTATATCGACGTTATGGATGCCCTGTTGCCATCTGGGCTGTCCCTGCGTTGGTTCCCTTGCCGCTGATAATGAGAATCTACCATAGTTCCAGATGGTTGGGGCGTCATGATGCTCAGTGTCACTTCCAGTTGTTGCTTCCAAGGTGTTATTCTGATATCGTCCAGGTGTACTTTCACTTGTCAATGGGGCCCTACCTTCACCACCAGGTATGTCATGCATACCAGTTGTTTTGTGACTCTGTGAGGTAATCTCCATCGGGGTGCAAGTTTCACATATAAATTCTTTGCTGCAGCTGACCGCAGATGGAGGCATATGTAAACCAGGTGACTGAGTTGAAGTGCAGCTGATAGGCAGTCTGAGGCCAGTACCCATCGTGCCATGTATTTTTCTTGGCGCTGTCGTACCTCCTCTGGTCTTTCAGTGTGTAGTTGTTGACATATAAGGTCATTTTCCAGCCTGTATTAGCTCTTGTTAGGTGGTCATGCGAGTTCGCCAGATAAGGCTGGCTCCCATCCTTGCAGCATGGCTGCCAGTGAGATGCCAGTTGTTGCATTAATGTGCCTCTGCAAACAAAACAGTGCTGACAGTAGCTGTTCTGCTCAGCTGGTGTAGTCTGACCCGACTTGGAATCGAAGATGTATTTTTAATTCCTAGTACTGTCTCTATCGGGTTAGTCCTCGGATGGTAGGTAGCTGTGGTGTGGTGTTCGACCTGCCACGAGTCGCATAGGTCTCGCCATTTCCGGCCTGAGAACTGTGTTCTGTTATCGGTAAGCAATGTTTGGGGTCGATGCGGGCTAGCGCATGTCATTGATTGAATTGATTTTTGAGTTCCTCAAAAGCAATTTCAGCCTCGACTGATCAATGAATGTGGCACTGTGGTGACAACTATTCCACGAGCAAAATGGTTATGGTGGTGAAATTGATAATTTATTGACTGAGCCAGTTCACAAGGCCGAAAAATCTGCCAAGTTGCTTCCTGGTACATGCTGGTTGATACTCTTCTAAGATACTGTGGTGTTCGTCGCTGGGTGTTGTACCACCAGTGTATACTAAGTGGTCCAGGAAGTCAATACGGGTCTTGCCGACATGGCACTTGTTATTTGCACAGGTTAGTCCATGGCAGGACAATGGCTAGGTTGAACGAATGTTCTTCTCATGTGCGAGACCAAATAATTACATCATCCAGGCAGGCCAGGGCAGATTCTACCACTAGACTGTCCAGGAGATGTACCATTAAACTTTGGAATGTGGCTGGTGCGCTATTTAACACGAAGATCATAGTGTAGAATAGGATTCTTCTGCCATCAGGGACCATGACGTCTGTTTTATGTCAGTCTGCTGGACTGACTGGAATTTGCCAATATCCTGTACACAACTCTAGGGAGGACATTATGCGTGTATTCTCTAAGATGGCCAGGGAGTTCCTGATGTTAATAATCGGTGGTTGTGCACTGACAGTTACTTGAATAAGAGGGCAGAAGTAAACACAGAAGCACCAGCTTCCATCCTTCTTTGGGGCTAAGGCTATTGCCGAGTTAAAGTGACTCTCAGTAGGCTCAATGACTCCATCCTGGAGAATTTCGTGGATTTGCTCGTGAATAATTCGCTGTAGGTATGGCATCTACATGTAGTCTGTTGGTGTTGAGTAGATGTGGTCCTTGTGCATAGTCAGGATGTGGTGTCCAGCGACTGTGGTGCAATGCAGTGGGTCTACAGTGGTGAATATGTCCCCCATCTCATCTAAAACATGGTATTGGGGTGGTACCGTGTGGCATCATGCCTACGATAGCATCCTGCTCCACTAGACAAGTGATCCCCAGAATGGTGTTTTCTTGGAGGTCTTCGGAGACCAGAGCATCTTCCTGCAGCCACACATCCTGGACGTTGATTGTTAGGGTAGTTTCCCCAATTGTTTCACCCATGTTTTTCTAGGTGGCTAACTAAATAGCCTTCGGAGAGGCCGGAACTTCTCAGTATGTACAAATTTCCAGTGTACGAAGTTGTAGGATGCTGCCATATCTATCAGTGAGATCGTGGTTCAGTTTTAGATAAGGATGGGGATGCGCACTAGTCTGTCCGTTCTGCTGGGCACCTGTCCCAATACTACTTCGGTGTTGCACTGTTGAGTTGTTTGGTCGGGTTTCTGTTCGTACTGGTATCGCGAGTGAGGGGCGTCAAGAGACCATACCCTCACTAGCCATTCCCCGGTGGTGGTTGTAGTTAGGGCATTCGCTCCGCCAGTGAAGCTGGCTTCCTGGGCACAACTTACGTAGGTATGGCCAGAGGTATTTTGAGTAATTTTCGTTGGGTCAGGTGCACTTGTTTCCTTTTGGCCCTCAGCATCCCTTCGCACTTGCCAACAGGCCTTGGTTCCCCATTTATGCTTGTATTTCTGTTCCTGGGAGGGTGGGGGATTTGCAATATCTGCTTCATGCCCAAAGTCTTTCTTTACTCGCATGGCTTCAGGCCCTTTGCCCAATAACTGGATTCGAGTCTCATTGTGTTTAGGTGGTTTGCATTCAACTTTACTGGCTAGTGCTTGTACTGCCCTAAGAAAATTTAGCATCCCACTATAAATGAGTGGCTGCAAGGCTAGTTCAAATTCTGATTTTACCTGTTCGACAATAACCTATAAGATATCTTCTGAAGGAAGCTGCGAGTAGAAACTCGATGGTATGTTTAGTTTATGATTACAAAGGCTTCCATTTACTCATCTGCCTGCTGGAGTTCTCTGTGCAGTTTACTCTGTGTGCGCAACATAGTTACGGCGTTTACATATATATTGGTAAATTTATTCAAGAATTACTCCTACATGAAGTTGTATGTTAAGACGTTGCCCTACCATCTGCCTGCATTGCCTGCCAAGCGGCTCCTCACTAATACAGGCCATTACTTATCCCATATCCGGTGAATCTGATTGTCCAGTCCTGGATGAATGTATATGGGTCCTCATTGCTGTGTCCAGAAAACGTGGGTGGCCCTTGGAAGCGAACTGGTGTGGTTCAATTGTTTACTGATCCTGGGCTCTGTTATGAAAGTGGTTGTTTCTGGTCTCGGCGCAGCTATCAACGAGCCGGCCATGGGTTTAGTTAGTGTGGTAGTGTGGGCACTGTTCCAGAATGGGTTCGCATGTCTCGTGTTCTCGGCATGGCACAAGCACTCGCTCGGCAGTCCCGCCTGGTACTCTAACATGGTCGAGGTTACCCAGGGCTGGTTGAGTGTTGGATGGCCTGGCGCCATAACCCAGTGGAGAGTTAGTGATATGGAACGTTCGGCCGACTACCCAGGAGGCCCTGGATGCCTCCGTCAGTTTGCAGATGTTGTTGTCACGTACTTACTGTTACACTATTTACACCTTATGACGAGACTGTAAATATCCTAGAAAATTGCAGGAAGTACTACAAAGAGTGTAGCGACCTACAGTGAATCAACACACATTGAACTTTGTAAAGCAGTTTATTCACTGTGCTTGATAACATGCCTACCGGTGACCTTAGCATGAAATAAATGTGGTATTATGTTGATACGTGATTGTGTTAAGCGCTCTGGTGAGAGGGCGGGTGGCTCTCCCCTAGATACAGTTGATAAAGATAACAAATGTTCCAGTTAGTTAATGCTAATATTGCAGTGAAGTGATAACAGCCTAAATGATGGTACCGAGGGGGCTCGTGGAGCGCGCGACGAACGCCACCAGTCTAGTCAGAGTACTGAGACGAACTGCAGAGTGGCCTCGGTTTGCGTCACGAGTGACCAGAACCGAAGTCAAATGGTGAAAAATGGTAAAAACGAGATGAAACACATTGGTGACACCCCCGTTTATTAACAAATTTCTGTTAAGATTGAAGTTGTGAAGTTGACGGGGAATGTCACCACAACAAATTATATTTTACAATGATGGAGGCCTTTATAGGCAAACTCCTTTTTATAAAACATTATTACTCTTATATAAATTAACATTATTACGTTTTCTTGTGAAAAGTGTTTGAATTTCACTGGCTACAGTGTTGCCAGGTGGCTGTCTCCTGAAGGGATGGACGAGTCCACCTAGGCAAAGGGGGGTGTGGAATGCCATGTTAGATTGCTTATAATACAATAAAACACACCCCTGACTGTAGTTGTGAATGTGGTGACCGTGTTTAATATGTTTGTAAAAATGCTGCACACTACTGGATGACACTTTGAGGCACTTATCACTTCAACTTCGGCCTACAAGTCATTTGACGTCACCCGGTGGTGCGTTGTATTTAGCTGCGCGAGTTGCGATGACACAACGGCCAATTGCCAGTGCGGCCAACTACTGTGGCTTTAGGGTAAACACAGTTTCGGATCGCCTACTAATTTATTAAAAGAGTTACCTCTTGTAATAAATAAGTAGGGCGGTTTCTGTTCTTGTCTACCTGCACTACGCACTCTTGGTCTGGAATCCCCTGCACTTTAGATGTGACTGTTGGGGTAGCGAATCAATTTGGGATGAGGCTCATGGCCAACTATGAAGTCATTGAACTTATGCTTTGATGTAACTTTAATTACATTGATCACACTTAGCAAATGCACTGGAATTAATTATTATTGCTCTACTTTCGGGGACCACATGCAGTTACAAACACCTGGGTCACACAAGTGGCGTTGGCAAGTTGTCTGCATGATGATCAGGGACACGACACTACCTGATGCAGCCTTCAATTCATTTATGCTGCATACTGATGGCGAAGTGTTGTGGTGGAGCACAGGTGCCGATCTTGGACCTGGACTATGTGGACATCCTGATGTAGCCCACATGGTTGGATCAAAATGGGACTGTCAGCTGACTCACGTGATGGGAGAAGTGGGTACCTTCCCAAACACTGATGAGATGATGCTGTTGCTTACATCCACTCCCAGGTGTTTGCGTTGTCGGCACGGTGCTTGGTTGAGCTGCTGATGTACGACAGCGCATCAAACAGTCCCAGGGCACCTTTAAGTTTTGACTCATATTACATACTTTGTATGTTTATTATGTTCCTGAGACAGCACACCCTCAAATTGGCTCAAACTTGAAGGGCGCTAGCACGATGTTCCTACTACATAACACTCCAAAAATTTATAAAATGATAGGAGACACTTGTGGGAACATATATCAGCCATACCGGTGCTAGTTTTTTTTGTGCACAAAAATTGTGAATCGGTGCACAAAATGCGGGATGGCACTTACATGGTTTTTGTTCTCTGGCACGTGCCATGTGAGTCACACGGGAGGCAGAATAGTCGGTGGCTAGAGTTAACCTCAGTCAAGAAAGCAAAGTGTTTTTTTTTGGCATTGGTAACGATGATAGCCAGCAAGTAGAAGTTGACACACACCTAAATGCATGGGTTGGATACATAACATTCTTCAATGTTCTCAAGTAGGGCCGACATCTTGAAGTATGTAGAAGAAAGTGGTTCTTAAGAACTAACGCATCACAGGCAACACATGAAACTGTGACAAAATTATGCATTTAATGTGGTGGATTATCAATCTCATCCTTGTCATCACCCATATAGCACAGAATATGCTAATTACATCCACAATATCTTAATGTCATCTAAGTCCTGAAGTGAATCTCTTCAGAATATCCATTGGATATCTAGTAGTAGATATCAGTTTGTACCACTTCCTGGATATCCATTAGATGTTACAAAACCTCCAATGGCTATTACTTATGGTGCCGTAAATCTAAAGATGTCTATAGGATATCCACAATATCTATATTGTTTTTTGGACACTGGGCGGACATTTGGATGTAACTGCTATTCCTGGGTATCCTGAACATCCAAGAGTGACATCCGTTAGATATTCTTTGGATGTCTGTACGCTATATGGGTAGTTATTGGGAATGTACTAAAACATAGTCTTCACATTCATTTATCGTATTCGTAACTCATTTTACTGCTCTCTACTCACAGCTGCAGTTGAGTCAATACACATCCATATGTTTACGTGCTTAGGAAAAACATTACACTGGACAATACTGCCAACATCTACATATGCACAAACACTTCCCCAACACCAACAATTGCAGTCACATCTACATACACGTCAATAACTACAAAATTTCCTTCTCCCAGGTCTCTTCCAATAAATGCGTATTCCCCCTCCATCTACCTTTGAGCATGCATTAAATCAGTTTATATGTACAAATGTATTCATTTATTCAGCACTGTTATGCACATAGGGTTTCCAAGGTGTGAACACGTGATACTTTTCTCATGAGTCAGCAAGGTAAATGCAATAGCCCAAAGATACCCCAAGTCCTGCAGAATGTGAACAATTTTTTTTTCTGCTTCCCAAGGCTGGATTCTCATGTTGTACACATACAATTATGAATGGTGCCCATTTATGACATGCAATTAATTAATTTACATTCTGGACCAACCTCAATCAACTTACTACCACTTTTAGTTGGTACCAAAAAAAATATTATGGACCAAATAAGATCTTTGTCAAAAGGCATGAAAAATTAAATGGTTCTCTTCTTGTACAGTATATCAGGGGAGGAAAAGTCAATATTCTGGGAAAAGAAAGGAAAGGTCATTGTATTGCTAAAAAAAATGCATGTGCCCTATTTCAAATGTTGGAAGTAGAGCAACTTTAATGACTACCTTTAGCAGTGACAAACATGCACAGTCGTACATAGCCATCCATGTGGCCAAAGGAATGTCCTCTAGTTTTTCCTGTAATGTATGTAGCAATAACTGCAAACATGCGAGTCCTGTCATTCAATGTTCTAAAATAACGGGACCAATCAATGTGTCAACAATCATACCTCAACACATTGATGAAGAAATTAACTTGGAAAACTTGTTTCCTCTGTAGCTTGTGGATTCTCTTGGGACCATCGATTACGGTTATGTGTATTGTTGATCCCATCCCAGGTTAACAAAGCTACATCAATCCATGACAATGTTGGAGACACATCACAATTGCCAATTAACCAATGATAGAATTTAAGACAAATGAGACAGTGTCCAATGTGAAGATTTTGCACAGGTTGCGGGTGGTAAGGGTAAAAGCCCTCATCATGTAGTGTTCACCTATGAACCATGTTCATTAAATACCACAGTATGCATGAAGTCTACATGTACTAGCCATGGGACTATGCTGAACCATGCCAAGAATGTGTTAATTGTGCATTAGATTTTGTGGACATCTTTATTCTGGTACCTAATGAGCACTGGAAAGCTCACCACTTCCACATAATGTATTGTACGCTCTGAAAAAAAAAAAACTATACAATCTGGAATGCAACATGCAGGACAGCACCTATAGTACTTTTCAACAGCCGCAGGTGCATGATCATCACAGAAGCCATAAATACATAGCATATCTGCATACTCTGCATGCAAAAAATGTGTGTGATTTTTACAAAGATGTCTACATTCAGAACAGACAACTTTTATCACTTATATACATAACAAAGTGCAACCAACAACAGACAATCAAACATCGCAGGGAGAGATGGATTAATTGCATGACACAGGCGACGTGTTGTATTCTGTGAGATGACAGGGATAGAACACAATAAGTACTGTCATGTGGGAGGGATGGGTTGTAATGCACACAACATGGTTGGATGGACGAGAAGTATTGCACACAAATTTTAAAACAAGTGTACACTAAAGGTAGCTCTACGTCAGAAACCATTTGGGATACAACACACATGTATATTACATTTTATCTTTACTATGACCTATCCTTCCACCTTCCTGAATATTGACCTTTCCTCCTGTGACACCCTACATACTTCTCTGCAGCTACAACCTTCAGGAGCAGTAGAGCAACTTGGATGGTGCCCCTAACAACTCTACCAAATGCAGTTGTATTTCTTTCCAAGACTGTTCATTGACGCGATCGTATACCAGAGTTGTAATGTGATGATTATAAATTGCCCGGCGCCACAGCCCTACGGTGAGCTGGTGAGATTATTTGGGTCGTTCGGTCGACGGCCCAGGGGTTCTCTAGTAATACAACGTCAAATACTATGAAATTGCGAGCTGTTTGGCCGCTGCGCACGCCTAAATTAATAAAGCACTCAAGTTTTTTTGAGGTATATAATTATTTTATTGAACACTTTGATGAAACACGTGGTGACCGCGTGGTCGTATAAACACACTGCTGGAATATAATTACTTAAGGCGCGTGACGCTGCTCTCTCCTCGGTGAGATTTAACATAAAAGTACTAGTTGCTTCGTGAATGATATGATGATGCGATTGTTGAGTGATGCAGCCTGAGAGGCTGGTGCCGAGGTTCTTGTGAAACGAGAGACTTACCACGTCCGCTCGCGCCGATGTGATGTTGCCTACTGTCCTGAGCAATGCATCGGCTCGTGCCACCTAAGCACGGCCGACACCTGGCGGTGGAGAGATGAAACAAATGTGACTTAAATGCTAATGGGATGTAAACATGATATACCTTATATAAACATAATTAAACACAATTTACATAATAAAACACAATTACCCTTGTACTTACATAATATAACATCATTATATTAATATTAAATGTAAGTATTGACTCGTAGCAGCCACTGCATTGCCAACTTGAAAATGTCACATGTCCCTGGCTGGCTATGTATGTGATGATTGTTTTGACACACGATAATTATGGTATACATCAATACTGAATAAATACACATAACTCTAAATAACTATACTGGTGAAAACTATATTGGTAAATAATAATGATTAAATTGGTAAAATGAATAATTAATGACACGGTGCTCTATCACACATGGACAAATACACTTGATATACACTGAACACACTATCATTCTTGTACACATGTGCGCTGGTATGGTGCATCCGGAGTGGAGGACACTACTGCGGCAGCTACAGTGGGCACAAAGGGAACAGTGAACGCCTGGTTCACGTCATCATCTATATGTAAGTTGATGACAATGATTGTTCCCTAGTGTGCACAAAACAAACTCGTAAATTTTTGATTTTTTTAACATCACATTTTTTTGTTGTTACAACAATGTCTACTCATAATGCAAATTTTTAAATTGGAATTCTTAAAAATTATAAGAGTACGCAAATAAAATTGTTTCCCCCGCCCCCAAAATGTATAGCAAATTTTAATAAAACTAATGTATGAATTTAGCTCATCAAGAACAGGCATGCAAGTTTACTAAATTTTATTTTTTGACAAAATTGTAAATGGCAGATGCATAACAATGTGATATTAACAGTGTACAATAACATCTTCTGTGCACACAACAAAATGAACTGGTGCAACACTGCATGCTACTATTTAAAATTCTCTGATTTCCCCCCTAACAACCATAACTTATTCAAAAAACATAAATTTTCTAGGTCTGTGAGCATTTGAAGCAATCAAAGACAGTGATGGCCGAGGGCTGTGGACGGAGGGACTGACAGGCTGGCCGGCCAGCGGCTGTTCTGAGGTGGCAACCATGCGGCTGTGCTGTTGCTGCAACTGTTGCCGCTGTTGCGAGAGCAGCTCCTCTGTCGTCGACAGCACGGAGTTGTTGCACAGCAAAGGCATCGAAGAGGGCTCCCAGTACTACACAGTGAGGAGGATATCCAGGTTTGGCATCACCACCACTCTACAAACTACAATCATTTCCATGTGTACCTTCATTACAACAAATATATAAAATGTATAATTAACTACTGCATAGTTATAACCACATATCTGCGAGCCAGGACAATAGTTACAAACAGCCCTAATAAAAGGCTGTTCATGGTAAAATGAGCACTTGTCCTGCTTAAGATCTACTTGTATCCACATTGTGTATTCTTCCACCAATTATTAAATTAACACTGCCATGGGCTTGATCACTTTATTCATGCGTTGGTCGAGTGCAACACTAAAATCATTATTATAAAAGTATATATTTTTGCAAATTTGCTAATTCTTACACCAATATGTATTTTTAAAAAAAGAAAACAAAAGAAATCATTTTAGTATCCACAAATATTTAAGTTTTTAATTCAACGTTAAGACAAGGAACTACTTCCTCTCTGTTGTTTCAGGCACACCGGCGATTGTGCACATCAAAATATAGTAGAAAGTCGTTTATCCGAACATCGGCTATACAGACAACCAGTCATCCGGACTAGTTTTAAAAATATAGAGAATAAAAAAAACACTAAAGTCTTTCATCATAGCGATTCCCTTACCCGCGGAGGAGAGAAAAGCACTTGTGTCTGCTTTTGTGTTGTGCCCTNGGGGGTTACTTCTTGTTAACTGATTTAATTATTTAATTTTATGTACAGTTTATGTTTTGGATAAGCTTACTTTGTTCTATGCATTTGTAATAAATTTTACATTGAGTGAAAATGTTTTTTTTTTTTTCAAATTCTTTTATCTTCATTTTCAAAATATTTCTGTTATCCAGATTTTCGATAGTATGAATTACCTTTGGTCCCTATTAATCCGGATAATCGACTTTATACTGTGTATGCAGATAGGGGGAGTGACATTTCTCAGAGATTGATTTTGAAAGTGCTCAGTCAACTGTGAAGAGCATATATCAGCCACTATCTCTCGGAGAGGGGTATGGTGGAGAAGTACAACAGAGGGAAATTCTTCCTACTAATTGATCAAAAAATATTAACCCCTCCAATATCTTCAGCCTTGCAAACGTAAGTTAGTTTTGAAAGTTTTATGAAATAATAGTATACATACGTAGTGTCAGCAGTGAACATAGAGACAATAGTGGCGTGCTCTCATTGAATGGCTTCAAAAATATGAAGGGGTATGAGCAGAAAGTGGTCACCACTGACAATGTTTTCTGTTATTCTTTACATGATATAGCACGCTGTAATCTGCTCTGTTACACCCCCCTCTCCAGCGACAACCCCCTCCCTTAGGTTGCTGAAGCTCCCAGGTATTTGGCAAGCAGTATAATTAAATATTTTTTTGAGCTAAAAATGGATGACCACTACAAGGCTTTTACAGGATAACGAATGCAGCAATGAAATGGCAGTAGCAAAATACGACATTCTGCATAACTATCGTCATTCTACTGACTTTATGTAATCATGCCATGATTACGACCACAAAAACTAATTCATCGGAGGATACTATGATTGCCCAATTTTTACATGATCACCATTGCAAAGTGGTAGCTTTGCAACTAGCCAATGAAGTATGCAGATACAAAGTATCTCTCATTGTGATTCTGAATCGTGAAGCATTTGCATATTGACAGCACAAACATGATAAAAAGGACTCTTTGAATCATTAAGTGGTAAATTTAGCTGCCATACTTCAGAATAGTTGATTGTACTGATTTCACTATGTAGAAATGTAATGAAGACCTGATGGAACTGTTGTCTTGTTTATTCCGCACTAGTTTTAGCCATCTTAAATACCTATGTGATGTGCAACAGTTTTGGTCGGGCAGTATCACAAGAGGACCTCGATGGATCGTACCAGGACTTGTCGGGCGCTGGCAAGAAGGACGTTACAGACATACACAATGGCAGCTTGGCTTTCGTGCCTTCAGGTGCAAGGTGCAACGGTGCAGGAGAGCATCAAACAGGTGAGCATCACAGAGTATGCTGCATGGAATTCTCTCTTTCTAGTCAGCATATGCATATGAAATGGAAATCTGCTACATACGTCATATGCTCCATTAGAAATAATTGTATGTAAAAACAAAAATACATGACTATATAGCATTCACTTAACTGAAGTCTTGACAGTTAAAATAGGAAGTCCTGATAGTCTTAAACTGTTACGCAAAACCACAAATTTTTTTTTAAAAAGTAATTCACTTATATAAAAATTAATTTTGGCAAAACTGTATGCATGTGGAAAAAAGCAAAAATGTAATCCTGGCAGCGTAGAAGAGGCGCTGATAAAGTAATCACAAAACTGTAAAAGCAGTCATCTGCAATTCATACACACACACACACACACACATGCTATCATTATCACACAGCAATACCACAGGATGTGGGATGATAAGACATGTATAAAAACCACTTAACAACTGCATCCAACACGACCACTGTTATAATTACAGCTACATTCAGGACATGTGGCAGACGTTGACTCTTCAATTATACACAGTACCTGACTTGCAGCAATACTAATGTACAACAGACAATTGAAGACAAACTGCAGTTAAGAAATACATATAACAACCAATTTCACAAATGAAAGTAAACAGGTTATTTGTCAGTATGAAAAAGTCTTTTTCAAACCAACTGAAGTTACTCAAGGTCACTGACAAAACATACAGGCGAATGCTACACCAGCACAGGAAAACATTACCGTCCGTCCCAGGCGAAAGCGAGATCAGGTGCAAGAACTTTTGTCAGGCCCTTCCCTTCCAAACTAGTTAATCCCCCTCTTCCCACAAAGCAATCACGTTTCCAACGATATGCTCTGCTCTCGACCAGAAATATTTACACTATGTTTATTACTTACATGGCAATATTTTTTTTTTTTAAAGTGATGGAAGGATAAAAAAATGGCTGTTAGGAAGAAAGTCACTAGGGCCTCAAAAGTGCTCACTTTACAGTGAACAGCATATACAAACCTGTTAATACAATAACAGTCACACAGACCACAATCAGCAAATTCAAAATGTGCATAAGCAATAATTTTGGGAGAAAATTATTTATTTCCTTGTAAGAGCATAAATCGGTAGCAATTTTCAAACATGTAGCTATATTATAAGATGTTCAATTTCAGGGGTTGGTGATGACGACAGCTGGGCATCATCTGCACACTCCCACACCAAGAAGAAGCCCAACTGGCGTAAGGCTCTGCACAGCCTCAAACCACGAACTGGCAGATTTCACAGCAAATCGCCCCCTCCTGTCTCTCCAACACACATACCCCCCATTACCATATCATCACCTAAAACTGTAAGTACCTCTCTGAATTTCTATATGGAATCAAACTCATACATAAGGTCAACACAACTTGCATTTTTGTGTTTTTACAAGAATAAAATCACTGACATCTGGCCAAGTATGTGAACTATCCAAAAAATTTTAAATTTCCTTAAAAGTGTTAAAAAATATGGTACCTACATTTAGAAATTGGGAGAAACCATATGATATTGGAAAATATAACAAACAATTATTCACACAATTGAAAATATAAATAAAGAAACTACAAAAATTACACGAATAAAACATCTAAATTAGTGCAGTATATGCTACAAGGGGCATGCTGCAATGTTTGCACGCATATTTCCGTCCATTTACAATAAAATTAAATGTGTGTGCACTTACAGTTGATCAAAATAAATAAGATTATAAGTTACTAATGTATTTCCAGCATCAAGTCAAAACTGTTGATGTGTATCCCAGCACCAAAATGTTTCCTGTATGTCAGATGTACTATTACTGCTTTCTTAATGTGCTCCGAACCGAACTCAGGTTTTCATTAATAAATTTAACAATAATGAAGATATTGTAAAGAAATTTTCAACTTACCTACTTCACTTTGTGTGGAACATGATGACTTCCACGTCCAAACAACACTGAACTCGACACTCCATATTGTAACAAAATTGGATTGTGAAATGTGCGAGGGACTGCCATTCCATTTTGGAGTGTGGCGTGATGTGTCTGCCCATGGTTACTTTGCCTTGTGACCACCAGGGTGTTACCAGTCAGTCCGCTGTGGTGCGGATATCGGTAGGCAGCTGTTGTGCCTTCTGACTGCCAGGGTGCCGCTAGTCAGTCCGCTGTGGTGTGTTCATCGGCAAGCAGCAGCTGCTGCTGTTGTGGCCGGAAGTGGGTGTTTAATCGTGCATGGTGACAGTGTAAATGTAATTTATATGTAACTAGGAAAGAAATGTCTCGGTATGCTGTGGAACAGTGTCCCTTCCTTGTTTAGACAGACTGGAAAACAGACTTGATTAAGGCATGTCATAGATGTTGCAGGAAAAGTTTGGAGACAGACATGCACCGAGTAAGTACACTATTTGGGCCCTGGCAAAGTAACAGGGGACCAAGGGGACTTTACTGGACACAAATGAAGGAGGCCGTCCAAAGATGTCACAGGAAACTGTCGAGGATGTACGGCTCTGAGTGGTGGCCTCTGTCACAGTAGTGACTTTCACAGGAAACCGGATTGTCAAAAAGCACTTGCCATTGTGCAGCAAAAAAACCAAGCTCCATGTGTGGTCTATCTCAATTGTCCATGAACTCAAGGAGCCTGACAAAGTGAAACACGTGGCATACTGATGCTGGTTACGCACACTCACCCATGAAAATCAGAGTATTCTCGATTATTCATTTTTTTCTGATGAAGCTTGGCTTCACCTTTTAAGTTACGTAAATTCTTAAAACACCTGTCTTTGGGCCAGTGAAAAATCCCCATGTGGTGCATCAAGAACCTCTCGATTTAGAAAAGTGTGGTGTTTGGTGTGCAATTTACAGCTGGCACATAATCAGTGCCTCTTTTCTTCAAAAGCACCATTATGACTGCTGTTTACATGGACACCTTCAACATTTGTTTGATATGATCATGTTTGCTGAACATTTCATTACATCATCTTCATTATTGTTAACATTACCAACGAAAACCTCAGTTCGGTTTGGAGTGGGACATACTGTACAAAACAAATACACTGAAAAAATATTCCCAACCAAAGATGCCATGCCATGCAATGCCATGCCATAGCTGTCCTTACATAATGTTGGACTAAGTATACAGTTGCACATTATAAAAGGTGGCCTTGTTCATTGGTTTTTCTGCCATGCAAGTAGGCACTTTAAATTGGTAGATATCACTTGAGGTATAGTAGGTATTGATATTTTTTTAATAATCCTTCCCTTAGCTTCCCAGATGTAATAATAAGGGGTGGAAGAAACCCAAAACCGAAGTTAACTATAGAAAGACAAAATGTGTTTTTTTTTCGTAACAACCTTTCTACCTGTGCCAATCTATGTTAAGATCAAAAAAAGGCTGTGCAGCTAGAGTTTAGATTGTCAGCACTGACCACCTACGCGTGGGGGTTTAGTCTTAAATGTAATCAGTGATGACTTTTGTTTGTGTACACTCGTCCACTTTTATCGAGTGTAAATACAGTAACTGAGTTTAACAGGTTGTGGACACAGCAAATTGTAACATAAGTAGTAAATACGCATCAGCATGCTAGCCTCGGTCAGGAAAGTGGAATTTAATGTTGAATAAAGCAGAAACGCGGCATTGTAAAGGTTTTTCTTAAAAACATGGCGACCAGTTCGTCAATACAGTATCCTCAGCTAACAGACATAAATTTAAAAAATGGGAAGTTTTGTGTTTTGTGTTGTTCAATGAAAAAGAAGTGGATGGGGATAAAAAGTTAGAAGAATCATCAGAAAAATACCTCTAAGCCGCAAAAATAGCAGACAAGAAGGTGAAGATTATTATCATAAAGTATGTGACAGATTGCACAATAGTAAAATGTGAGGGGGACAAAAAAATGTGGTAGGTATGCTAGTTGCTTTAAGCAATATTTTTGAAAGAAAAAGAGCTACCTCAAAATTATTGATCAGAAATAAATTGTTAACACTGAAGTACACAACATCCTTGCAAGAACATTTTAATACATTTGATAACCTTATATTTTATTTGGAGGGAATGGGATCAAAACTTGAATGTCAAGGTCTGTCATCTGTTGTTAACCCAGCCTGATCACTACGAAAATGTAATTACATTACTATATATAAGGACCTAACCTTAGACTTTGTAAAGTCGAAATCTCTTGATGCTGAATCATATACAGATACTACACATGAGGAAAATGAATTAATTGTATCAAAAAAACCAGTGAGGCAATGCTTTGGATGTGACACCCCCCACCCCAACAATATAATAACTACAAATTGCCCCAAAGTGAAAAATAACCACTCGGGCAGACATGGATCTCATGATTGGGGCAATAGAAGTAACAAAGACTTTAGTCAAAGAAGCAATCGTGGCAGTGGATTTAATTCAAGTTAGTGTTGTTCTGAAGAAAGTGAGGTTATGTTTGTTGCTACCACCGGTAATGAAGAGGCGATGTTGATCAGTTTGGAAGNTGTTGTTCTGAAGAAAGTGAGGTTATGTTTGTTGCTACCACCGGTAATGAAGAGGCGATGTTGATCAGTTTGGAAGGAAATCCACATGAGATACACAGTTTGTTGAACACTCAGGATGTACTGATCACAATGTCATGCCAAATTTAAAAGTGAGTATGACCCATGTTGAAGATATGGAAGACCCCATCAGGATTAAAGTGGCCAACGGTGAGGAATTGTTAGCAAAACAAAAGGGGACAGGAAGACATTATTAAGGTAATGTGAAGATGAAACGAAATACACTTATTGTACCAAACCTCGAGCTCAATTTGTTATCTATAAAAACAGTGGTTATTTCAGGGAAACACGTGATTTTCAGTGCTGGCAGTGCAGAGATAGTTTATGACAGTGGTCTCAAAATTGTGTGCAGCATATATGGAAAACTGCATGTTGGTGTGTTTTTCACTGTGTAAAGAGGATAAGAGTTTTTCAGCGGATGTACAGGACCCGTGGCATAAACGACTTGGCCATTTAAATATAAAGAGTTTGAGGTTGATGGGGCTGGGCTACCTACATAAAACGAGGTATGTGACTCANGACTTGGCCATTTAAATATAAAGAGTTTGAGGTTGATGGGGCTGGGCTACCTACATAAAACGAGGTATGTGACTCATGCCGGCAAAGAAAAGCCAACAGGCAGTTTTTCCCAAGAAGTACAACACCAAGGTGTTCAAGAATAGGAGAGTTACTCTACACAGATGTTGGGAGCCCCATCTCTAACCTGACTTAACATTATCAGACTATAACAGATGATCACTCACATTTCTGTGAGTACAACTGCTCAAAACAAAAGTTGAAGCTGCAGAAAACAATCAATATCATCCGATGCCCAGAGTCTCAATTTGGAACCAATCACGCAAGTCCAGCGATGTGTGACAATGCAGGAAAATTTTTCCCCGCAAAACTTGAAATAATTTTGTATTGAGAAAGGTGTCACATTGGCATATACAATTCCATATTCACCACAAATGAACGGGATTAGTGAGAGGCTGAATAAGACCCTGCTAGATATGGCGGGGAGCATGTTTGTGGAGACAAACCTGCCAAAACACCCGTGGGGAGATGCAGTATGCACAGCGACACACAAACTGAATCATTCCCATACTGCAGCACTAGATGGGAAAATTCCCACAGAGCTATATTTGGGAAGAACTGATATTTCTAAATTGAAGACATTTGGAGTTAAAACAGGGGAGTTAAATTGCCTCAGAGAGACAAGTTGCATACAAGAGTCATACCAACCAGTATGGTTGGATATGCAACAAGTGTGTACAGGGTCTGGGATCCTGTCGCACGCAGAGTACNGCATGTTTGTGGAGACGAACCTGCCAAAACACCTGTGGGGAGATGCAATATGCACAGCGACACACAAACTGAATCATCCCCATACTGCAGCACTAGATGGGAAAATTCCCACAGAGCTATATTTGGGAAGAACTGATATTTCTAAATTGAAGACATTTGGAGTTAAAACAGGGCAGTTAAACTGCCTCAGAGACAAGTTGCATACGAGAGTCATACCAACCAGTATGGTTGGATATGCAACAAGTGTGTACAGAGTCTGGGATCCTGTCGCACGCAGAGTACGTTATAGTGACAAGACATGACGTTTTATGAAACTGATGTAACATTCAAGAAAAAAGAAACAGTGGTTACAGCCACATTTCAATTTGGTGAAGTAAGTTCCACAAAAAATTTAAGAATGTAATAGCAGAGAGCAAACATCCGTCACCGAGAAAAGCAACGAAGAGTTCCAAAGGTTTGAGAAAAATGAGGACCTGTCATCGAAACCAAAGAGGAAAGTGCCAAAACCCAAACTTTTGGAAATTTTGAACTGTATATGGCATACTGCTTGGTGAGCGAGTGTGATCCACAGACCTACGAAGAAACAATCGGTGAAAGTGAAGAATGGAGAAACGCCATCCAGAAAGAAAGTCGAGAGATTTCGGCGGCTCTTAACAACGAGGTCTTGAGCAGAAAGAGCTGGATGTACACAAGAAGATCCAGCTATGGACAGCAGCTGATACACCTGAGAATGTGAAACCAATCGAGACATGATGTGTACTCCAAACCGAACCACATGGGACCAAGGCGGCCAGGTTAGTGCCAAAAGGTTTTCAAAGAGACACAAATGAAGTTGTACCTAAATGCTCCTGAAGCCAAAATGCCTACAACTAGACTTGCATTATCATATTCTCTACCAAAAAGATTGGAGTATCAAACAGTTGGATGTTCCCACTGCTTTCTTAAATGGAACACTAGAGGATGACGTATACATATTTAAATCTGAAGAAGTTGGAGAGAAAAGGAAAGTCTTGAAACTCCAAAGTGCACTGTATGGACTTCTGAATTCTCCACACTGCTGGAACCAGTGATTTAATCAGTTCACAGCGCAAAACAATTTGAGGAGATCCAGTTTTGATGTCTGTTTATATATTGGAGACAGTGTGTGGTTGATGATATGGGTAGATGACATCTTGCTGTTGGGAGAAAAGTAAAAAACAGAGAAACTGGTTACACGACTGAGGAGTTTAGTGCCAACTTGCAGTCCTCTGTCGGGACAGAGGTAAAGCTGACATGCAACAGAATTGAGTTGTATCAGCATAAACTTACAGAAAAAATGTTGAAAACGTTTAACTTGGAAGAATGCAAAGCCTGTCTTACTCCAATGGAAGATAGAAATTAAGTCAGTGGTACCGATGCAATAATTGATGTCCCATTTCGAGAACTGGTAGGCAGTTTGATCCATCTCTTCCAAATCAGTAGGCCAGACATAACATTTGATACATTATATTTGAGCCATTTTCCTGGATTGCCCCACACGTTTCTAATGGAATGCAGCAAAAAGAGTGCTTCATTGCATGAAGGTACCATAGACAAGAACCTGGTATACAAGAAACATCCAAAAGAGTGTGCTTGAGTTATTGTGTATGTTGACTGGGGACGTGGCAAGACAGACCACGAGAGCGTTAGTGGAATGGTATCATTCCACTGTGGCAACTTGGGTGTCCTGGAGTTTGGAGATGCAGCAAGCTGTTGCTCTGAGCTCAGTAGAGGCAGAGAATACATTCTGCAGCTTGGCAGCATAGGAACTCCTCTACCTGAAACACCTCTTGTCTGAGTTTGTGGCTGATCAAAATGATGTGAAGGGTTGTGTTTTGCACATAATCAAGGAGCGATTCATATGATGAACTATGAGAACACGTAACGTTGTAGTTATAAAATTCCACTTTCTAAAGGACGACATTGCCAAACAACTTTTGAGTGTTCATTATGAGGAGTCAGGACAAAAAATATTGCAGACATGTTTACTAAACTTTTAAGGTCTACCAAGTATTGTAAGGCTAGGGACATGCTGTATTTGAGTGAAAAAGTTTTTTTATTTGTTTTATATTATGTTTGTTAGGTACTGGGCCTGTGCTACAATTTCAAGTCTTGCTGTATTGTTTACAGCGAGTGGTTTAGCTGTGTTAATAAATGATCTTGTGTATGCTATCTTCAGATTTTTGTAAAATTGCACTCAATACAGACTTCAAATTGAGACGGGGTGTTAAGATAAAAAAAGATAGTGCAGCTGGTGTTTAGGTTATCAGCCCTGACCATCTTAGCGTCGGAGTAAGTCTAAAATGCAATCAGTGACGGCTGTTGTTTATGTACACTTGTCCACTTTAATAAAGTGTAAATAGCTGAGTTTATATATGTACTGTATGTAAATGTTCTCTGCTGTACCATTGCTTTGCTTATTATCAATGCTTAATATACACACACACTGCTTGTGCTCTCAGCACAAACTGTCTTTTGCATGGCAATTCAGTAGTTTGCCGTGTTTCCCTTGAAATTATTCTGGGGATGTTTTCCTCTGGTGGCAAGGTGTGGAAAGTGAGGGAGTGCAGACNTTATACATGTACTGTATGTAAATGTTCTCTGCTGTACCATTGCTTTGCTTATTATCAATGCTTAATATACACACACTGCTTGTGCTCTCAGCACAAACTGTCTTTCGCATGGCAATTTAGTAGTTTGCTGTGTTTCCCTTGAAGTTATTCTGGGGATGTTTTCCTCTGGTGGCAAGGTGTGGAAAGTGAGGGAGTGCAGGCCATTAAGCAGGGTAAACTGACTCCGTAAGGGCTGCACATGTAGCGGGTGAACACACGTTTTGTACTAATTTTCCCATCTTTTCCTCCTCGTAAGAAGTTGCATCACTGAACCTCTTCACCTGAATACATCTTGATAGTTAGATATAAGTTAATATAAATTTTTAGGTGATTCCAGTTTTCTACAAAACCCCGTTTTCAAAACGACTTTCTCACACAAAAAGATGACTACTACAAGTGTATTTATTGAAATACTACTCACATTGCTTTTGTGCTGTTTTTGGCAGGTAATCTTCAAACTGTCAAATACGTATGGACGACAAAACAATTAGAATGTACAGAATAAATATTATCCACAAGTTAACACAAGTCTGCACCAAGGATAACTGAGCAGCATTCAAAACTGATAAAAGATATGTTGTGAAGTCAGGAGTGTTTGCTGCATGCACATGCTAACATTTATTATGACAGGCGGAGGATGTCGACTGTGAGAACATGCAGCCCAAGCGCCACACCTTGGCGCTACCTCAGACCAAGCTGCGGCACGTCCTGACCATGTCAGACGTTAGCTCTATCGGGCTGACGGACCAGCCGCAGGTTTTCAGGTTCAAGTCTCGTTCAATGCAGGTATGATGTCCATATCTCAACAACTCGATACTCTTATGTAGTTAAACTGACCCTCTGCACTGTTCTATGTTTTTGAAAGTTTTCAGGAACATTACGTTTTGTGTGTGCCCAGATCACTGTATCAGCTGCATAAAAAAAACAGTAAAAACTTTTTGCGGAGGAATTTTACTACTTCCTAAAAAAATTTCAAAAAGTAGAATTAATTTAGGATATACACATGTTAAATCCAAATAGATTTCTCTTTACTAGTTAATAGTAAATCACAAGTAGTACACATTTATATAATTTTGTTGTATGACTGGTATTGGGGAACAAAGATACATTGACTCCCTGACTAAACATATAAGGTGATATCACAATTACTAAAAATACAATACTGCTACCATAATGTGAGTAAACTGCAGATTTTATGAAAGAGAATAGTTTATATTAATTAAATTAACACTCTCATACTTACAAATTCTTTTTTTATTTAATGTAAAGTTAATTTAGTGTGAAGTATGTCTAGTTACTGCTGGTGTGATTTACGCTTCCCAGTTTACTTTGTAACCAGCCTGTGCCTCTGACAGTATTCTCTGACTCATCGTGTTGGAGTTATCGGTCCCTTCTGCTGCTCCGAGGTTTGGTCCAGGGTTCAATTGAGAAATGCCTTTACGAGGGTGTGGGACATAAATGAAATCCAAATACGTCGCGTGAAGTGCATAGACTTATGGAAGCGAATACAGAAAAACTATAAGAAAGGGCAATCTTAGATAATTGTTGAGGACAACTTTTGTGACCACCTATTTTGTCATCTTGCACCGCAATGATGCATAAAAATTTACACAGAAACAACCACTCTGCCAAAATATTTACTCACAAAGTTAGCAAAAACAATAATGTAAGATTGCCCTTTCTTAGAATTTCTCCACTGCCTTTCATAAAATTGTAAAGTACGATTANTAATGTAGGATTGCCCTTTCTTAGAATTTCTCCACTGCCTTTCATAAAATTGTAAAGTACGATTATCCTATACTGGTGGAAATGCATTGAGAACACCCAGTAAACACTGTCCAATCCAAACAAGTTTTACAACACGAACTGTTCATGTGTAGAGGACACTCTGATCGTAAGTGGAAGGGCACCACTTGCCTGCAGCCATTAGAACAAGTGTCTTATTGCAGGTCATCTGACAACATGACGAGTTTGGTTGGCTGTGCAATTCCATTGCATGTGCATCACAGAGTGTGTCTGCAAAACCTGGAAGACCACAGTGAGAACCAATTTAACAGTTAAATGACATTGAGCATGCATAGGACATCATGGGACGGTGCCCAACATATAGTCCAGCCTTGACCACGACCATCGCCCAGCTACGTCACGAAGTACAGCAAGNAGTTAAATGACATTGAGCATGCATAGGACATCATGGGACGGTGCCCAACATATAGTCCAGCCTTGACCACGACCATCGCCCAGCTACGTCACGAAGTACAGCAAGCATGGGTTACCATACCCAGAGACACATTCAGCATTTGTACAACAGGTTATATGCCACAATTGTTGTTGTGTGTGGCCATTCAGGGTGATTACACTCCTTAAGGTATCTGCTGCACGTGTTGCATTTAACGTTCTTGGTGTACCACGAACTTGACGTTTTGATCGAACCCACATACCACAACACTTCTTGTGTACCAACTTTGGGGCAGATATGTGTATTTCTACGAGATGTTTTTAAATGCATTTCCACTGGTGTATGTAGTGTTTATGTCCGACGTGCTCTTAAAGGGAAGCAACTCCAGTCAGACCTGCCAGGCGATCTTTCGACACAGGGTTTGCAAGGAAACTGCAGGTTGAAGAAGGGCTTGCCTGTGGATTTGCTGATTCAAGCCTCTGTTCTACTAACTCCCATTCCCACCCTTACTTAGAAGGATACTGGCTTGGGTCCTGCATCAAGTAAGGAGTNGCCTCTGTTCTACTAACTCCCATTCCCACCCTTACTTAGAAGGATACTGGCTTGGGTCCTGCATCAAGTAAGGAGTTTACGGTGCTCCACCAAATTACTTACTCCAAATGTACAGGTTAAGCGTGCTAGTGGCTCCTCTAACATCAAGACGTCAGTAGTCAGGGGTATGTTGGTCGTGTATTGTCCACTATATGTAAATGCCTTTCAGAAGTCAGTGTAGATGTCTTTGTGCACCATGTGGATGGCACATACTAANATTGTCCACTATATGTAAATGCCTTTCAGAAGTCAGTGTAGATGTCTTTGTGCACCATGTGGATGGCACATACTAGCATAAGGGATTCTGGCACACCGCTCCAGAACAGATACTTCTGCCTAGACACTTGGTTGCCCCATTGTTGTCTTTTCACTGTCTTCTGGCAGGGACCGTAGTATGCTCAAAGGAGACCCTGTCAGTACAGCTGCGAGGTAGTAAGCCCGCTGCTTGTCAGTCCAACCATTCGTAGTGGGCCAAAATCTGAAACTAGTGCCAGTGTTCATGCCAAAGTACCTGTCATTGTAGGGGGCAGGCTTAATTGTAATGCCTTTACCCAACCTGACCGAGGCGTACCCACACTGCAGAACTGCTGGGCCTCTCCTGCGATGGCTGTATTGGCGGCGACTTTTACCTCCTCCTCGCTGCCCACATTCATTGGCTCGGTGGTGGTCAATCTCGGCTCCTCCTCAACCATCGGCACAGAGTATCTTCTTCCCTGCTGCTGCAGGAATTCTTGGCATTGCTTCTTGAGGGTGCTTACTTAATGTTTTATTTCCTGCTCAACACTGTCTACTCTCTCACTTACACTGTCTATTCATTAACAATGCCCATTCTTTCACTCACACTTTCAAATTTCTTGTTCACAAAGTTTATATTATTATTCAATAATGTGCTATACCTTCCATCTTTCAGTATACATTTTCATTCCCCTTTTTTATTTTCCTATCCACATTCTTGTTCACACAGTCTACTTTCCTGGCCACTGCTTCGCTAACACTATCTATTTTCTGGTCTACTGGTTCACCAACACTACTTACTTAGGTATTTACAGCTTTATTTCGGCTCTCTATTTTGCCATTTATATTCTCATTAACACTATCAATTTGGCTATTTACATCAGCATTAACATTAATTATTTGGCTACTCAGTCCTTCAATCAAAGCTCACGATGTGTCTGCAACTTCCAACATTTTCCCTGTTGAAATTTACAAATCTGTACTAAATTTGTGGCCTACTACTCCTATATTGATATCCTTAGTTTATAGCAAACTGTATAATCATATTTACAAAACAACTAGTTTAAAAATATGCCTTTATCCCACTTCTGATCACAAAGTCTGAGCATAGCCAGGCTCTTTAAGGAATGGAGGTCTTGATTACAAAGAACTAATAATAATTTCCTAATTTATTTATGAACAATAAAAAAAAACTTTAAACTTACTGTCTTGACAATAATGGTATCACTTGCTGTTTACTGATAATATTTACATAAACGTCCATCATTTCACAGAAATTAATACAATCCAATACTTAAAACCAGTCTTTAAAAACAGCACCTATTGAATTACTATTAAAATTATATATTTGATATATCTGACAGCTTTAGTATTTACATTCAAGTATGCATCGCTTGACCATTCAGTCCCATCTTGTTCCAATCCACACATCACCAGTCTTTCCTGTCCATTACAGCACACCGTACACATCTGCACTCTACTCTTCAGGCAACTTGCCCTCCGCCCCTCTCTGCCGCATACACTCTATCTGTGGCCGGTCCTCTTCTTGCTTGACCTCATCTCCGTTACCATGCGCCACATTTCGTTACATGGCTAACACAAGACTGCNGGCCGGTCCTCTTCTTGCTTGACCTCATCTCCGTTACCATGCGCCACATTTCGTTACATGGCTAACACAAGACTGCCAACACTCCGGCTTAGGTGATAGTTATAGCGTCAGTGCGCCTTGACCCAGAATCTTCTTCACACTGATGGAGATGGTGACTAGAAAGTCTGTGCAATAGTTAGCTGCTGGCAATCCAGGTCAGTTGCCAATCATCCAACCCCCCTGCCTACTTGGCGACATAGTGAGTCCCCTTGGGGAGGGGTGGGTTGAGTCATGGTGACCCACCCCTCACTGTGCTGGGAATATGTGAGCGTGACTGGCACAAAGAAGAGGGGAGACAGTCTGCATGTAACACTGTTATAAATATTATAAAAATACACAAAAAAAAGTTTGTGTTTGTGATCATTTTAATAATAAAAATGCTACACTTTTCTCTATCTGTACCTACTTATCCATTAGTCAGCATTTGTNGTTTGTGATCATTTTAATAATAAAAATGCTACACTTTTCTCTATCTGTACCTACTTATCCATTAGTCAGCATTTGTGGAAATTAATTTTCCATAATACACATTAATTTATTATTAGCAAAAATTTTAGTTTTTTTTATGAGATTANCATTTGTGGAAATTAATTTTCCATAATACACATTAATTTATTATTAGCAAAAATTTTAGTTTTTTTTATGAGATTAATGAATGAAAGAATGTGAACTGAGGTAAGTCTGAACACTTATCAAAAAGTATTTTCCTCCTTTTCATGAACTAAGTGCATCATGCTCAAAGCATCTGCCCAGAGCATCTACCCAGAATTTCTTCCTGAATACTTTGGTTTGTTATGTTTTTATATCACTTANTCAAAGCATCTGCCCAGAGCATCTACCCAGAATTTCTTCCTGAATACTTTGGTTTGTTATGTTTTTATATCACTTAATTCATTCTGTACAGTATCAAATCATATTTATTTATTTAATCGTCAGAATATTTAAACTCTTACTACAAATCATTTACTTCATTTGAATTATAGCTGGTAAGATGTAGCATAAACTGAACATTCGTCACACGGGTGAAGATGAGGCACTGCTTACACTGCTACGAATGTATGGAAAAGGTTAATATTTTGACAGTAAAATATTAGTTTTTACTCTGAAACTAATGTGCAAAATAAAGGTGATATGTTGTAGCACACACCATTTCAATTGATAAAAGCGAGATAGTCTGTCAACCTTCTGATACAACATTAACAAGTATAATCCTTATGTGAAACCTCTGGGTTTTAAAGTCTTCTGTAGAGCACACTACTTTTTTCTGGTGCCAAGCAGAAACAATGCGTACGTGATCTGAGCAGTGTTAAAATTCATACTGAAAATCTTTCAACCTTAACACAAAATATAATCTATGACAGTCACATCTTGTATAGTAACGCCAAAAATTATTATTAATAAACTGTTATCCCACTATAGACTGGAATCATTATTGGCTTGAAGGAATATAATCTTCCAACATAGCCTATCATACCAATGATAAAAGTACAGGTAATATTAAAGTTAGTTGTTATCAGTTATGATCAAAAATTTAGTAAACTCTCTGAAAATATATTTTTTGAGACTAAAATACAGTTNAGTTAGTTGTTATCAGTTATGATCAAAAATTTAGTAAACTCTCTGAAAATATATTTTTTGAGACTAAAATACAGTTTCACAAAAGTAGTCAACCAATCATAAAATTTTTTCTAAGCAGAAAAATATTTAACATTCAGCAGTCATGGCCCAGATGAGTAACAACAAAATATACATAACATTAAGAACACAGTGGCATTTAAATGACTCAACTTAATAAGAAATAACAACAAAATATACATAACATTAAGAACACAGTGGCATTTAAATGACTCAACTAAATAAGAAATTTCCAAGTGGCCATGAAGACACATTTTTGAAAATGGAGAAAAGATTGGTGCCTCTAAAGACACCAATAAGTAACACATTGTCAGTACAAAATACTGAACCTGCTTAAAGCTGTCTCATAAATTCACTTTAATTGCCAAAATTTGCAGTCACTTTTGGAGATGCATGTTTCTTAATAAATAAACTCTTCTGAGGTTTCAACACATGCTTTTACACATTTTCAATGTTATGAAAATATAGCCTGAAATAGATATGCATGTTAGAGTAGATGCCATCAGTAAATTGTACAGAATAAATGCTTTTAGAATCTTTCAAAAATAACCCTAGGTGCACACCACAGACAAACCAGCTTTTTTTTCCACTCCAAGAAACTGAAAAATAACTCTGAAATTGTAATGCCTTGAGAATTGTGAATTTTACAGTGCCTGCTAACTGGGAGGGGAATCACGACCCAAAAAATAATGCAATAATAGTCACATTCCTAATGAAATGTCAACTAAATTGGTTTTGAAGAGTTTTACAGTTGCTCAGGCTCATTTTTTACTAGTGTTTTAGTTTTTTTGCGATTGGAAATATTTCTCAGTATCCTTTCCTAGAATGCACATATTTTCTGAGCCAATATACCACAGCAATTTTGCACCCTAAAAATAAGAAATATTTGATTTCAAACAAATTTTTTTCTTTATATACATTTTGTTTTATAAATTTTTCAACGGAGACTTAGCATGCAGTCAACAAGCAGTGAGCAGCATGGCTCTTGTTGACAGGACATCAACTCCTCAGGCGAAACACCAGGCGATGGGAAGTTCTCGGAGGAGGCCCGGAAATTGGCTCGATCTGTGGGACTGGACATCTCCCTTTATCCCATCGACCCACCTGCGCACCACCGGTCTGCCGAGGCACTCACTCACACAGACTCCCCACACGACGACAGCACGCAGGAGCACAAATGTGGCCGCATAGATTTCTTCATCACGTACTACCCCAAAGACAAGAAGTGGGTGCACATACAACTTTTTTACTTTGCTTTCCTTTGCCAAAGTCCAGACAAAAATATTTTGTGCTATGAAATTACGTGTGTTCTGTGTTCAGGAGTGTTTCAACATCTTAGACTATCTTTTGCAAAAACTAACAACCTGGTAATGCACAAGGAGAAGTACTAGGAAATGGCATACTAGGAATTTGTTGTGTTTCACTAGCATTGTGTTTCACTAGCATTGTGTGGTACATTGTACTATTTCAATTCAGTCAACTCTTAACAACCCATATTCATAATTTAAAAATCACTCGNTCAAATTTAAAAATCACTTGGTACTAGTGTATTAAAACGACTGTGAAAGTTTTCTCCAGTTTCTTCAAGTGTATTTTAAGTTCATTTTTTTCCCATGAAGCCACACAATGCTTCATGTTAGTTAATGCTTCACCACCATCCATGCTGGCTGTATTACAGTAATGAGTATCTCGGCCCTGGCAAAACACAGATAATGCAGTCAACAACGATACCGCAACTGTCAGGAGACCATAAAAACGTTGGTCAACGACAAATTTAAAAGCAAACAGCGTGGGTTCAGCTATTTTAGACCTAAGTAACTAAGAAATGTACAATAATATAAAGTAGAAGAAATACAACGTAAAGCGTGAGTATAAACAAAGTTGTGTGTGAGTGTGTGCAGGCTTCTGGTGAACGTGACGCAGCTGGAGGGCCTCCCACCACGGAATGATTATCAGGACTACACAGCTGCGCTCAAAGCACAGCTTCTGCCCCCGGAGAAGTCTGCCAAGACGGCAAAGCTAGAGGGGCAGGAAATAGATGAAGACTTTTACTTCAGCCTCAAAGAAACCCACGGCAAGGTGGTCCGTCTGTCTGTGTACGATGCAGACAGAATGGGCAAGTATGATGCTATTGGGCACGCGCTGCTTCATCTGGATTCTGATGTTTTAAGTTCAACACGCTTGTACACCATGAAGTTATATGATCAGTCGGAGGTTAGTTTGTGTATCATGATTGCAAGAAATTCATAACCTATTTTTTGAACCTAAGGCAGATATTCAATCAGCACTCCACACTGCACAAAATTATCATGTATACCAGGCTATTAACAGTACTATTACTGATTATTGTAGACATGACCCTTAAACATGTTATTGAAATAGGATCAAATTGATCATAAATACTTCTAACTTTTACCTTTTTTGTTGTTCTTAAGGCCTTTCCAAGCCTTGATGAGTACTCTTCTACTGAGACTGCCAGCCAACCAGGACTAACCTACTCTTGCTGTGCCCCACACAATCAAACACAACATCCTATTTGTTTTCCAGTTCAATCATTTATAGTACATTTTGTCACTCAATACATTTATGCTCAACTAAATAACATGAACTAACTGCTACCACAACCTTAATCACTACAATAATTGTAATTATCTTGAAATTGATTTGACATTTGCCATCAGGAAATAGAAGAGTGATAAAGAGGGAGAAGCCTTGTACTTTTCTTATTTTTTCATTTATTTCCCACTTAATTTTTGTTGGACTACACAGCTAACCATGAGACATGAGCTGCATGTGTTTCAATATTGGAGGGTGAGGGGGATATCACGTCCACCTAAAGGACAATAAGGGCCTTTAACTCCTTTTAGGGTTGGAAATTGGCCACAAGGAACATACAACTCTTGCATTACCGCCAGCCAGTCTGCAACGACACAACATAGTCAATCCATCTGGTCCAACACGAGACATGCACATGCACCTTATTAAATTTATTTTTCATTACACATGTATAATTATAAAACACATATTGGCAGAATAAACCCCCTTATAATTTTGAGAACTTGCTATTTTATTTTTTAAATTTAAAAACAATAAAAGTGTAAATGTGAATGCTCAAGTTATTGGTAAAGGCATCAAATATTGTGTTGCAAATTATGAACTAAAATTGGTTTGGAATTTTAGTTGTCGTGATTCTTGTAAAATATTTGACAGAGCTTAGTTGCAGCTTCTTACGACTGCTGTGTGAACTGCTTCAGCCAGACGTGATGCCTGGCTCCATCCTGCTCACCGTGAGCTACGACTCGGACGCACAGCGCCTCACTGTGCTCGTCACAGCTGCATCCAAGCTCATCACAAGTCACCTGCATAAGGCTGTCAAACCACCAGGTAACAACAGCTTTTCAAGTGTAAAGTAAAATGCATGCCGTGCCGTGTAATATTCTAAGGATTGAACTATGTATATTTCATAACATTGATTGGTAACATGAGACATGATAACAATAAATATAAAGTCTGGTGTTTGTACATATTCCAAATTTCAATACAAAAGTAAACCATCACAACGTTAAATGGCAGAGCTTCAGTTCGTTATTTTTAAAGATCAGGTATCGTTATCATCATCATAATTATTACTCAGGATCATACAATTGTTATATATATATATAAAACAAAAATTACAACTGATAATTATGATTTTGTTTTGTACATGAGTACCGCACCTCATTTTGAATTACAGTATCTGACCAGCTGCACTTGAAGCTAGCTGGTAATGTTTTCAGCTGCATTTTAATTTAAATGAAAATCACCTTTTTTTTAGCTATGTATAAGTTAACACCTGACTTGACAATTTGTTGCAAATCTTTGCAGCCAAAACTCGGAAATAAATTGAGAAAACCAATGCCCTGCGTGTAACACTTGAAATGTCACATTGCAAATAGTTAAGGTAAATCTGCGAGTTTTATGCACCAGTGAGCTATTTTACAAAGAAAAGGCCTTACGACTGTACAGTACTACTACAGTTAGAGTACTCGTACCAGTTCTAAAATGGAGTGAAATGTTATGCCAACCAATGTGGATGCACATACTGTGATTCTAATCGGTGTGGATGCAGATATGCTTTGCAGCCAGGACACAATATATAGTATCTGTAGCATTGTATCAGTGGAGGAGGCCTAAATAGCCATCACAAAATTCTCTTTCCATTTTTTCTATTAATGTGATTTAATACTACCACCAATATAATTTTTTTAAAATAATTTATTATACACCTTTGTACATCACATAGTATTTATTAAAACCGAATATCATTATGTTAACATATAGTTACTCACATTCAAAAGAAAGGCAACAAGTGTGACAACTTACTCCCATTGTGGAAGCATATCGTAGCATAAAAAGGGGTTAATTGTCATAAACTAAACATGGAAACTAAAATATTTTAATTGCTACAAAATGCCTCGTAAAACGAAACTTAAAACCAGTACATTACTTGATTTATCTTTCGAGAAAACCTTGTGAAAATGAAAACAAAATGGCAATTCCGACTTTTATTGAAATTTAAGGTTTACAATACAGCACGAATACAACTTATCAGTTTTTGTTTTTCTCACAGAAAAATTCAACATTGTTAATACAGAAGAGTATTACTGCAACACTAAAAGCTTACTGTTTCATGTACATTATACTACAGTACTGAATGGGGACAATACACCAACTCTGAGAGCATTTTGAAAGTTTTAAAACAACAAAAATGTACTACTGACAACTTTGCTGAGATTGGAATGAATTAAGAGTCCAGTCTTTATGAATAAAATAGTAGTTATGTCCTTTCTTTACAGTTAATTCTAAGGGTAGTTTGAAACTGCCCAGGGTTATTGTGGACATTCTGGGGTTTGGTGAACTTGAGTTGCACAATATAAGTAAACTTTTGGACTCACATTCCAAAAGTCTCTTAGAGCAAACTAAATAATCAACAAGAAGTTACTGATACAACTAATGAGCTTACAAAACATTTTTGATTAAGTTTTTAAATACTGAGATGGTAGGTAGGCTTTGAAGTTTCATTAACAGCAATATCACTAAAAATGGAACCANATTAAGTTTTTAAATACTGAGATGGTAGGTAGGCTTTGAAGTTTCATTAACAGCAATATCACTAAAAATGGAACCAGAAACATATGCAACAGTAGTGAGACAATAACAAATACACAAGTGCCTTACCCAGGAATTGAACACAAAAAAAATTTCGTACCATAAGCTAGCATGCAAAAAACTGCATTACAGAAGTAGGATTCGGAGCATCAACTTCGGATGTCATCAGTCCAATGTTTTGGCAGACAGGAGATCCTAACCTGAAATATTTATGTGGCTGTCATTTTGAAAATAAGTGTGAGCAACTTAAATCATGTAATTTGAAATGGCCTACCTTAGCACTACTCGAGGGAAGAATTGGTTGAAAATTGATTGATTGGTTCCAGAGATATGGCATAAAACTTTATTTTCTCATTTGGCGATATTGTACAAAAAGGCCTAAAAAGGGGTTCTTTATACAAAGTTTCTGATACTGTTAACATACAAAGTTTAAATGAATTTGGTTCAGTTGTTTAGTAAATAGGACAAACTTGTTGAGTGGTTCCCGAGATATGACATAATTGGGTTGAATGGTTCCTGAAATGACATAATTGGTCAATTTTCCCACCTAATACTATCTTACAAAAAGGCAGGTAAAATAGGATATCTGCACATATTATTAAGCATACTAAGTTTGATTGAATTTTGTTGAACTGTCTAATAGATACAACATACTAATCTAAATTATTTATATATAATACAGTCCAGTATTATTATTATTATACTGGACTGAATGTGCCTTGCTTATTTATTATTATAAATAACAATACCTGCTATCATTAATAGAATGAAATGGAAATGTGGAACGTAGAGAGCTTTGTGAACGGAACAAAAAAAAAACCAAAACAAATTAAAAGAGATTTGTTCTTCAAAACAATGCAAGATCCATTTATGAAGTATTTCAATATCATTAGCTTTTAATAATACAAGCATACATAGTTTGACGGTTTAAATAAGTACGAAAAAATGAAGTAACGGCAGCTGTCAGTAGGTACATGACTGAAGCTTTCATATATACATATTTATTGATTTGCATTTTTTTCTTTAAGTAGACTGTACGCTGACCAGCTGACTCACAGTGAGCATTTACAAGTCCATAACACGCTCCTTTATTTATTGTATTTTACATTAGACATTCAAAGATGAAGAAAAATGACATCCCATTACAGTTTTATATTTCATGGTTTTTATTATTAAGTCACATGATGTAAAGTGGAGTGCAGAGATTTGGGATTATGTTANTATTATTAAGTCACATGATGTAAAGTGGAGTGCAGAGATTTGGGATTATGTTACATGATGTAAAGAATCATTATATTTCAGAATACAAATCAATAGCCTTTCATTATACAGAGAGTTATGCTTCAGAATGTACAATGCCAGTTAACATTCAGCATTTTTGGGAACATATTAGTTATACTCAGTGAGGGTTTGTTGTAATAACACAACATTTCCCTTGCAGATAAAATGAACACTTATGTGAAGTTGGCACACTACAAAGACGGCGAGAAAGTGAAGAGCAAGAAATGTGCCATTGTTTGTCACGACCAGAACCCCAAGTACAATCACCAGTTCTGTCTGAAAATGCCTGGCATAGATGCAGCGGAAAGCTACGTGGTCGTCAGCATCATGCTCAAGGAAGTCTTGAAGAAGGATGAAGTTATTGGCAGGATTAAGTTTGGACCTTACTGTTACACAGCNGCATCATGCTCAAGGAAGTCTTGAAGAAGGATGAAGTTATTGGCAGGATTAAGTTTGGACCTTACTGTTACACAGCAGAGCGCAGTTACACTCCATGGGGACAGGTTATGATGGGTGAAAAAACAGTGTCTGGCTGGTACAAACTTTATTTGTAACATCAATATATACATCAAAAATACATCAAAATTATACATGTAAATATATTTACAAAACGTATGGTGTCTCACTATTTACAGTGTTCCATAAATTTCAAAAATCATCCATTAGAAAACATTACACATTTAGAAGAGTTATGTAAATACACTAAAATTGGTTTAATCAGACCAAACATTTTTCTGTAAATATAATTTATAAATATGTACAAAATTATTGTTTAAAGGTTAATTGAAGTAAACTACTGTGTCTGAACTCCTGAAAAAGTTTAAAACATGTATTCCCTGAGAGTAGTTGTAAACTATTTTGGGTTAGTAAGCATTTCTACAAAATATAATGTTGTTGACTTAGTGATCTTGCAAAAATAACTATGTACATCTAAGTACAGAAAAATGCAGTGCATGTTGTTTCAGTNGTTGTTGACTTAGTGATCTTGCAAAAATAACTATGTACATCTAAGTACAGAAAAATGCAGTGCATGTTGTTTCAGTAAAAAAAAAATGCTGTGACGTAGACAGAAATAGCTCGAGGACAGAGCACCTGTCTGTCAGCCCAGCAGGTTAACCACTACCGGCGCACCTGGCATTGGGGCTGGTGGATGGCATTTGAGGCAGCTCCCTCCTACTACTGTCAGTATCTTCACCAGAGAAGAAGGGGCTGAATANGGGCTGGTGGATGGCATTTGAGGCAGCTCCCTCCTACTACTGTCAGTATCTTCACCAGAGAAGAAGGGGCTGAATAACTGGGACATTAAGCTTGATTCACATTAACGCCAATCATGCCACACAGACTGAACATAAGGTTGTTCACATGTCAGTAGATTTTATGCATTATAATTCTGATGTTTGGTTGGAAGCTCAGATTACGATCACACTCGTTTGTTATTTTTAAAAGCAACTTTCTTAAGTAATGGGTGAACAAGAAACTAGACACTGCAATGGTTTTTCTCCACATCAGTAATTTCGATGTGGTATAACATTTACAGAGTTATTTTTAAGTGTCTATCATTTTGTTTTATACTTCCAAAATTATTTTAAAGTTTAGGGCTACTTATAGGTTTATATCCAAACTACATTTGAAGATAAATTTTTGAGCAAAATTAACATTTGGATTTACATATATTATTATTATTATTATAGATACACTTAACCATTGTGGACTGTTACACCAATATACCTCGATAATCTATGAAATTATTGGTAAAACCATATAAAACAGTAAGCTTCTGAGAAACAGGCAAAGTCTGCTCTTTTTGAAAGTAGAAATTTTGGCACGAGTCCAAATTTTTTTGCAGAGCTCGAGAAGAAAAACCNGCAAAGTCTGCTCTTTTTGAAAGTAGAAATTTTGGCACGAGTCCAAATTTTTTTGCAGAGCTCGAGAAGAAAAACAAGGCTTTTTTGAGTGGCTAATCCACGGAGCCAGAGAAGCGAGGATGGGACTTTCCTTGAGAACTGGAAGCCTCCAGATCACCAAACAAATATACAAGTGAGCAATCTTCAAGCTCTTCATATTTAATATTTTAGATTGGACTTTATTATTCACAAGGTCAACAAGTATAGTTACGAGTTCTCTCAAATGTTGGCGTCGGTGCAGTTCAGAAGATCTTATAAAAGTTTGTGGTGACTTGACTCGAGTTGGAAGACCAGAACTGATCCCAGTATTAAGGTGGCCACTCCCAAAAGAAAATAACAGAACCCACCCCAGACAATAAAGTAATTGCCAGCGATTTAACAAATGAAACACAATCAGTAAATAAAGCTCTCGCAGTTCCAACAATCCCTATATAGTATAACCATGCTATAATGAGTATGTGCTATGACACATTTGCTGCAGTGACAATTTTTTAATGCACTGTTAATATACTCATTTAAAATTATTGCCTTTTGTTTGCTTGCTTGCTTGCTGAAACGATCGTATCACTCTTTTTTAGAGCTGAAACACACGTAAATGTTTTCATCTTTTATCGGCAAACACTTCTTGTAGAGGTCAAAAGAATGTCAACGACTTTTTTTCTCTCATGAACACAAAAGGAAGGAATGGCAATGAATTGCATCCTTTCCATCTTCAATATGGTACCATTATCACAGATTCACACCCATCTTGTCCTTGACTGGCTATTGTGTTGTTAAGTATTGATCGCACCTCGAGCAGTTGGTCGAGGGGAGGTGGCAAACGAGAAGGGAGGGTCCTCAAGCAAGAGTGAGACAGAAAGTGGATTTCACACTAGGCAGCTGAAAGAGTGGCAGTAACGAATAAGAAGAGAAGGTGGCCGAGCAAAAGTGAGATGAAGATGTGGCCACAGCTGCACCACGGCAGAAAGATAAAGTAGATTTCACAGACAGCAGGCAGTCCATCATCTGCAGACTATACGTAGCCTTCAGCCTTCAACATTGTTTGTATTTCAGACGACAAATAAAGACTGCTGCTGTTCTCAAAAGAAAAGTGCCTGCAATTACACAGATTAGATTTAGAAGCAGTAGCATTTAAATGCTTCATGCAGGTGTGTTTATTTTCAATCTTTTGCTTCTTCAATCAAACCCAGCACTGATGGAGAATGTTTCTGCCTAAATAATAGCATACAAGTGATGGACCACTGGCTGCAGGTGGTTACCAGACAGCAGCCAAAGCTGGAGTAGAGGAAACTCTAACATTTTGGGAACCACAGTGGTGTGTGTAGAGGTTAGACTACTAACCTTCAATCTAGGCGAACCGAGTTCAATTCCCTATGGAATCACTCCTAGATTTTCGCGTGTGGGAATAGTGCTGGACGATGATGTTGGTCCGCTGATTTTCTCTGGGATCTCCCTTTTCCCCTGCCCTTGCATGCCGTTACTGTTCCATACTCACCTCGCTTCACCTTCATTAGCTCTCAGGACCACAATGTTAAGAGCCGCTCAAATTTCTCCACTCCCAACATTTCGGACACGTTTTTCCTTGTACAGAGCCATCATCATATAAGTCACCTGATAAAAAAAACTCCTGAACATGTACTGGATAGACACAATGAGCAGAACAAACCCAACTACAAGGGGAATATTTCAAATGGAGACTGTGAGCACTGAGTAAGTTAAACTCCACATTCTATTAATTCATGATTACAACCTTTACAGATATCCTAGAATAAAGAAAAACATCTTGTAACTGACCAAAGAATGTTGGCAGTCTTAAACGTATGTTTAGGGTGGTCTACCGTAACAACTTGGCAAATATTGACTACATGGTTACCGAGATAGGGCACGAGAGCTTTATTTTTTCATGTGAAGTCATCTTCCAAAATGGTGGACTAATAGGAAAATGTATTTGAATTTGATGCTTACATTGTTAACTATCAATGCAATTTATTTTGGTTCAAATCAGTTTAATAGTTCCCAGAGATGTGATGTAGCACCCGAAGATAGTCTTTGTTCCTCCTTTCTACATTTCAGACAAGTTTTTTTTTATTACTGTACAGTAGTATAAGATGCGTCAATACCAGTATTCGTAAAAATCTGTTTTATCTTGTCAAAAATTAATTTGGTAGATCTGTGATATCACTATTGCAAAAGTATGAATAAAAGACAGGAAAGGTTTTACGAGTACATTTGATGGGGTCAGACCCTCGTCTGATAAAAAATGAATTTACCAGGCCACTGTTTCGCAAAGGTTGTGAACTGCCAATTTAAGCTCTGTGGTCGGTACTATGTGACCAACCTTGGATGAGTGGTTAATGTTACAACCATGGCAGAGGCTAGTGCTTGCAGACAGGTAAGAGAACTTCAGGAAGGAGTGCATGGCTTAGCTTTGGCCTGGAGATCAGTNCAGAGGCTAGTGCTTGCAGACAGGTAAGAGAACTTCAGGAAGGAGTGCATGGCTTAGCTTTGGCCTGGAGATCAGTTTCTGCAGACCTACGTGTATGGGAGAGTTTCGTACCATATTTTCCTCCACCCTGAATGCCTTCTCTCTAACCCCTACCTTCTACCCCGATTCTGTGGTAGACTCTTGAATGCGCCCCACAGCCATTGAAAAGGCCAACAGGCCATCGGACATTCCCTACAGCCAAACAATGGCTAAGGTGTCATGCACCCAGAAGTAAGATTTTTAGTGGTTAACAAAACACATGGAATTTAAAGAGAAACTTAAGACAATGGTGGGTCCTACTCAGAGCCAGCCCAAACGAAACCCTAGTGTCATGGTTCAAAACCAAGCAGCCATTCCTATGGCAAAAACCANAGAAGTAAGATTTTTAGTGGTTAACAAAACACATGGAATTTAAAGAGAAACTTAAGACAATGGTGGGTCCTACTCAGAGCCAGCCCAAACGAAACCCTAGTGTCATGGTTCAAAACCAAGCAGCCATTCCTATGGCAAAAACCAAAGATGTAAACATTACATAACAATGAATTTTGGATTACACAGTTATTAAAAAAAAAACCACTGTTTTNCAAAAACCAAAGATGTAAACATTACATAACAATGAATTTTGGATTACACAGTTATTAAAAAAAAAACCACTGTTTTGATTTCCTGATTGTATGGTAATTAGAATGGTTTGAGTACCGATTTGGCACATGAAATCCATGCATGTTATGTGTGTATGTTAAACCATCACAAATTAGACTGCCTTGTCACCTGTGCAGTACCTAGAAGATCATAACCACAAACACTATCTACACAGAAACATTCAAAATCCAGTATTGGTATTTTGTCGATTAAGTTTATAGTCTGAGCAACTTACACAACTACTGCCTACATAAACATTTATTTTCATGCATAAACACACTACTATTAACAAATAAATATTAATTCAAAAAACAACAAGTACATCTCATATGAGTTGCCTTTAACACAGAAATATATGATGCTATCTTCAATATAATATACAAATAATCTTTACAAAAACACTTCATGCAACTAGTAATATGAACATGTTCAACCAATTTTTCATATAAAGTTATTTTGAAAGCTAAATTTTCCTACCATTTGGAATGTCATAGTTCTATACAATAACGTATTTTTTTTTATAAATCTAAAGGGACTAAACTACACAGCTGGTTAAACTACCATTCTCTGGGAAACCAATGATTTAAGCATCTGCAAGCGGTCAAAATGAAAGGGCAAGAAGCATTCTTTTTGCAACTGTACCAAAATAATGTGGTTATAGTCCATTCACTGTTTCTTCAGATGTTTTGAAAAAAACCTTTGAAAAATCACCCTAGGAGTAACATGTTAAACTGGTTTTAAACAACTTTTATACCACAAATATATAGCACTGTGATTAACTTTAAAGTATTGTATTTTTGAATAAATAAAACTTTAACATAGTATTTTCTTTAACTTGTAATATTTATGTCGTATTGAATACAAATTAAAAACAGTGGGAGCAGAGATGTGTTGGCAACGGCTGCTAAGAAATAGTTCACAGTTAAAATATTGTTTTAACTTAGGTTTTTTGTATACTATCTATAAATTAAATGTTGCCTATCAAAATATTTAAACTTTTAGGAAGCACTGATGGGAACATATTTTATTGTTACTGTTAAAATACCAGCGCAAAATATGGTGTTTAGGCCCTAGTGACATGGTGTTTTTTTCCTTCCGAGGAAGAAACTTGAATACGCGGAGCTCACACACACGCGCATGCGCACACACACACAGGATGAATAAAAAAGAATAGCCAACTTTGAAGGTCTATAATATCAAAACCAAACAACCTACAACTTTGGTTGATCAATCAAATGAACCGTGGAACTGTGAAGTTTGTTTACCATATCTTCATAAATGTTCAATGTGACCACCACGAGCGGCCCGAATGACATCTACGCGATAATCAAACTCGTTCCACACTCCTGTCAGCATGTCCAATGTTACGATTTGGATGGCGTCCGTAATTCTCATTTTGAAGTCGTCAATGCTAGTTAGCAATGGTGGACGAAACACTTCATCCTTTAGATACCCCCATTGAAAAAATTGCACGGGGTAAGATCCGGGCTTCTTGGAGGCCAGCGATGAAGAGCCTGATCACCAGCTGCTACTCGACCAATCCAGCGTTGCGGCAACAATCTTGTTCAGGTATCCGTGAACAGCTAGGTGCCAATGGGGTGGCGCACCATCCTGCTGGAAAATCAAGTCCCCCGCCGCCTCTTCTAACTGAGGAAACAACCACTCTGTAAGCATGTCCAAATAAGGGATTCCAGTAACAGTGGGCTCGTGAAAAAAGAAAGGGCAGAAAACAGTGTCTTTGGATACAGCGCAAAACTCGTTCACTTTGGGGGAAGCGCACTCGTGTTTGGTGGTTTCGTGTGGAGGCTCCTGACCCCATATCCGCACATTGTGCCAGTTCACCTTACCATTTGTATGGAACGTTGCTTCATCGCTAAAAACCAGCTTAGACATGAAGGCATTGTCTACCTTCTTCTGGGCAAGAACGAACATGCAGAAATCACGTCTCAGTTCTTTATCCCTGTCGGTAAGAGTCTGTACAAACTGTAACCTGTATGGGTTGTACAGCAATCGCTTTCGCAACACTGTCCATACCGTCGATTGAGGGATTTGCATTTCCCAGCTAGCTTGTAGAGTTGATTTTCTTGGAGAGCAAACGAACGCTTGTTGAATCCGTTGCACATTCTCTTCGGACACACGCGGCCGCCCGGAACTTTAGCCTTTGCAAAGGCACCCTGTGTCACGGAACTGACAAAACAAATGTACGATACTCCACCTATCGGGAGGACGACGTCCGTATTTGTGACGGAATTCACATTGAACAGTCGTAACCGATTCACATTCAGCAAACTGAATAACACAGAATGCCTTCTGTTGTTCCGTCGCCATCAAGATGCGGGCTAACACACAACACACGCTCAGAGTGCGACGACAGACGCTCTCATATGTCATCTCTCTGCACATAAAGGAAACATCAGACCGTCCCCTTCACATTGATATGTCGAATGCGACCTCGCTTCCCCCTCACCACTTCAAACAGAGAGTTACGAAAGCCATCCAAATCATAACACCAGACATGCTGACAAGAGCATGGAACGAGTTTGATTATCGCGTAGATGTTGTTCGGGCCACTCATGGTGGTCACATTGAACATTTATGAATGTACTAGTTGTGCCCGTGGCTCCGCTCGCGTGGACTACAGAATTATTGTTTAAGTTTTTTTTTTATAAATAAAGTTTAATTTTACTTAATGTTAATCTTCTATACTCTATACATATTATAAAACTCAACGTCTCAGTGAATTAAATGATAAACACTTATTAGTATTTCTCTGTTATAGATAAATATATGCTACCGCTGAGTTTTTTTTTTAGGTTTTTTTATTCCACACAATTCTTTACTACATGATATTGTTCCATCTTTAATGGTTTAGACAGCGNAACACTTATTAGTATTTCTCTGTTATAGATAAATATATGCTACCGCTGAGTTTTTTTTTTTAGGTTTTTTTATTCCACACAATTCTTTACTACATGATATTGTTCCATCTTTAATGGTTTAGACAGCGTATTGCAAGAGAGCGCGCTGGCTGCAAATGTTTTCCCAACTTTATTCACTATTATCGTTTGTAAATTTTTTGAGATATTTTATTGCGATAAAAAGTAGCTAATATCAACTTTCAGCCCTCCAACTATTTCTGTGCAAGAAATTACGTCGATCCCTTGCTCTGTTGCAACATCGTCCCACACTAACAACTTACATTGATGCAGCATTGTACCCAGAGTAATATTTTTACTAAACATTTTTTTCCCTTTTGAATTTGTAATTTAAAACTGTAATGAGAGTTAAATGTTTTAATACTTATTATAATATATTTAGACGTGATGGCGTGGCGGTTACAAATCCGAAGTTGGCAGAAGTTGAAACGGCGACATGACATGGCGTGTTTTTTTTCCTGAATGAGGTGTTCATTTTTCGCACTGCGAAAAATACTAAAAATTACATCAAGTTTGTACACGCTCTGTTTTTTAAACCTACTTAGGCAAGTTACGATGATGTGATAAACCTGTGTATATACTGTAATGTATGTCGTGACCACTGCATGTGAAAGGGCATTGTCTTGTCTGCTTAACGGTCGTTATGCTGGGCCACTGTGTATGTGATTGCAAATATTGGACATCAAAACTTATATGTTTTAACCGTAAATTGTTTTTATGACTAAACTATTTGAAAATCACATCTGTTTATTTATCACAAATTTGTAACTTCACCCTATGTGTTTGGAACACAATTGTGTAACATGCTTACGTTTCTGTGATTTGAATGTTTGCCACAAATTACTAGCCCAGCCAGAAAATTTTAAATAAATAATTTAATAAACCTAATAAAATTTAAGTACCTATGCAAAGAAATACGAGCAGAATAAAATTGATGATAGACCTATTTGTTTGCATGTTCATGACTGTCTTTTGAGTTCATCGCTGCTAAGTACAAAAAAAAAACTAGTGATAAAAGTTGCACGCTTGAATTTACTGTCTTTTTTGTTGGACTGGCTGCTCCATTAAAAAATTTATTCCAACTAACTGAGGCCATCCTTTTGACGAAATAACCCAACAAACATCAATAACAAGAGGTTAAATACTAGTTCCCCACAGTTGTAGCAGGGTTAAACACAGCTGCGGCAAAATATTAAGGTGTAATATATGTAATGAGCTATATCGTTTATAATACAAATATGTTAATAATGTAAAATAATAACCGTAAGAACTATTGTATATACAGACATTGTTAAAATGTGATAAAGCTGTCCTAAATGTGGTTATAGGCCTAAATTGTGAGCATTCATACGTAATGGTTTTTATTATGGCAAAAATCTTTGAACAGCTGAAAACAGTAAACAAAGCATTAGACAGTTAAAATGTAGAAGTCACATGGCATTGTTTATATTTATATGTAGTGGAAGGATACGTAATTGGTAACCAAAAGTAGAACTTTAGCAGGGCTTCAGAAAAGTGTGAAGTAACCTTGAATGGCCTATAGTGTAAATATCCTTGATATGCTACTCAAAGAATAAAAAGAATATAAAATTAAGTTGGGGATATTATTGAAATTTTGACTTTCCAACTTTCTCTACACAGCTTATGGACATTTATGTAAAACTGTAACTACACAAACTCCTATTTAAAAATCATTACACAGAGAAAATTTTCATTTTGCATAACTACATACTGGGAACTTCACAAACTTGCAAACTCCTTCCCAATGAGAATGAACAAAACACATATACTCAAACAGTCTTTAAATATTGTTTTCGAGATGATACAACAAATGGTAGTGGGAAAACTTCCTTGGTATCACACATCTTCACATCCACAGTTAGTGTACGCAATATTTATACGTACTTGAAATAAATACATACAGAATTGAGAACACGTAAACCTTAACTCTCATTCTACACAAAAATACTTAAAAAAACTGTACTCACATTTTAATTTTCTAAATTTTTCGAAGTCTCAAAAACACATTATTTTTCATAATAAATTATCTACAAGCTACTGTACCAGGTTCATGCTACTTCAAACCAGAAGTGCGGCACAATATTTCAGATTACAGTAATGCTTTTGTTACGAAGAAATTACTTTTTAAACCGACTATTTTAAATTTAAGTTTTAATCTGTTGTATAGTTACTGGATGCAAGATGATCATCACACTTGTAATTTAGCCACCCAGTACGAAAATGGTTGTATATTGAAATAAATAAATAAATATCAGTCTTAAACACGTGCCCCTCCTGTTGACAACAGTTACTAATGGACACTTTGTACTAAACTAGTCAAATACATTATTGCTAAGCATTAACTGGAATACTATTTCTAAAGCTGTACTATATAAAATTCAGTTTTAAAAAGTAAAACAGTACTAAGACATTATAAAAAATCTAAAAAAAAAAAAATACTGAAAGGACTGTTATGTTTATTATATTAAACTTACACTGCAGGCATGTACTACAATAATATGAAATAAGANAAATACTGAAAGGACTGTTATGTTTATTATATTAAACTTACACTGCAGGCATGTACTACAATAATATGAAATAAGGCCATTCAATGGTGGGGACACAACTGACCATAGTGTTATCTACTATAGTGTGCTACAATGAATGGAATACTGATCTTCTGCTTCTATTTGCTCTGTTATGATAACAGAACCAAAATGCAAGTGACATGAAAATAATCCACGTGAGCCAAGACTAACATCATAGCANAAATACTGAAAGGACTGTTATGTTTATTATATTAAACTTACACTGCAGGCATGTACTACAATAATATGAAATAAGAAGGCCATTCAATGGTGGGGACACAACTGACCATAGTGCCATCTACTATAGTGTGCTACAATGAATGGAATACTGATCTTCTGCTTCTATTGGCTCTGTTATGATAACAGAACCAAAATGCAAGTGACATGAAAATAATCCACGTGAGCCAAGACTAACATCATAGCACTTATGATAGGCCATTTCTTAAAAAGTCCGATAAGCTACCAACATCCTAATGCACTATAACAGCTTATTTACAATATACAGTGGAACCGCGTTATAACGATAGTCGACAATGGCAAAATAAGTTATCGCTATAGCGAGTTATCGTTATAACAAAATTTACCGTGCCCGTAATTTTTTTTATTGTATTTGCCCTTGTAGATCCTTGGTTTAAAGAATGCTGCAAACTATGCATATGCAGCGACGAGTTAATACAAAAAAATCTATGTCTGACAGTGCATTATGTAACGACCAGCAGACGCGACTTTGCTTCCTCCTCCATTCTTCTTCCCCTCCCCCAAATTTTCGGGTTGCGAGAGGGAGTTAGTTGCCTACCAATCAGCGCGCTACTTCACTCCTTGTCTCTCTCTTTCACCTACCTCTTCTTCTCCTGTTTCGCCCCCCTCCACGCCCCTTAAGTTAAACCTGTCTCTCGCAACTCTGTCAGCTTCATTTCTTCTCCTGTCTCCACTCCTTTTCCCATTCATGTTGCAATTGATAAATTCCTCCAAGCCTTCTTTGTTTCTGTGCCAGACAGAGGATTGCTAGTCTCTCAAGTAGTGAAAAAGGGAAGAGGCGACAGTAGGTGTTTTTGAGGGGTCACATTCCAGTACGAAAAAAAAAAAAAAAAAAAACCCCAGCGCGTGACTGCGTAAAAGAAAGGGAAGCCGGTGGGTAGTTAGAAAAAAAAATCGCCCACCGCAGTTGTTGTTGTTGTTCTTTTAACTTAATTAAAGTATTTTCCAAACATATCACAATTACCACACATTAATGTAAAAGAAGAATAATTTGTTACATACTAACAGGTGCCACAAATTGTTGGTGCAATAATAATAATAAAAAATAAAAAAAAAAAATCTTCCTGGTACTTGCAAAAATCATGGTGCGCACTATACACGGGTAAATATGGTATCATAAACAATGTAGCATTGTCTAGCAACTGTTAAGACGTAATCATGCTTTTCCCCTTACACGTCTTGCATGTGGCGATGCAATGACCTTGCAAGCGGCAGAGTCTTCCTACCCCCACAACATAAAAGGAGCGGTAGGCTTCTAGCATATCGCCACCACCATCCCCCCCCCTCGCCCAATACTTACTGCACTTTTTCCAGCGTAACCCTCTTTTTTTGGCCTCGACTAGCTCATCTCCCATTCGTACATCTTCCCTCTTCCTCTTCTATCATACCTTCTTCCTTATCCCTCACAACACCCGCCCGCTCCACTTTTCTAGCTTCGGCCGAAGCGAGTGTCGTCATCCGAGAATAACAAAGGCTGGCTCGCGCGTGGCAAGTGAGTGAATGTCACTTGCGATAGGACGTGTTTAAACATTTCAAAAATACGAGTTTGCAAATGTTTGTATCGCTATAATGAAAGGCTTCATTAACAGATTTGCGTTATAAACAAAATTAAGTACCTTTCAAATGATAGGGAAAATGACGGTGCACTTAAAAACTATCGCAATGGCGGACGTGACGCTACAGGCCATACTCGTTATAACGCGGTTCCACTGTAACTGGGTGTATGTTACATGATAACCATTTTACAGCAGCCTGGAATACCAATTTAGGAATAATGCACACCCCCTCTCATTAAAAGATTGCAAGTATTCATAGCTACTGTCAAGATGGTTTTCTTGACTTCTTGGCTGGAGCTGCATCATTGTAGTGGTAGGAACTGATGTTTCGCTGTATGTTCCAGTAGGCTTCTTCAGGGACTTCCAACAAAGAAGGCTTTCAGTTCAGTCTGGAAGACCCTGAAGAAGCCTACGGGAAAAACTGCAAAAAGTTGTTTCCCTCAAATACCGTGGCACAGCTGCAGCCCAGAAACCAAGGAAACCATCTTGATAGCGGCTGTGAAAGCCTGCAATCTTCTAGTAAGAATCTCTATAGGAAGGAGTAAATAAATTTAACAAAAGTCTTATCAACTCAGACAGAAGAAAGCCAGGTTACTCAGTTCACTGGCCTTTCAGAAAAGGTGCTGAAACCACCACATACTTCAGTTCCACACAACTACACCACTGTATCGAGATTGCAGCAGCCCATAGACTAAAAATTTGCCAGTAGAGCCCTTCTTTGAAAAAGAATCAACCAAACTCAAATTCATAGTGATTTTGACTTCAATGCAAGACAGCTTTACAGCATATGTCTCCATTTATCGAAAACTGTCCAACACAATTTTAGAAACTGTCAATAGAATTGCTGTCATACAAAAAGCCGCCCTCCGACAAGCTACAAATTCATACACCTATAAAATATGACAATTATTTCCAGCCTCAACAGAAATTCAACTGACATTAACCTTTCCAGCAAGCTGTTATTAAATGACGATAGACTGCTTTCCTGGCGAAGGGAATGAACTGCACAGTCACTCCTAAGATGGCACATACAGAGGAAACAGTCTGTGCAGTCGAGTCTACGATCCTTCATCTTTCCACTGCAGCTGCCAAAAAAATCTGTTTGGAATTGAAAAGGCCAAAATTACACCTTCTAACATCACCAGAGAAGACAGAAAAGCACTCAAAGATCTCCCAAATGACGATGCCTATATCCAGCCTTCTAGTTAACCCAGTTACAGATGCCATCAACTGCAACCGAATCACCAACGCTGAAATGAAGACAACGAAACAAATAGCTAAATCTTCACTCCTGGAAGAAACCAGAAACAGCATGATGTCAAAGATGCCAGAACTCTATTATTCTATAGCCTACCAAAGATTCACACCAAAGATTGCCCCAACATCACTATCATCATTGCTATTGGGTCATCACAACATCTGCTAGCTGGTAGATACCATAACAAAATTATCATGCTAATTCTGTCAAACCCCCAAATCATACATGAGAAATTCAGTGCACTTTGTAGAAATCCAATACGAGCTTCATACAGATGAAACATTGCGGTCAGTTCTGATCTAGTTTAACTGTTTGCTACAGTTCTTGTGGATACCTTGATCATAAACCGAAAGTCAGGAAACAGCTAATTTGGTAGAACAATGCATCATGTCCACATTCATCTCTCATAGGACCATGAAAACTAATTTTATTCCCAGACTGAAGGCATGCCCATTGGCTCCCCTCCTGTCCTCGCTGTTGGCCAACATTTTCATGACCTACTCTGAAAGGAAAGCAATCAAATCCAGTCAACACACACACACATGCTGGTTCAGGTATGTGGGTGACAAATTTGTAATTTTAAGCCATGGCAAAGACCAACTTTCTGGAATACTTCAACAGACTACATACTAACATTGACATCACTATGAGAGTACTTGAAGAGAGGTAATTACTATTTCTGGATGTCTTGGTAACCAAGACTCTAGATGGCCTACTAGAACACAACATTTACCACAAACCAACTCACACAGACAGATATTTCAACATGAAGTCCCAGTATCCACCTGCACAGGAAATAATAATAATTTATATTTTGGTGAATTAAGCATGCAGTCATAAAAAAAATAATTTCACCAATACTATACAACCCAATGGGAACAAGAATGACGAAAACCAGCAAGTCATCAACAAACCACCAACCATGTGGAAGAAAGGCAAATTCACGAATACAGCTGTTTTACCATATGTTTACAGTGTGTCCAACCGCATAGCTCAATTTTCACAACAGCAAATAATTATTTATGTAAAAGAAAATTGAAAAGGTACTCAGTTGTTCTCGTTAGGTTGTCAAGCGAAAGTATATGTCGCACCTAAAAATGCCACTGCCATCATGGATGTCAGCATTATACTGCATGAGAAACCACCACCATACCTTGCATTCAGATCAACAAACCAGTACATAAACACAATACAGATGCATACACAGCAGACCAGGATTTCATGAGAAACAGTATGAATGACACAGTGGGAAGTTGCACACTGATCTACACCACCACAGTGGAAGTACTGCTCACACATGCGAACTCTGTCTCGTTCTCAGCAGGGTCATCCTGGATTATCACGTGTGGGAAACGTGAAGTGCACTGCCACTCGCCAGTGCGTTTTCTCAAGGTACTCCCATTTCTCCCACCATTGCATCCTGCTGCTACTCTAGTTCCACTTCACTCCACTCTGACCGGGCACAATACACCCGTTTGTAAAGTACATGCGGCGCTGCTTGCAGCGAGCCTGGGTTCTTCAAATGTGTGCACGCGCCAGAGTGCACACTACAAAGTTTCATGTAAATTGTTTCCAAAATTGTTACATCCAACAAGTGTACAACGTATAAAATTGTAAGTGAGAAATGTATGCAAGCGGCAAGTGCACATTAAAATAATTTACAGGATAGCAAAATACAAAACATTATCAGCAAGGAACAATAAAAGCAGCACTGAGAATAGATGGCAGATGGGCAGTACTTCCACACATTTGGAAACAAAACCGTACCTTGTTTGATATTACAGTGTGTTTTACAAACAGTAATTTGTTTTTTAATGAATGCAAACAAACACTGTTTTTATTCCTTGTACAATAGAAACTATCCATTATTAAAAATTGGTGCAGAGATCATTAGAAAATCGATGTTTCAAAATAATGCACTTCATAATAGGAAAAACTTACAAGATTCAATTTTTTAGCACACAGTAGAAACACACATGCAAATGTATAGTTAAAGAGTAAATATAAATAGATTGCTAGTTAGCAAATCAAGAAGATATGTGGCACCACCATGCACTATGCTAAATCACTAACCTTCGATAGCCTTCTTATCTGACACTGAATATAAACATAAAACAACATATAAAAACTCACCATCCCTCAACTTTGTACGACTAGGAACAGAAAAAAAAACACACCACGTATGAAACAAGGTGAGTTGGCGGTTCACAAACACATCATGTCCCAAACAGTTTGAAGCGAATACTGCTCCTGAGTTGGTGAACTGTTTGGCTGTCCAGCAGGCATCCTCTGATATTAACTATTTTCAAATTTCTGCACTCACGGTCCAACCACCTGTGGTCACAGACAAAATGTATACTATTCTGTACAATCCTGAGGTATTACATCTCAGACAATGCTTCACAAAATAATTATATCCATGACAGATTCACAGCAAACTAGAGTATATTAAATCAGTTAAGTCTTAACACTTGCGGCACTTGTATACATAATGTGAGTTCTTATACAACTTTAATTTCAACAATAAAAATTCAAGTTTATCCAATCTGAATAAACATTTATGTTTTATGACAGCATATCAAAGTCATTTACAGTTTATTTAACAAGCAAAATAATTCTCCAATGATTGCTTATTCATAATGTTTAGCTTACAGTGGCAGTACTTTTAATGTAATCATTTTTTGTAACTTTATCTTATTATTTTACCACATGAAAAGTTTACATACACCAAAGAAATAAATAAAACAGATTCAAAGCTACAATCAAACTACACACTCACATAATATTTATCTTCCCTAATTTATCAATAACTAGAGTGGTTATATTATGCAAGAAATGGAGAGTTTCAAATTTATATTGCCAATCCTTTGCACTCTATAATACATAACAAAATAAAACAAAAGTAATTATTCCGAAGATACCACACCAACAATTTTGCACAGTCTTTCAGAAAGTTTCCTATTTCATAACATATGAATATGCCAAAATTTTGTCACTTCATAAAGTAAGCATAAATGAAACCATAATTAACAGCATAAAATATCAAAGGATGAAGATAACTACCTCAAGTATACAGTGCTGCAAAAAGTTGTGTATATTTGGAATAATTGAACTTGTAAATGTTAACAAAGCAAATGGTAGTGGGTGAACATTTTTAACATGACATCATGTGCCTGATGCCATTTTGGATGCTTCCCCAGACAACCTTCTATGCCCACTTCAACTAATAATGAATGACGTTAGAACACACTACTGACAGTTTGTAACAGAATGAATTGTGAGTTTTTGCTACCACATCCATGAAGCTTAACATACTGCATTTGCTAATATTTGAAACAGCTGGAGGCAAATACTATTAAACATTACATATGCATGCATTAGATATTACACAAGTTGTCAGATTCTATAAAACTATTTGGTGTTGCTTCGGTTCTATTATAAAAAAAACATGATATCTAAACCCGTAAACTAACTACTATATGCTTGCATCGACTATTTTATTTTAAGTTCCTATCATCATTATAATAATAGTAACAAAATAATTACACACAGTAACGGGCACAGCATGCCACAAACAAATTTGGCCTCTAAATGCTCAACACCAGCATATCAGATACCAATTTACCAGTGAAAATATACAGTACACAGAAATAATACCATAATTGTGATGACACCGCAACTGAAAAGAGACTAATAGAAATAACATTCATGTGTTCAGGAGGTGGAGAAGGTTGGGGATGGAGAAGTTGCATAACATCATGGAAATTAGTGCCAAGGAGCTAGGAAGCCAGAAGGGAATCAAGTTCCTTAATGAGAGAATCATTGGGAGAAAGACTAGTTAATTTTGGAAGTTGCAAAAATGTGATATTAGAAATAAGTTTTAGGAAAATGTAGTACAGGTAAAGACTGATTAAAATGAATGGCAGAGTTGACTTGGCCAAAAGTTTTAAAATATGGGCNAGACTAGTTAATTTTGGAAGTTGCAAAAATGTGATATTAGAAATAAGTTCAGGAAAATGTAGTACAGGTAAAGACTGATTAAAATGAATGGCAGAGTTGACTTGGCCAAAAGTTTTAAAATATGGGCTGACAATGTCGCAATGTGAAGCTTTGCTGATAAAACCACTTCCAGACAATGAGTGTGTGAAGGGAGGTTGTGACTCTAAGGTAGTTCTACATAAAAATGTTACATCAAGAGGAAATTTCATCGCAAACAGTCAGAGAGAGTGAGTTTTTTGAAGGAAGAGTAACTCTAGAGATATAAAGAATTTTTCGCAAAAGTCACGGTGAGGTTTCCCAGAGAATAAATTAAATTCGCAACTATTAACATGTGCATCAAAAAATGTAAAGTCAGAAGGACAAATAGTAATACCATGCTTTATATTGAGACAAAATGTTAGCTGGAATGGGAGCAAAAAGCTTTCTGTCTGAGCTGAGAATAAGAAAGTCGGAAACTTTGAATAACAGACATATCTGTTTATGTTGGGAAATAACACAAGAAAAGCAAAAACATGATAACTCTGAAAACTATCCTTATTTGCCAAAGGAACATTAACCACAACATTAAGTGAAGAATTATAATAAATTGCCTGGCCTGTACTGAAGCCATAGTAAGCAAAAAGATTTTCAAAAGTGACTGGGGCAATAATGTGCAAAGGAAGTGTTATGTTGAATTTGGTTCAAAATGCCAATGAAAGCCTTAGAATTCAAAAGTGTAGAGCTTAACTTGCCATGGACACTTGTCTTGACGGCATGCTTTAAATCAAACAATTCTAGTCTGGCGCTAGATACAGCATTGTTGACCCTATATGGTCTGGCCTGAAACCAAGAATTACAATCCTATTCCACAGTCCATGAGTAGTTTGATTCCACACTGAATACAAAATGTTAACATTGTTTAGATAGTGAGTAGCCAATTTCTGGATTCCTTTAGTAGTATTCAAAATACGGTCTTCAAGATACTTGATCAAAATTATATGATTTGCAACATTTACTGAAATTATGTCTTGATTATTTATACAAATTATAAAACTCAACGTCTCTGTTTCAGTGCGCTTATCACACGTATCCGATTTATGTGTTTTTTTTTTTTAAATTCATAGCTATGTTCTCTGGCCAGGTTTAAGTATATATTTTGTTACGTAAAGTAACATAAGAAATAAGCAGTGACGATAATAGTGCCAGAGTGCTCTCTTGCAATACGCTGTCTAAACCGTTAAAAGATGAAACAATACCATGTAGTAAAGAATTGGGTAGAATAAAAAGACCTAAAAGAACTCCGTGGTAGCAGATATATATCTATAACAGAGAAATACTAATAAGAGTTTTTACCATTGGCCATCAAATAGGGGAGGTTGCAACACGAAGTTGATAAAAACAACGGCAGACTATAGCACTTCTACAGGCATACATTACCTGATACTGCTAGGAGTGATGTTGGGGCAATTGCTGACATCCAGCAACTCGAGTAGTTTGCAGTAATGAGCTATGTTGTACAGGAGGGAGTCCGTTACAGAGAAGATGCCAGACAGTGACAGGGTCTGCAACCTGAACACCCAACATTTAATGCAGAGCAAGCTTTAGTTAGAGCATAGAGAATGGAAAAGGAACTATAACTTTTGTACAATTTAATAACACTAGAAAAAATTAAAAATTATAATCACAAGTTTATAAAAAATGTTATACAATTAACAATGAAAGCAAATTATCTAAATTAGGTACAATACTCCAAGAAAACAACTACTTCAAGTAATATTTATCTGAAGTATTTGGTGCAGATCAGAATGAAGTGAACAAATACTTTTTAAACAAAAGAAAATTTATACTATTTTGCAGACACAACTGAAGCAGATAATTCCCCCCCCCCTTTTTTTTGTGCGCTACGGATATTATCACTACTTCAAAAAGTTATTTGAATCTTTCTGCTATAAGTCAGTTAGCTCAGTAACTCATGTGGCTGTGTGTGTATGATGGGTTAAGACAGTGCAACTGAATGTACTCAATGTAGCTTTGTTTCTTGGTAGGTGGCTTTGCTCTTGGGCCTTGTGTCACGCATTACAGGAGCTTGTGACTAGGGTGTGGTGGTGGTAGTGGTATAGGAGGCAGAGGTGATGGTGGTGGTGTGTTGGAGGCAGAGGTGATGGTGCTGGAGGCGGAGGCGAAGGTGATGTTGGAGGCGAAGGTGGTGTTGGAGGTGAAGGTGGTGTTGGAGGCGAAGGTGGTGTTGGAGGCAAAGGTGGTGTTGGAGGCGAAGGTGGTGTTGGAGGCGAAGGTGGTGTTGGAGGCGAAGGTGGTGTTGGAGGCGAAGGTGGTGTTGGAGGCGAAGGTGGTGTTGGAGGCGAAGGTGGTGTTGGAGGCGAAGGTGGTGTTGGAGGCGAAGGTGGTGTTGGAGGCGAAGGTGGTGTTGGAGGCGAAGGTGGTGTTGGAGGCGAAGGTGGTGTTGGAGGCGAAGGTGGTGTTGGAGGCGAAGGTGGTGTTGGAGGCGAAGGTGGTGTTGGAGGCGAAGGTGGTGTTGGAGGCGAAGGTGGTGTTGGAGGCGAAGGTGGTGTTGGAGGCGAAGGTGGTGTTGGAGGCGAAGGTGGTGTTGGAGGCGAAGGTGGTGTTGGAGGCGAAGGTGGTGTTGGAGGCGAAGGTGGTGTTGGAGGCGAAGGTGGTGTTGGAGGCGAAGGTGGTGTTGGAGGCGAAGGTGGTGTTGGAGGCGAAGGTGGTGTTGGAGGCGAAGGTGGTGTTGGAGGCGAAGGTGGTGTTGGAGGCAAAGGTGGTGTTGGAGGCGAAGGTGGTGTTGGAGGCGAAGGTGGTGTTGGAGGCAGAGGCAGAGGTGGTAGCGGTGGCGGTGTTGGAGGCAGTGTTTACTTCATCTTGTTCCCTTTCCTCTCACATTAAACTGGCCAAAAAGTACAAGCTATCATCCCCATCTTCAGACATGATGAATAATGCAAAACGAGGGAAAAAAGTAGCAAAATACAATATGTAATGTTGAGTTAGGCTTGCCAACACTAAGGCCTAAACATTGGTGTGCCACCGAAAAACATGTTTAATTGTTGGTTGAGGGTTGGAGTGTGAGACTCTTATTTATTATTTATGTATTGTTGTTTGATGTAGGTACTTGAAGTGTTATGTAAAGGTTTCTTTTGGAATCAAACTTAAAAATTTTAATTTTATTGTTTTGTTAATTGTGTAACTGATGAGATTTTTCCTATTAATAAATTACAGGAATAATTTGCATGACATATCATAGAACTCAATAAATAACAAACAGATAATGCCATTGTTCAAATAGCACAAAACATGTCACTCATCGATAACTCTAAATAATACTTGCAATAGCATTCATAGACCCTAGGGCATGTGTGGAACTAGTGTCTACCAAAAACTTCGTTTACAAACATAAGTGGGCTTTACTGTCATAAAAAACCATAATTTGACTGCAAAACATGGAAAAACATAAACAAACAACTGGCAACAAACTGTGAAAAACAAAAAGTATTTAAGTGAAAACCATAAATATTTGCAAACATCTCTTAGGAAAATTTACCATAAATAAACACATTACATGAATAAACACATATTCTGAGTCACCACACAGTCTAAAAAATGATGTTCCACAGTCTTATGTCGTGCTTTTAAGTACAAACGAGGGCAAATAAAAAAATAAGTTACACTAACTCGCCGCGAGAGCGCGCTGTGTGTCATGACCTTGGGCAATGTGGAGTAAGGGACAGTAACTGCCGAGACGTCCAATAGGAAGGTTGGTGTGGTTGCCCGTCGTGTTGTGTGTGCAGAGCGGACTAGGATCAATGGCGCGTCAACTGGACGTTCACTCCAAATTGGAGGTGCGTGCAACGATCAGATTTCTATGGGCTGAACGGTTTAATTGCACAGACATTCATAGTCAAATCACTGCTGTATATGGTGAGCGTGCAATTTCTCGGCCAGGTATTGTAAAGTGGTGTCAGGAATTTGATGCCGGACGCATGGATATCACGGACGAATATCACAAAGGCAGGCCCGCAACGTCCAGTACCGTTGCAAATGTTGACAGTGTGGATGCGATCATTAGAGAGAATCGGTGCATAAAACTGCAGGAAATTGCCAGCATGCTGAACGTTTTGTACGGTAGTGTATTCTCCATTGTTCACGAGCACCTTGGATATCGTAAACTGTGTTAAAGATGGGTCCCACGTCTTCTCACAGATGTTCACAAGGGACAACGTTTCCAATCGTCACTGGCATTTTTGCAACGGTATTCTGCAGAGGGCAACGAGTTTCTGCGGCGAAGCATCTCAGGGGATGAAACGTGGGTCCACCACTTTACCCCCAAGACAAAGAGAACATAGATGAAATGGGTGCACACCTCATCACCACAATGAAAGAAGGCCAAGGTCCAACTTTCAGTAGGAAAGGTTATGGCGACAGTGTTCTTTGGCATGGAGGGTGTGGTGCACATGGAATTTATGCAGAAAGGCACGACAATCAACTCGGCTTCGTATTGTCAAACGTTGAACCGGTTGCGTAAAGCAATTAAAGAGAAGTGCCGGGGAAAATTGAGCGCCGGTGTAATTTTGTTGCACGATAACGCAACACCACAAACGGCCCGCCAAACGTCCGAACTAATGCAGCGATTCAAGTGGGAGGTATGGCAACATCCTCCATACAGTCCAGACTTAGCGCCATGCGATTTTCATGTTTTTGGTAAGCTGAAAAAGGATCTCGGTGGACGACAATTCCAAAACGATGAGGAGGTGAAAGCAGCTGTCTCCGGGTGGTTACATAGCGTTGGAGGAGATGTCTACGCATCCGGAATCGAAAAGTTGGTTGACCGTTCCGAGAAATGTTTACAGTCTCTCGGGGACTATGTGGAAAAGTGAAATTACATTGCATGTTGTCATAGCCGTGTTGCCTATGTATAGGTAGTTTCATACATGGCCATAACGTGGAAGTGTAACTCATTTATTTATTTGCCCTCGTACCTAGCCACATGACTAGTAATGTATATGAGAGTTGAAAACACAAATTCAGTCTTTTGATTAAAAATGAAATTTAAAGTGTTTGTGATATTGAATTTTAATATGGATGTGTCAAATACATTGTGACCATATGAATGGATGAGACAGAAAAATGTGGTAGTATTATGCACATATTACTGTTGAAAATTAAACTAAGACTATGACACATCTAATTTTCAGTGAGCATTATGATGTATTATTTCTGTCTGCTGGGCAAGAAGGCTGCAATTTTTCAAACAATATGTCCGTAGCAGTAATAAAAATGTTCTACAGAAAACTTCATATTTTTTTATTATCTATGCGTGAGCAGCTTGGCAACATGATTTTATGTAAGTAGGTAGGGCTTAACATCTCATTGATGTTGGTCATTACAGACGAAACGTGTTTTGACAGTCAGGTGGAAACCATGCGGCGGCGGAAGGATACGTGGTGTATTTACTGGTTATTACTTCTACACGACCTATCAAAAACAATTGAATTCTTATATGAAAGGCTCTAGCAGACAATGAAAAGAGCAAGACCACTGTGACGTTAGTTGGACAAGATCACGACCACGACAGCCTGACTAAAGAAGGCCTACTTCTACTTCCCGTTGTGTCTGGCTCGTCAGGGTGCGCAAAGAATGCAAATACAACATTACAAAATAAAACTTCTTACATATTTTTTTACTGCAGTAAATAGACAAGCCAAAATCACGTTTTGGTATGTTTATAAATAATTTTTTTCCAAGCATGAATTCAAAAATTGCCAAAATAAAGGAATCATTCACTTTATCGTGAGTTTTATATTGTCACTAATGTCAATTATATGCATGCTGTTTTATGATTTTCCAGCAGCCAAGTACAACACTTGTCGGGCAGATATCGTCGGGGTATTGCGAACGCTGAATAAAATATGAAAGTTCGTCGTGCTCTGGCATTGTGTCGTGCTCGTTGGGCAATTGTGAACTCCAGCTTTACGCTATGAACACAAGTAGTTGAACGGCTCCTGGAGACATCTCCAAATAATTTTCGACCACATAAAAACAGTTTAACATTCTGCAACACAAAATTATCACCACTGCGGCAAGAAAAGATGGCCACCATAGAAAACAGAAATTTTATTTTAACTAAAACTCATTAGGCTTACATAATGTTGCTATTATTACGCACAAACAAAAATATGAAATTAGATGCAAACACACTACACACAATTCTATACTAAATTCCATAATAAAACTTGAGAACATTGCTCAACTGTGTAAACAGCAATTACAAGAATTTTGTACGTACTTTGATAGATAACGCAGCTTCTGCTCTCGCCCATACGCAGTACGCTAGGAGGAGAGCTGCTACTATCCCGAAATTAAGCTTTAGCTGATGGCTGTAGTACATAAAACTGTAAAATAGTAAGTAATTTAAGTTCACTTTTCTGATAATTCATCCATTTTAAATTTGAAGAGCTGCTGACATTTTGGGCTAACTTTTAATTTCTTTTAGTAAAAGCGAGTAATATCTGTGTTTGATTAAATACTTTTGAAAGCCCTGCTTAGAATCTGCTTTCAAGTTATCGAGGCTGTGTTCCGTTGCCTGCATTAATTCAAGTGCTAGAAAACTCATGCAATGTTATTACATTATTAAATACGTTCTTCAGTACACAATGCAACTAAACAAATGTGTGACTATTTCTCGCCATTGCTTGAAAATAAAAATTGGGACAGGACAGCATGTAAACACTTCGCAAACCTTGTTTCCTTCTTCATGGTAAACCCACTTGGTAAAACACAAACATTGCAATTTAAATTTCACACTTCAAACTAGATGTTTAAATTCAACCGCCAAACTTAGGCCTACATAATATTTTGTTATAAAGCAATAAATAATATCTAGTGCTTATAAATGATGAGCTTGCACCACACACACCTCACACCCCATGTAAACACGTTCTCAGTTACATTACGTAACAAAACCATCTGCAAATTATTTGTTCATTTCAAATCAATTTTGCGAAACGCATCCATGCCAGTCACAATGTCAAAAGCCAGCCGAAGCGAGTAGCAATTTGCTAGTTTCTGACCGAGGGCATGGCGCAGCTTGAGAAAGTTGTGGAGGGGAGAGGCGAGAGATGCAACGATGGATAGTGAAGGAGAGTGAAAAAACCATGAGTAACTTGTTGCCTTTAAAATGTCTATTTAAAATATAATAGTAAACACCACAATGAAACTAGACAATACCGTGTAAAATGAATCTACTTATAAACCGAAAGACGTGCTGAGATGTTTATTTACACAAAGCAATGGTAAGTCCCCAATGACACAAGTTAGACAATGTCCAAAAGCTATATCTGTCTTTCGCAGACACGATATGGCGTGTCCTTACATGACTCCTACCTACATCGTGACACAACATACTGTTAACAGACGACGAATAATGCTCTTCAGTTCACTTGAAGGCTTGCTTCGGCAACAAAGAATGTGAACGTTTTGTGTTGTGTCCAGTCACAAAGCCTTGTGAAATATTTGTGGTTCATGCTGTATTTATACATGTAATTTAACACAAAAACACAAAGCTGATTGTGATGTGAAAGGTAGAGAAGAGAGAATTTATCAAAGTTGAGCGCACATTTTAAATTGGTTTTAAAACACGCACAAATCACACCAAATTAAAAGAATTCATTGCTTGGTATAATTACAACTGAATCCTATGCCTCAATTCTTCGGCGTGTAAGCTGTCTGCCGAAGACTAAATTAAGTAAATTTTCATAAGCAGACGAACTACGCTATTATACAACCATGATGATGTGAGCGTACAAACAACATTCCTTACAAAAACCTCTGCAGTAAACAACTAGACAAGTAGAAGAAGTGGTCAAGCTCAGATCGTGGAAGACTCTGGCATTCCTACCCCACCTCCTCTCTCCAAAAATAAACCAACCCATGCAGCAGGAGGCTCCACAGACATCCTTCCTTATTTCCTACTTTCTCTCAGCACAACCTTGACACCATTATTAGTAACGCACCCTTGGTGTTCCAACTTTTGAAGATGGTGCAGATCCTTTACAGATTATGTAAATCAGAAAAAATTCCGGCAGTTCGGAAAATGTTTTGTAAATTTCCCTCAGCAATATTCCAAATCCCGTACATTCCAGCTTTTCCCAATTGCTGAACACCCTGGTTACTAGTGCCACAGAAGTCTTGGTGCAGTGAGCGACGTACAGCTTCAGTGCTGGCATGGACAGTCAGTAGAGGTTGGACAGTGCCTTGGCCGAACCATAGGTGCCTCTGAGTGCAAGGGTCTCGGAGGCTGTAGGAGGGACGCGGATGGCTTATCGCAGAACCAGGTTGGGGCTTGAAACTGGTCACCTGTAATACTAGCTGAATGCTCGTTTACGCTGATTAAGTACATCTCAATCCTTGTCTATGGGAGCCCACTGGCACAGTACTTTTATACTCCATAAGGTCGTCTGGTGCAGCCATCTGTAGGTCACTTCATGGCAGTATGGGAACAGTTTACGCTGAGTGCCATTAAAGGTGTCCATTTTCTTCTAAGGGAATGAAAAATGGACCTAGTCTACCTGGTCACATGCCATGCTAACTTATGTAGCAAGATGAAATAATGGGGTGCCTAAATTGCCACAAATAACCCCATTTAAACAGGAGCTCAAACTATGTCACACAGTGTTATAAAACTGCTAACAAACCCACCTCAAATGATTTAAAAATGTGGGGCTTCAAACCCTAATGCAATTGGTTCCCAGTTTTCATGCCACCTGACACCACTGGACCATAGAGAAAGAATATAGCAATGAATTATGGCAAACTGCAAATAATATATACAAACAATTAAATTCTTAGTAAATTGGCTGAACAGACATACCAAATGAAAATACCATCAGATAGAGGCATTTGAAAGCTTTTAAAAGCCCTCTCATTTAGAATAATAGTCAACTTTATTTTAGACTTAGACGTTAACTTCCGAGTGCGGTGCCATATACACATTGTGTTTATTATTTACATGGCAATATTTATATAAAAAGGTGGTTAAGGATAAAAAATGGCTGAAATAAAAAAGTAACTAGGGCCTCAAAGGTGCTCACTTTACCATGAACAGCCTATATAAATATACCTGACATTGAACACACATTGCCAGAAATGATTATTAAGTGCATCAGAATAAATATAACAGTTCCAAAATTCTTTGCAAATATCTGTATATAAATACCTTGACCCCTCATTCCAGCTGATTATCACGTGACCGCACTCAATGTAAAAACAACCAAGTCACAACCAACCAAAATTTTTTTTTAAACATTAAAAACTATCAACAACAATTTTGGGGGCTCAAATGCCACAATGAGGAAGGAAATGGTAATGGTCTGTAAGAAGGAAACTTCCCAGCATTAGTCTGGGGTGATTTTGGGAAACCGTGGAAAACAGAAATCAGGAGTGCCAGACCAGGATTCAAATCCCGGTCCTCCTGAATCCAAGTCCACCTTGCTTAGTACCTGGTGGTCAGAAAACATCAGGTGACTGCCATTACGGCAAATTTATATACAGTAATCTATTTGTGTCTTCTTTAAATATTTTGATACTGCCTTCTGTGCAATTGGACCCGATATAAGTTCAAATTGACAGCAAGTTAACTTTGATTCCAATGTTACCTGTGTTAGTGTGGCTATTTCAAACAAAGAATTTGTGTTTATGGTGTATGCAAGGTTCCTCTTTTTACTGCACTGCTCTCAGCCACTGACATATTGACGGCTTAGAATGAAAACCTTGTATCTGACATTTTTAGCAAAAATAATTTTTTGATGCTGTTGGTTGGAAACATTGTATATCACTTTCTACAATGCATATCTTTTATATATCTGGAGGTTTGCGGAATGAGATATACGTGGTTTTTTTAAAACCAAAAGTATCAAAAAATCATAATTGCCCAAGAAATGAGATACAAGGTTTTCATTCTAAGCCGTCAATATATCTTTCCCAAACAAGCTACTTCTGTCAAGTAGCCAGACATAACATTACTGAAAGTGGCCTCGCATGCACTCATGCTTTACCACGCGTGTCGTGACCACAGCTCACTAACCCAAGAACCCAGCCTTGAACCAACGCACTTGGAATTGGGAAGGCGAAGCATTTTATAATATCTGAGAGAACAAAGGTAATTCAGTCCCGAAACATACAACTGGCATATATATATAGCTCGTCAATTAGCACACAGATATCTGGGAAGTGTGATGGTACACCTTTATTAGCACCACTACTCATTACCTTTTGGAGTGGAATGTGAAAAGTGAAAGGCTGTCCTCCTCCAGGAAGGAGCAGTGCGAGAGATCCACCTCCATCAGGTTGCTAATATGGAATGCAAGAGTCACCAGGCAACCTCCTGTCAGCCATGAGCAGTTGCGAAGCTTCAGGGTTCTCAGGTTCTACAATAAAGACATGCGTGAACATATTATAGGCTGCTCACGGTTAACTCAGCACTTTTGAAATCAACCTTTGAAAAATGTCACTGCCCCTACCTGCATATATTATAATGGGGCTGACTGGCGTGTGCCCAGTACAGTTGGTACAGATGGAGTGAAGGCAGTTCCCTGTCTTAACGTTAAATTGAAAGAGTTAGGTAAACATTAGGGAATAATTACATTCCTTTTGTTTTTTTTCTAATGCAATATAAATACAAGTGTATCTAAGCAGAGTTTTCAAAAGTGTTCAGTTTACCATGTATAGTTCACATGTCACAACTGGGTGAACTCATTAGAACCTCGACTTGTCAAGTCTGACTCTGATATGTTGCACTTAAACTAGTGAAACATGAAGCATAACAATGACTGATATTTATAAAATGTTCTAGATATGTGCATCATGTGTGTGTACATGTGTATGTATCATATTCAGGTCAACATACACATCCCCACAAATATACGTATACTGGTTGTTGCAATAATACATGTCAATACTTCGGGGAAACAAGCATCACATCTAGATGAGGGGAAAAAAAAAAGTCTAATGAACATGGGTTTGGAAAAGCTTAATTTCTTTGCTACAGCTCCCATTACATAATGTACACTGTGTGGCCCGCAGGCTAGATCATGTTTGTGTGGAATGCCATTGCAGCTGTTATGTGCATGGTATATACAGCACAGCATACCACGACACTACACACTGGAACATTAAGAACAGCAAAGAAACTGAGTACACATGTGTGAAAGCTTATTGACGGCACATTACATACTTGTAGGAAATGTTCTAAATGCCCTCCATCACCACGGATACATGGCATCAACCCACCATCGCAGGGACTCCCGAATGCATTGATGTATCCCTGGAGAGTTCCTGATTGTTTCACACCCTTCCACAATACAGTAAGGAAGTATTGCCACGTTTTCCACTGGGGTTGCATACACAAGTGCCTTTAAATGTCCTTACAAATAAGTCTAGTGGCTTCAAATGAGGGCTCCATGGGGCCCAAGGCATTGGTCCTCCTCTACCTATTCAGCAGCCACCAAACATTTGATTTAGGCACAGACAAGCGTGGATGGAGAAAAGAGCAGAAGCTCCATAATTCATAAAGTACATGTTTTTTTATATCTTTGATGGGACATTTTCCAAAAAAACCGGCATGTATTTAGTTAAGAATGCTTTATATTTTTGGCCGTTAAGTCTCCTTGGCAGACAATTTGGTCCCACTAAACAGTCGCCAACAATGCGGGCCCAAACATTGACTGTGAATTGTTGTTGAAGCCACGCTTGTACAATTGCGGAAGGATTTCCGTGTTCGCATATCTGTTGATAGTGGTAATTAATGATCTGGTTCTGTTCGAATGTCACCTCATCCGTAAACAACATCCGATTCACAGAAGGCTGTGTTCACATATTGTTGGGCAAACCAAAGGCAGGACGTACATTGTGCAGAAAAACCTGCTGGATCCGGGCCTGAACATGTTGTAAATGGTATGCATACAGCATATTCTCATGCAGCACTCTCCACACCACTATGTGGTTAACATTAAATATAGTAGCTACTTGCAGTGTGCTGACACTGGGGTTCTCATTGGCCACACGCAGAACTGCTTCCTCCTACTTGGGCATCCTCGTCCATCTTGGCAGTCCCCTGTTGCCAGTGGTGGGCTTGAACATTCCATGTTCCCTCAGATGGCGATGGATTGCTTCAAATTTTTTCCCATTTAGGCACAGTCGTTCTGGGAATCTCTCATGATACAAACGTTGTGCGGCACTGCAGTTACCAATTGCCAACCCATACATGAAATGTGCATCAGCTAACTCCGCATCTGAATAGTCCATTCTCTAACTCTACCCACGTACTACTGATGCACACATGACACTTGTAGCTTCCAGCTCGATGCTACATCAAAGAGTGTGCTGCGTCTGATTAAACAGTCGGTTTGACACGTCTGGCATGGGGCTGCCTTCACACTATAGCCGTACTGGCATTCCACACAGAAATGATCCAGCCCGCAGGCCATACAATACAGTATACACAGTCAAATCACATTATTATGACCACCTGTTAGAAGTGCCATCTGCAGCACGTAGCCCAAGACGTATGGTCTGTGATGTGGGCTGGTAAAGCAGGTAGATAATGCGACCGACAGGCTGGCTGTACACAGTGCGCTTCCTACTGTCACGAGCGATTTAACCGAGTTGCAATCAATTTTTAGACCAAGGGAGGCAGCATTTCAGAAACCACAACGTTTGTGAACTGTTCACGTGCCTACGTGCTAAAGGTGTATTGTGAGTGGATGAATGGCACAATTGGGAACAAACGTCATGGCAACTATGGAGCTCCACGCACCATTGATGTCTGAGGTGAACATTGACCTCGATTGTGCATGAAGGCCAACGGACAGGCTACAGTGGAACAGCTCACCGTCCAAATGAACCAGGAGGCATCCAGACACGTATCTATCGCAACAGTTCAGCAAACCCTTTTGCGAATGGGACTCTGGAGTAGACGGAGGGTTACTGCACCCATGCTAACACAGGTGCATCAACGAAAACGACTGTAATTTGCTCGACAGTATGGCGACTTGACCGCTGCTGATTGGTGACGGGAATTCTTCTCTGACAAGTCACCTTTTCAGTTTCATAGAACGGATGGACATCAGCATGTCCAGCGAGAAACGTCAGAGAATCGACACGCTGTATCCATTGCTGGACGAACACAAGGTGGTAGGGGCAGTGTTATGGTCTGGGGAATGTTCTCGTGGCATTCTCTAGGTCTTATCATCCGTGTAGAAGGCACTCTTGATAGATTTGGTTATGAATCCATCCTCGGCGATCACGTCCACCCGTACATGATGATTGTCTTTCCTCGGGAGGATGGGATCTTCCAGCACAATGCGCCTTGCCACACGGCTAGAAGTGTCCGCACGTGGCTGGAAAAGCACGATCAAGACTTCAAAGTTTTTCCCTGGTCTCCAAACAGCCCCAATCTCAATCCAATTGAATATCTGTGGGACCACCTCGATCATCGTGTTCGCCATCTGCCTCCCCTGCCACGCACCCTTCAACAATTGTGGGACGCATTGCAGACAGCATGGCTCCAAATACCCATCGAGACCTATCAGCACCTGACTGAGTCACTGCCATCTCGTTTAGCTGCTGTCCTTGCTGCGAAGGGTGGTTACTCTGGATACTAGCAGGTGGTCATAATAGTGTGATTCGACTGGGTATGTTATGTATTATGTAGTGGGAGCTGTAGTAAAGACACAAAGCGTTTCCACACTTATGTTCATATAAAGTTTATTCTTCCTCTTAGATGTAAGGATTGTTTGCCCAACGTATTGACATGTATTTTTGCAACAACCTGTATATAGGATGTTTTCGAACAACACCCCTGACACAGGCAGGTTAGGCCTCACGAAAACGTACATTGAAAACATTGGCACCACTATTCCCCATAATGATTATTAAGAGAGTTATGCAACCCCAAAAATAGAGTTTTGAAATGCTTTTAGATAAAAATATTACAAATACTTGCAATCAAGCAAAAAATCAGAGAATGGTTGTTTGTATGATGGAGATCTTGCATCTTAGAAAACATCATACACCCTCAAGTAAATGGGGGTTGCCACCCCATGATTGAATGAAACTTTGTAAAAACGAAGCTATGAACAATGTGTTAAGCAAATTATGAATCAGCACATCCAAATTAACAGATGTCATCTTGTCAAAAGACTCTAAGATAAACAGTTTTGGAGATATCAATGGGGAAATTTCAAAACAGAAGGTGAGTGGACTGAAAGGTGGGTATCATATAATAATACACAGGACTTGCAACTGAATAATATGCATGTGAAAAACAAATAGCGCTCACTGTACTTTAAATGTGCAAATGAAGTGGAGTGATTTGGTCTTGAGAGTCAACAAGGGCGAAGTGAGGTGAGTATGGAGCAGCAATGGAATGCAGGGATGAGGGAAACAGGAGATCTCCAAGAATAGGCGCTGACCAGCAGCATTATCAGACATGTGAAAATCCGAGGGCAACCCCGCCGAGAATCGAACCCAGTTTGCCTAGGTGGGAGACGAGAAGTCTGACCACTACACCACCGTGGCCCCTACTAAATGTGCAATGAGTCCAGATGAGTTGCATTAAAGTATGATGTATGTGTAGCACCATGGGGACACACTAGTAAATAAATGGTAATGTAATGTGACTGTAAAATGAACACAAGACAGATTAATACTGCAGTAAACTAATGTTCTGAAACATTACAAATTCCTATATTTACAAAAGAAAGTGCACTAATCAAACTGTTTACAGGAACTGTTCGAAGGTCCTACCATGGACTTGAAGACAGGCATTGCATTACAAAGTTTAATGCAAACAAAGGGTGTTAACCCCTATTTACTTAATGAAGGATACCTATATTAGAAAACATTATTTACTGAATGTATTTCAAAATTAGATTTTTGGAGGTGCATAGCTCCGTTCATAATCACCCCAAGGAAAAGTTGTACACATGTTTTATATTTCAAAAGGAATAACCTGCCGGAGTTCATTTTTGTTATTCAAAAACGTTCTGCATATAACATCTGGCAAGAGTTCTCTTGGACAAACAGAGCACTGGCAACTACCTATTTAAGCAAGCTCAGTTTGTCTCCTGTAACCCAATTATGAAAAATGTATACATTGTGTGTTAAGAGGCACAATTCGAACAGTAAATTTTTGGTGCCAATGATCAGCATAAAAGGTGGTTGAACTGGTAATGTCTTGAACCCAACCCATGATACGACTAAGAATTTGTGATCACTGAGCTAGTATCCCATATGATTTCAAGCCAACTATCAGTGAGGTTAGGCCACACACAACCTTTCTGCATGTAACTATAAAGGTACATACAACAAAAATTTTTTTTTTTAAATATTTCAGCAAATGTAAATTAAGTATTGATTAAAAGTTACCCAAAGAGAGAAAAGGCAGAGCTCATTTCTCGAAGATGGCACATCTTTATGAACATTTATGTCAAATAACAAAACTAGAAGGTCCTACAAAATATGAGATAAAGAAAATACACAGGTAAAAACACCACATTGATGACCTTAAAATGTAACCTTCCAGTAAAAAGTAATTTGATTCATTTTCACTTGAACATACATGCTTGTAAAAACAGAAATGCTTTTCTAATAGCCACAAAAGTACGGATCAACCAGGTCATATATGCAGGTTGTGCAACAACAGCAAAATTGAAAAAGTGTGAAAAATGAAGCAGAAAGACCAAAAGTTGGTTGTTAGAGTAACAGCTGAAATAGTGACTTAAACAAGTAATGCGTTCAGTTAATTTCAATAAAAGAATTGAACAAATTTTGTCGCCCAAAATAAAAACAATGGCCAAAGAGCACCACTTTTGACTGGCGACAAAACTTCGAAAAAGAAAACAAGGTTTCTAAATAAACAACAATTATATGATTAAGAAAACATGCGGCAATGTGGTATACAGTATATTATATAAAGTTTTTGGAACAAATATTCATATCCTGACTGGCATACCAGTTTATGTTTTACACATTTAACAAAGATGTCAGCTTGGTACAACCACCACAATTCTTTTAATACACACAGAGTTTACTGAACAATGACACTGCACATTCACTGGCTGCTATTGAGTAAGATGGCTCCTGGCTCATCTGCTGAGGTCCCATGGTTAGGGTCATGTCCAGTGTGTCCCAGGTGTGCAATATGGGATTGGTTAGGAGAGAAGTCGGATCACCTGCGTACTGTTCTTGCCAGTATTAAAATTATATTGACTTTTTTTTAAATATTGATGTGGATATAACATTTCCAGGATGATTCATTTCCAACACTATAACTTCACGACTAATCATACAATTAAAATAAATGTGGTCTCATTCAATTGAGCATACAACTACAATGTGAGCATAACCTGGAGTTGGCGCAGTGCATGCACGAACTGCGGGTTGGGCCCGTGGTGACAGACTGCAATTTTGGCAAGGATGAAAATTTTTCCTGGCAATATATCTTGCGACTCCAATGTGCTAGTATTTGGATTTTGGTGGCAAACAAAATATCCCATCTAAATCTGTCAATTTAAGTAATAAAGGCCAAGTATTCATTTCATTCCCATACCCCAAAGGAAATATATTACCCATTAATGCAGATGCATTTACATAGCACCCATGACCTTGTGCCAGATGCAGCCACACCCTTATTTTTATCTGCACAGCCTAACAAAAACTGATCAAATTATAAAATTTGTTAATGATTGTAGCAAACGTGTATTCTTTTCAAACCATAATTCTAGTACATGATTTTTGTCCACAAACCCAAAAGAATAAATACAACACATATTTTTAAGTACAAAAATTGACGGTTATACGAAACCTAATTCTTGTTACACAAAATTTACAATTACAAACCTTATAATTAATTACTCTTGGAAATCTTTCTGTGGAATGTACATAGATGGCAGCACATGCACATTGATTAAAAGTAATTAAATGTTAGCCTAGACTTACAGGGCTTTGTCTTATTTGGTCTATATTTATATGGTTCTATATTTGCTAAAGCATACCTTGCACTTGACAATCACTGTTTGCAAACAGTTTGGCGTGAGGTTGACACAGCCACTCAAGTTAAGGTACATAATGTTGGTGTTATTATGCAACAGAGGCTCCAAAGATTTACTAGGCATGAACCCCAAACCACTCAGGTTGAGATGCTTGATGTTGCGACAGTAACACACAAGAGCCTGCAACATTTTCACAATCAAAATGTAGTTAGTTAAGATATAGAAAAATACTGAGTAGACAGATTGGTAATTATCTAGAATAGAGGGTTTTCCGAAAAAACAAAATAATATTCCCGGAAAATGGTATAAATCGACACTACTTATCACACAGAACACAAATTTACTAGGGGCATCACAATATTAGCAGTATATACTACCAAATGTGATAGTGGGGAGGACTATGAAGATCCAGGAAATTGAGGGGTAAAGCACATAACAACTATGTATAATTTATGTAAATACGCTTGATTTGCGGCTCTAAATGCAGGAAGACCTAATCTAACTCCAAGCAACTTCACTATTGTTGAATCACAGCAGGGTGTGTGTGAGCCGATATCACGCGTCGGCACACATATCATATTTTTGTTTATATGGCTAACTCCAAGCTTCGCGGATGCAAGAACAGCTGGCGTGACTTGAATCACTGTTTTGGGGATTTACTCCCCTGCTGGTACTGGGATTCTGGCTCGGTGCGTAAGGTTTGGCTACGCTTGAACAATATGTTTCAGTGCGAGGGGGCTATGCTTGATATAATTTATACAGTATCAAAGTAAAAACTACAACCTATCGTGAAGTTAGGTTTAAAAAAAATGACACGGAGGCGCAAGTGCAGGGGATGTGGAAGGCGTGGAGGAGGGATGGTAGTGGGGTACAGTGTGACCAGTGCTGTGGCTGGTATCATGCTGATTGTGTAGGGATCAGAAAGGGGTAACTGGGCTCACTACGGCAGCATGAGTGGAAAAAATACGTTTGCCTTGTAAATGCAATAATATAATGTCAAGATATTTAGATCCAAACCAGGTAAGTAATTAATGTAAATGGTCAGGCACATTAGCAGTAACCATTAATGAAATATTAAATACGTGCAGACACATAACACTTCAGACATATACGCAAAGACAAGACATACATTTTCATAGTATTTGTAAGAAAAGCACTCAAATCAAAAAGTACACTTGAAAATAAAGGAGTCAAAACTACTTACTACAACTACACAAAGCATAAGTCTCTCATTTAGTGTGTAAGAAAATGTAGTTTTATTGGCAGGAAGAATTACGTATAAAAATAGAAAATCAATGATAAAGTAAAAATTAATCAGCTAAGAAAAATCCAGAAATATTATCCTATCAGATATATTGCTGTTGTTAAATACAAAATTTAATTGTGAGATATCTGTAAAACTAAATCACCTCAATAAAAATTACCAAGCAAAATTAGCAATTTACAAGAGTAATTAAAATGTTAAACTGGCTCAAATTAGTCTCAATACATTAATCTTGGTAGAAAATTCATCTTTGCTCAGCTGTAGAACATGTGACCTTATCTATTGGCTTCTAGTTGTTCAATAAAATAATTATGCACTTAATTAAAATTCTGAGAATAATTTTGAAGTGCAATATATCTCTCTTGATTGAAAATAATTTTTTAGTCCAAAACTGTTCAATAATAATTACAGTACACATGTAGAACAGTTCGTTGCGATTGCTGTGCCATACCCATAGATCATACTTATTCAGTACTGACGGAGGAGAAGGCAGCTCACATAGATTCGTAGCACCACAAAACTAGAATCAATGTGTTTTGGGCCTCTTCTGCAACATGCTCCACATATTTAAGCACTAGGCACCTCTCAAACACCTTCCTATTATTAAGTTTGGCGGTCAAAGCAAAATTAATGAAGTATTTACAGGAACAAACTTTACGTTGAACTGCTTTACATGGCGTCTAGGGAGAGAGCGTCCATCAAAAGGGGTTCACACAATGACGCTAATTAACAAAAAACTGGAAAATCGCAGATAAGAGTCACTTCCTGAGACGTCATGTAATTTGATTCATTTCTCTGTAGCAAAACTTGACTGATAACACCAGGTAAAGTGCAAAGAGAAAACTGCAATAAAATAATTAACACTTCCAAAGATAAGTGAGACCAGTTAACGGAGCAAAATAAAAGAAAGTAAATAGAACTGTCAAAATACGTGAAACTGTAAACAAATAAAACAAATAAATAAATAATTTTGATGTGATGTCCTGAAATACAACTCTAGCTATTCCTTAGGGTAAAGCCACTTTAAATTACAGTCAAAGTAAATAAATCTCCAGCCCAAAACAAAATAAAACAAACAAATAACTTTAAATGCTGGTATCTCTACAGTACTCATCCTTCCAAATGATTCCCAGTCATGAGCCCTACTGTCTCTCAACCAAATGATTTTGCACTGATTCTCACATGCCTTTATAAAGATCATTCAGTAAGGAACATTATGTCTCTATGGAGTATAATTTCAAAGTTTCAGGGAAAACAAAATCATTTTCTTGCATATATTCGAAGTTCGGAGCCCTACTATCTCAAAACCAAACCATTTCTTAATATTGACAGTTCTATGTGTGAAAGAAATTGTAGCACAAGTATGCAACTAAACCAAAATTTAGTTGAAATTTTTTTTTTGTAGTGTACTTACCCTTCTAAACAACTCTCGGTTGGGAGCCCTAATGTCCCTAGACCAAATAATGCACAGACCCCAGTGTCAGCAGGCAATCGCATGACGAGCACATGAGGAAATGGAGCTAGCGGCCCTATGGGATAACTCCGGCAGGGTGGTTGGGCGGCCCGAGTTACATGGTATGACTTACCTCCATGGCATCTACATTGCGTATTAAGCCTAATACACCAATGTGGAGCAGCATAGGCACAGAGGCCGTGGTGGACATGCTATTCCGGAACTCCCACTCGGGTTATAAAGTTACCCATTGGAATTACGATAAACCCCTATGGATCCCTTAATTATAAATATACCGAAATTCCATTTTCACTCAAACTTTCTAACAATCTATTAAAATAGAAACTGCATTCAATTTATACTTTTGCTTCATAATCAAACATATTTTAAGGTATACATTAGGGACAAGGCGAGCAGCACAAGACAGTGTAGGCTATGGGTACACTATAGTGATGCAACGAATGTCGATTTTTCCACATTCGCGAATGCGAATGCGAATGCGAATGCGAATATTCAACTCCGACATTCGCGAATGTGAATGTTGGTTTTTCAAATATGGCGCCAAAAGCGTGCGCCTACGAACTCGAATTTTACCGTGCGTTTAGAACTGGCCGGCCGGGCGGCCATGTTAAAACCGAGAGTAGCCCATATGCCCCGACTCTGAACGAAGTAAACAAATCGTGATTGCAGTATTACTGAATGAAGTTAGCTGCTAATAATGTTTTCGTAAAGATTTAGTTTGAGGTTACCTTGACACATACCACTCATACCTACCAGTAGTGGCGACGCTATTCTTACCCATGTCGTAAACCGATGGCCTAACGACCAGAGGAATCCCCGAGCTCGAACCAACTGCACCTGTCATGTTGCCTGAGTCACGACGTGACGCTGCGAACGCGGGGAGTCCCGGGCATATTATCGCCCCTCGCCACAAGGAATTACAAATCGGGGAAAAACAGTGCACCCCGCCTACCCCTATCCCACCGTAAACACGAGAGAGTAAGTCCCGAGTTCTATGGAAAATAGAACAGAAACGTATATATACAGGAGCCACTGAGGACAGCTAAGTCAGTTACGCAACAGTTAAGAGAGTTACGCGAGAGTGAAGGACAGTTGAGGTCAGTTATGCGAGAGTTACGAGACGTTTACGACGGAGCAGCAGCGACAAGACAGTTACGACGGAGTTACGACGGAGTCGGGAGTTATGCCGGAGTCACGAGAGAGTCAGATACGAGGAACGACGAGCGACGAGGAGAGAACTGCAAGTCCAGGGATCGATCCCAGGACTTCCCGGGAGAGAAACCGAGACAGCATGACAACGCCAGCCACCAGCATCGAGGTAATTTCAGCAACCCACCGAAACCTCTCCCCCGACGCNTGAGACCAGTTAACGGAGCAAAATAAAAGAAAGTAAATAGAACTGTCAAAATACGTGAAACTGTAAACAAATAAAACAAATAAATAAATAATTTTGATGTGATGTCCTGAAATACAACTCTAGCTATTCCTTAGGGTAAAGCCACTTTANAAACAAATAAATAAATAATTTTGATGTGATGTCCTGAAATACAACTCTAGCTATTCCTTAGGGTAAAGCCACTTTAAATTACAGTCAAAGTAAATAAATCTCCAGCCCAAAACAAAATAAAACAAACAAATAACTTTAAATGCTGGTATCTCTACAGTACTCATCCTTCCAAATGATTCCCAGTCATGAGCCCTACTGTCTCTCAACCAAACNTAAATGCTGGTATCTCTACAGTACTCATCCTTCCAAATGATTCCCAGTCATGAGCCCTACTGTCTCTCAACCAAACCATTTCTTAATATTGACAGTTCTATGTGTGAAAGAAATTGTAGCACAAGTATGCAACTAAACCAAAATNCAAACCATTTCTTAATATTGACAGTTCTATGTGTGAAAGAAATTGTAGCACAAGTATGCAACTAAACCAAAATTTTGTTGACATTTTTTGTAGTGTACTTAACTTTCTAAACAACTCTTGGTTGGAAGCCCTAATGTCCCTAGACCAAATAATGCACAGACCCCAGTGTCAGCAGGCAGTCACACGACGAGCACATGAGGAAATGGAGCTAGCGGCCCTATGGGATAACTCCGGCAGGGTGGTTGGGTGGCCCGAATTGCATGGTATGACTTACCTCCATGGCATCTACATTGTGTATTAAGCCTAATACACCAATGTGGAGCATAGGCATAGAGGCAGTGGTGGACATGCGATCCCAGAACTCCCACTCGGGTTATAAGATTACCCATTGGAATTACGATAAACCCCTTGTAATGACGCAATATTCTTAAGTTTCGAGACACATGTTTAAATTTCTTTAGTTTTTCTTAAGCTTTGGAAAGCTTCGTAATATTTTTATCGTGTTTGAACTTTAAAGCCGTGGTGGCTCGTTTCTTGTGATAGTTTGTTTGTCTGGCATACGGGTGCCGTTTTACTTTTATCGGGCGGACGTTTGTCGTTTTGTTTCAAATATCGTGGTTTTCAGTTTTTGTGAAGCGTCAGCATTATTTAGATACTTTCAGAATGCGTCAACAAATTTTATACGAGAAGTTTGTTTATCTGGATGTTGGCGGCGTTAACAGTTTTAGTTACTACGACACAGTTTCGATTTCGATAACGTGTTGAGAGCGGGACACAGCGCAGTTTTGGATGACGCTGCTGGCAGATGCCGGATGCCGTGCCCTTATCGTAGGAGAAGGGGGCGATAGGCCTGCATAATAAATACTAGTGGTGTCTATCGCCCAAGAAAGAAAAAGTAACCAACCGTCTGAGAAGACGCATCGGGCGTGAAGAATTTCACCCACACTGGCAAGCACCCGTGACCGTAAAATCTTTTTTTCACATTTCTTTTCGGTTTAACTTAACCTAAATTCTATCAAATTATTTCCGCTGGTGTGGGGAGTTGTTAGGGTGCCAGGAGGGAACGAACATCCCTCCTGCCCTCGTAATTTAGTCTTGCGATGCAAGTTTTGAGACATTAATAATCCGCGAATCGACTGTGGCGCTGGTCTGTACTTGTATATTTATCTCTGAACGGTTCGTACTCTGAATACTGGAAATTCATATGTGAACTGTGTCATTCAAATGATAAATAAAGTATAGAACAAAATATGCTGGAACTTGAACTTATTTCTTAATCAATCGGCGTCAATTGTACTGAGTCTCGTGTTCCACCTTTGAGCAAGCCGTGGAAACGTAACATTCGGCAGTGTAAACAGGCTGAACGTTACACCCTATGGATCTCTTAATTATAAATATACCGAAATTCCGTTTTCACTCAAACTTTCTAACCATCTCTTAAAATAGAAACTGCGTTCAATTTATACTTTTGCTTCATAATCAAACATATTTTAAGGTATACATTCAAGACAAGGCGAGCGGCACAAGACAGTGTAGGCTATGGGTACACTACTATTTAGATTATAACATGGAAAGCTAAAAAAATTTACCTGCCTAACAATATGATCACAAGAATATGTGATATCTACATGACCATATAACGCACTGCTTTATTATTATTAATTAACAGTAATGCCACTTCAATTTGATTAGGTAAGAATGATATAATATTTGGTTAAATTTCTAGGTTCACTTAAAAATAATTATTTGAGTAAAAGTGAATAACTAGCTTAATTGTTTTCTGTATTAACACATTTTAAAAACAACTTTATAAATTATAACTCAATAATATTTAATAGTGTTTCTAGGGGCGCTGACAACAGAAAATTTTTATTATTTTATATTTTTTCCATATATTGTTTAACTTGTAGACATTATCTGTAAGTACCTTTCCCCCACATAACATTTTTTTAGATTGCATGGTTTTTACAAAATTACATGTCAAAGTCAAAATTTTACTGTTTTTGTAATGTGCAAATAAAGTAAACCAAACTATTTGCAGAAAATTTAAAAAGGGCAACTGAAAGATATTGTCTTAATTCATTTTAAGGTAAATTATATTTAGTAAAAGTTATTTTCAATGAATTTAGGGACAGCCACAAATCAAAAATATGTAAAAAAAAAATCCTTTTTTTTAGCACTTTTTTAATTGCAAAAAACATTCCCTTGTGTAAGACATCTTGTAATTAATAGCTTTTGGTATCTTCTTTCAGTGTGAATTATATAATTTCTGTACCTAAGATGGTTTTCATTATTTGTACATTTCTAAAACAGTTAAATTATGATTTTGACGTGTATTTATGCAAAAACTGTGCACCTAAAATATTTTTTGTGAGGAAAGAGTACTCACTGATAATGTCTAAAAGTTGATCAATATATGGTACAAATATAAAATATTACATTTTTCCATGGCCAAATCCCTTTAAGTTAGTGTATATCATATCTAATCGGTGGCAATAGATTTTTTCCTAAGGTTAACTAAATTTTTAATGCAAGTAACAGTGTTCTAACATTAATAATATTTGGAAATCAAAAATTTATATTGTCCTGACAAAAAAATTTAATAGATCTGAAATGAAAGCTCAGTCACAAAGGCTTCCTTCACTCTCCAGTGTGGACACAAAAACCAAAGAGGTGTGCTAAAATATGCCTCTTTCATAAAAAAAAAAAAAAAAAAGAGAATATATATATATATATATATATATATACACACACACATATTTGCCTTACTGGAAACACATGCTTTCTACACCATTACTGTGGTGACAAGCACGGCATAATCATAAATAATGTTGCAACGTATCTCAGTGGGAGGATAGGGGCCATGGTAGCCGAGCGGTTAACCTGCTCGCCTCCCACCAAGGCGAACCGGGTTCGCAGGGTCACTTCCGGATCTTTGCATGTGGGAATTGTGCCAGACGATGCTACTGGTCGGTAGGTTTTCTCGCGGATCTTCCATTTCCCCTGCCTCTTCTTTCCGGCGCTGCTTCATACTCACCTCAATCACCCTGATTGGCTTTCAAGACCTTGCTGTTAAGAGCAGCCCATATCTCTTCACTCACTCGGTGGGAGAAAAAAAAAACTGTATAAATTGACATAGATCGTTAAAGCAAGTGCCACAACAGGAGTTTTAGAATCAACAGTTGAACAAATTTTGGTAGTGCTGCTTTTTTGACACATAAAATAAGAAGAAAATCAAGAAATTAATTGAAGTAGGTGGTTCTACATGTGCTGCTGTACAGAGAAAACAACACAATTTTAAAATGGCAAGAAAAAATTGTAGGGATTCAAAGTTCTACAGCATATGTTAATATTTGTTTATTATTTGGCTTGGCAAATTTTATGAGCCATGATAATCTGTCTTCTCTCGTTCAAAGTTTTTTTCTTGCTTTAGAGTTTTACGATTTTAGTGGGATCATAAGCCCTAAGAGTATCACCTTGGTACTCGTACATTTATTAGCTTCCCATAGATTGTGCTCGAACCATCACCGATTAGTTACGTAGGCCTACCCTTGCAGGTGCCAATATATATTATGCTTGTCGGATGAAATACATTAACGTTTCACTTCACTTGTTCAGTCTTATGTTATCACTTATAAGTATAGGAAAAACCATGTTAGATGCACTGGCTTCAGTTGAAACCATAAACATATTTCAAGATATTGTAACAAGGCATGCTGTGTGAAGTGAACAATGCATACATTCCTGATGTTTATTTATTTATTTATTTATTTATTTATCTCTTGTCAATATTTATTTGGTTTTCTAATATTTTATTTGTCCTTCAGACTTTTGTTCATTTTGTTCTCCTCCTAGGTTAGTTAGTTTGTAAATTCAGGTTCACCTCAATTTGTTTAATCTTATGTCATTCAGGCTATTTGTGTTTATTTCATATATCTTAAATTCTTCATTTATTTTGAAGTGCTTAAAATGCAATGTCTATGCTATCAAAGTAATCTCCTAGCACTCCAAAGAAGTAAAGATTATCATGTGTGCGCTTTGGCAGCAAATTTGAATGTTTTAGCAAGAAATTTTTAATGTGAAACAACAATGAGTTGAGAACAAAGTGATTTTTTTTCATGCCCAGGATAATGGTTTTAAGAACACAATTAGGTAAAAATTGTTTATTCAAGATGCTAATGGTGTCGCAGTTACCTACAATGTACGGTAAAATAGTTTCAATTAGCATCGGGCTGCAGGAATATGGCAGAAATATGTTGGTGTGTAATTGAGTTTATTTCGGCCAAGAACTGTATTCGTTTGCTTGAAAATTATGTCCACCCAGGAGCCGAATTAATTTTTTTAAATTTTGCTTGTCTGAGTTAGTTATTACACAATTATAATTTTTTTATTCTCATTAATTGTAATAGTTATGCAGATTGATTGAAAAGGTGAAGATAGGTGACATTAATGATAAAGTTTGTTAATCTTTACATTCAATATAATGCAACATTATGTTGTTTTGTTTTTTTTTCTTTACCATTCAGTAAATTAAGTTCAAACTAAGTGTCAAGGATATGTTCATTTTTAATTTTTGCTAATTTGTCTTCAGTAGGGAAATTTACAAGTAGGCTAAATGCTTCTTCCTTTTATCCGAATAATCATCTCCATTCGATGCTTTGTGGTCAAACCCAACATAAAGTAAATTTCCCATAAAAATGCATATCTAGACTCTCGTCCATAATTAATTATAGTAAACCTTAAATGATCCATTATCATCATCATTATTATTGTCACTCTCATCTGTTCTAAACAGCAAAACTTCACCTCACACACTCACACTTTCTCTAGACAGACTGGCGCCGAATGTGGTGGCTGTATAGTTTTTTCTTGTTCCTTGAGAGTTGATTATGGGTGAAGGGAGGGAGGGATATGGAGGGGTTTTCCTCCACAGCTCACTGTGGGATATGTCAGACACCGGACGTCAGATGAAGGCAGAACTCGAAGTAGGCAATGAAAGAATAAACAAAAGTAACAGTAGTGAGGAAGACGCAGACTCCTCACTCACAACAGANAACTCGAAGTAGGCAATGAAAGAATAAACAAAAGTAACAGTAGTGAGGAAGACGCAGACTCCTCACTCACAACAGAAAACAATTCAGGTGAAGGTGGGCCGCAAATAAAAAATCCAACTCCTGAAAATACTAGGCCTAGCAAAGTGCCNCAGAAAACAATTCAGGTGAAGGTGGGCCGCAAATAAAAAATCCAACTCCTGAAAATACTAGGCCTAGCAAAGTGCCAACACTAACCTTAATATGGACCAACTCGTTACCCTGATGCAACAAATGCAAGCTAGCATTCAAAGCAACATGCAACAACTAGGTACATAAATTAGGGCTGAGCTCAGTAAAGATATGGAAACTATTACTAGTAATGAAGTAAGTCAGATCAAAAATGAATTAATAACTGTTCAGCAAAGTGTAGCAACACAAAATGCTCACGTTGATACATTAACCNAAGTCAGATCAAAAATGAATTAATAACTGTTCAGCAAAGTGTAGCAACACAAAATGCTCACGTTGATACATTAACCCAAGCGTTAGTTACCAAGCAAACCAAATTCACTAATATACAGGCCCAAAATCCGACCCAGGCAGATGAATTAGTAAGTATGCGTGCACAGATACGTAATTTAGAGAATACAGTTGAGACTCAGGTGGTAGAAATATGTATATCTACTAATGACAAACTTGATAAATTGAACACCAACCTGGCTGATGTAAGAAATAATTTAGCAGCTACTTCTCAACATTTACAGACAGACACTGAAAATCAATCTGTAAGTTTTGAGACTCAGTTAGCAGCGGTGAAATCCAGGTTAACGGAATGTGAGAAATCCAGGAGTTCAGTGTCTGGCATTCCTGTTAACTATATTGAGATTTTAAGTACGGTAATGTAGACCGACAAATTGACTCTTTTAGACAACATTTAGAAAGTAGATTACCTCAAACAGAGCATGCAGAGCACAAATCTAAAGAAAGCCTAGAACAGAATATGAATAAGTTAAGCCAGCAATTAACTACTATTTATAACCGGGTAGAAAATTTGACTCGCAGTGTGCAAGAAAATTGTAGACCACTTTTAAACCACAATCAAAATGCTACTGTTCATCCTGAAATGGTTAGTGAGCATGCCAACTTAAACACTGTTTTGCCACATCCGTCTACACATGCTGCTAGTGTTGTAAATCATGCTACACTTTACCATCCGGCAAAACATTGGTCGGAAGGTATACATACCTACATTCCATGGTAAATAAATGGAAAATCCAATTACATACCTTCGTAAGCTAGAGGAGTATGCAAAATTGTTTGAATTAAATGATAGTGAAATCCTCCTATGTTTGGTTAAGAAGGACTTTGTATCTACATTAGAGCAGTTTAAGGAAATGTTTACAGCCCAATTTTGGAATGCCAAAATTTAGGGCAACCTAGGGCCCACCGGCATCTAGAAAAATATAACCCTAAGATGCAACAAATCTCTCAAACAACACTTCAGCGAGATGAATGAGCAGACACGCCATCTTACAGCTAATATGTGATGTGTGACATGTAATTTGCAGAGCTGATCCTGTCTCAGCTTCTGCTTAAAATCAATTGCAGTGGGTAGATCGTACANGTATGTGTGACATGTAATTTGCAGAGCTGATCCTGTCTCAGCTTCTGCTTAAAATCAATTGCAGTGGGTAGATCGTACATTTTCAAACCTGGCAGAATTTCACCACCAGATTCTGCTCGTGATCAGTTAGAGAGACTATGCTGCAGTCAAGACAAAGAGCATGACAGGCAACCTCAAAGCAGGAATCCGCCACCGTATGCTCAAGGTAACACCGTGCTACTCGGAATCAGTTCCCCAGTCATGCAACAGTTGACCCACAATTGAATACTATTAATGAACATTATAAAAATTCAAATAGTAATTATCCAGAATAGGGGCTTTTCTGGAGAGAAAAAAAACCATCCCGGATAAAGGTACAGATCAACATTAATAATCACACTTAATAGGAATTATATTGGGGCTTCACGTAATTTGCAGTATATACCATGAAATACGATGGTGAGGAAGGCTATGAAGATCAAGGTGTTTATGTGGTAAAACATGTGAAATTTACATTAAATATATATCTTTCTGGTCGCTGAATCGTGATTAATATGAGAATTCCCCAACAAATGAAACCTTATTTTTTTAAATGTTAATCACAGGGTATTTTTTGCCAATGTGCTAAGGTCATAAAGCTATAAACCACGGTAATCGAGCAGTGTCGGAATATAATTTAATTCTGACGAACTTCTCATGGCTTACCTTCTTGATATTCAACAGATGATGGCAATGTAAGTACGTAGTAGAAAACATAAATATACAGAATATCATACACAAAACTTTCCCCAGTGTTGTTTACTTATAGTTGATGTGTATTGCCATGATGCATTTGTTCAACAAATATGAACAGAAACAGGAAACAAATGTGCAACAATTTTGGTCTTCCAGTTCAATTTTTACCTATTTAATGTCACAGTTATATGCTGATAGCATGAGAAAGTGCAGTGTATTGTGTGAATTTGAGTGTGTGAAGGCTTGTGATTTACGAGTGCTATTATGCGTGTTTCGTTGCGATTATTTACACGTGACGTGTTAAATCTAAGTATTGTGCAGAAATACATATGTTCCTTTGCAATTGTTTCCATGTGAAGTGTTACAATATAATTATCGTGCTGTACTAACTATGTGTGTTTGCGGGGTTTACATAGATTAAAGAGATGTTAACAACTGGAGACAAGTTAGATTCGAATCTCAGATTCACATCACAAGTACACTCAAAAACCTACTGACTACCAACATTTTAAAAAAATCACCAGAATCAATGTAATAAAATCGACAAGGCATGGACTCAACAAGTCGTTGAAAGTCCCCGGCAGAAATATTGAGCCATGCTGCCTCTATAGACGTCCATAATTAAGAAAGTGTTGCCGGTGCAGGAGTTTGTGCACAAACTGACTTCTCGATTATGTGCCATAAATGTTCGATGGGATTCATGTCGGGCGATCTTGGTGACCAAATCATTCGCTGTATTTGTCCATAATGTTCTATGAACCAATCGCGAACAGTTGTGGCCCGGTGACATGGCGCATTATAATCCATAAAAATTCCATCGTTGTTTGGGTACATTAAGTCCATGAATGGCTGCAAGTGATCTCCAAGTAGCTGAACATAACCCTTTCCAGTCAATGATCGGTTCAGTTGGACCAGAGGACCCAGTCCATTCCATGTAAAAACAGCCCACACCATTATGGAGCCACCACCAGCTTGCACAGTTCCTTGTTGACAACTTGGGTCCATGGATTTGTGGGGTCTGCGCCACACTGGAACCCTACCATCAGCTCTTACCAACTGAAATCGGGACTCATCTGACCAAGCCACGGTTTTCCAGTCGTCTAGGGTCCAACCGATATGGTCACGAGCCCAGGAGAGGCGCTGCAGGCGATGTCGTGCTGTTAGTAAAGGCACTCGAGTCGGTCTTCTGCTGGCATAGCCCAGTACAGCCAAAGTTCGCCGCACTGTCCTAACGGACACGTCCGTCGTACGTCCCACATTGATTCCTGCGGTTATTTCACGCAGTGTTGCTTGTCTGTTAACACTGACCATTCTGCGCACACGTCGTTGGTCTCGGTCATTAAGTGCAGGCGGTCGGCCACTGCGTTGTCCATGGTGGGAGGATATAACTGAAATTAAGTATTCTCGGCACACTCTTGACACTGTGGATCTCGGAATGTTGAATTCCCTAACGATTTCCGAAATGGAATGTCCCATGCGTCTAGCTCCAACTACCATTCCACGTTAAAAGTTTGTTAATCCCCGTCGTGCGGCCATAATCACGTCAGAAACCTTTTCACATGAATCACTTGACTACAAATGAAAGCCCAACCAATGCACTGCCCATTTATACATTTTGTACGAGATACTACTGCCACCTGTATATTTGCATATTGCTATCCTATGACTTTTGTCACCTCTGTGTAGAGTTGTGTAGCTTCTAGAGAAAAAAAGTTATGGCCAATTCAAAAATGCCACAAAACAATGATTTTACACTGGCTTTGCAACAAGTGATTCCCTATATCTCAGAAATTTTTTTTTAATTTGAAAATTTGGCATTTTTCTTAGGAAGAGTGCTAGAAAAAAGAACTACCCAAGTTTCAGAAAAATTAAAAATAGTGAGGCAAAAAAAATAATTAAATTCTGTTGATTGATTTCAAATGGATTGGGATTTATCGAAGGATTGGTATGGATTGTGGAGGATTGGTGTGGATTGTGGAGGATTGGTGTGGATTGTGGAGGATTGGTGTGTGGACTGGCATGTGGATTGCTGATTGAGGTGCTGATTGCAGTGGAGATTGTTGTGCTGATTGTGGTACGGATCGATGGAAAGATTGTGAGATTTATCGAAAGATTGATAGAAAGACAAACCTTCAAATATAAAAACAATTCTTAATAAATTTTTTGGGATGTTCTAAATATTTTTGGACTTTTTTGGGTTTAAGATTATCTAAGTAGGTATTGAAAATGTGAATAAATAACAAATGAAAAAAAAGAACAATATCGCAGGTGGAGTGTATTTGACAGAATGAGCAAGGATAAGAGAGTAGGGGGAGGGGAATGTTAACACAATGTGATTTATTTGAGCGGGGGTCAGTCGTCTGCTGAACATGGTGCTATGGGAAATCTCTGTAAATAAAAGTTTTTAAAATATTTTTTTATAAATGTTTTAATAATCTTTTATAATTATTTATAATTTTTGAGAATTTTATGGGGTGTCAAGACTAAAGGTTAATGGGTCATGGGTCAAGGTCACTTGGTTATAATATGGTGGTTGGATGACATCATAACATGGTGGCTGGTCAGCTCTGGTCCGCTATCCCCTCTGAGCCTAAACATTCAAAAATGTAATTTTATAAATTTTTTAAACAAACTTTTAATTAAATTTTTATAAATATTTTAAATAAATTTTATTGGAAGTGTATGTGTATGTGTGTAGGTATGTATGTGTGTGTGTGTATATATATATATATATATATATGTGTGTGTGTGTGTAAAATATATTGGAGAATTTTTCTTTCAATTTTTTTTGGTACAAGGTCACTCAAGGTCACCTGGATCCAATATTGTATACCAAGAGCTCTGACTCCGGACCCTAGACCCTGTGTATCGATTTGGCATATCCTATGCCTATACAATCAATATGGCCACCACTGCTCTGTCTTTGAAAACGATCTTACCCAAATCCTTCCGATGGATCAAAAAGTATCTTTCGGGGTATCGTTTTTCTGCAAATTGTGTGTGTGTGTGTGTGTGNAAAAGAAAAAAGGAAAATTTAAGGAAAACTGGTTGATTTTAAAGGAAAACAAGGACTTTTGAGGGAAAATTGTCACCAGATGATTGGAATGACAGAGCATGAACAGCTCTATGCTCTAACATCCCCAACCCTTGTGCCCAACTCATCTTTTTCATTGACTCCCAAGTTCGGAGCCCTCCTGTCTGAAAACCAAAAGATGTCGGACTGAATCTGATATTCCTCCGCAAAGAGCTTCAGTACGTTACAAAAACTCTTTATTCAAGAATGTCGTACAATTTCAAATTTTCAATAAAATAATATTTTTCTGCCAAGCATTACTAAAATTCCGCACCACTCCAAGTTCGGAGCCCTACTGTCTGAAAACCAAACGCCGCCACACTGGATCTAACTGTCCTTAATACAAATGGTTGAATGCTTAACAGAAAGGCTTAGCACAAAAATTTAAATTAAAAAAAAAAACTTACGGAGTATTAATACTTAGATTTTCTTACATTGGGTCTGTTATTTTTTAAAGTTTAGTAATCACTAGGTCTTGCATGTACTTGTGGAAGTGTAACAGAAAATCTTTGCACAAATATGCAAAATGTACCTAAAAAAAATTAGAGTAGTATGCATACTCAGCTTTTATTACATTGATTCTTTTTTTTTTTTTTTTTCAAAGGTGATTATATACTAGGTTTTCAAGTATACTTGTGGAAGTAATTGTACTCAAGATTTTCATACATTGATAACGATATTTTTTTTTTCAATAGTTAGTATACACTAGGTTTTTAAGTGTACAGTACTTGTGGTAGCGGAACAAAAAACCTTAGCACAAGTGTGCAAAATGTAAAAAAAAATTATAGTAGTATTCATATTCATATTTTATTACATTGATTCTGGTTATTTTTTTCAAAGGTTGGTAGTAACTAGGCTCTTAAGTGTACTTGTGAAGGGAATCTAGTATTTTAATCTAACTTGACTACAGTACGTACATGTGTTATCAGCAATACATCACAAAGAAGCTATATTCACCAGAGGGGGTTATTCCCGGCTCCCGCGCTTTCCTTCGTTCGTGTTGTGGCCTGTTGCTGACGTCACTAGGAGGGCTCGAACCAAGGAGTGTCGTAGCAGCTATTGTGCGGGACGGTATAAACTTGCGGTTCGCAGTGTAACGGCCTAATTCATTACGTGACTGAGTGTTTCCAAAATGAGTAAGACTTCTAAGTATAAAGTTAATTGTGCTGTGGCACAGTGCACTAATTGGGGGTCAAAAACGACTGGCGTTTTATATCATAGATTTCCAAAAAACTAGGATCTCCAGCGCGAGTGGGTATTGAGCTGTAAGCGGAGAGACATTTTTAATCCCGATAATGCTAGAGTCTGCTCTGTACATTTCCGCCGAGAAGATTACCAACGAGACTTGAGAAACGAACTGTTGGGATTACCACAGAGAAAAATATTGTGCCCAGATGCTGTTCCATGTCTTCGAATTGCAAATTGGCATGGGGATACAGTTTCAGTTNTAATTGTGCTGTGGCACAGTGCACTAATTGGGGGTCAAAAACGACTGGCGTTTTATATCATAGATTTCCAAAAAACTAGGATCTCCAGCGCGAGTGGGTATTGAGCTGTAAGCGGAGAGACATTTTTAATCCCGATAATGCTAGAGTCTGCTCTGTACATTTCCGCCGAGAAGATTACCAACGAGACTTGAGAAACGAACTGTTGGGATTACCACAGAGAAAAATATTGTGCCCAGATGCTGTTCCATGTCTTCGAATTGCAAATTGGCATGGGGATACAGTTTCAGTTTCTAGCACCATAACCAGCCCAAGCACTGTTACCAGCCAAACTGAGGAAGACGTATTTATTTCTTACTTACAACACTGTATTTAATTATCGTAACTCTCAAATAATTTGGCTCAGTAATTTGTAATGGCAAACGTAATAGTGTAGCAAATTAGAATTAAGGGAGGGCTAAATCAGCAATGGCTTGCGCTAACTTTCGGCTTGGCAAAAAATAAAGAGCACCGAGTTAGTACAACATGGTACGGAGCCCACTTAAATCTGAAAGGCTTGTCGTCTCATAAACGTCAACAAAAACCAAATTTACTTTTCAGNTTGTCGTCTCATAAACGTCAACAAAAACCAAATTTACTTTTCAGTTCTCATTGATAGTTAATTAATCTTATGTGATATCGTCATGCTCTTTGTTTTAAAATGCCACAATTGTATAAAAGTTAAATTTTCAAACTTAAATTAAACACAATTACTTTCAAGACTTTTTAAANTTTAAAATGCCACAATTGTATAAAAGTTAAATTTTCAAACTTAAATTAAACACAATTACTTTCAAGACTTTTTAAATACACAAACTCAATCCTTAGTAGAGTGGAATTGGGTAAAATGTGTTTTCTAAGGCTCTTCATAAATTTTAGCTTATCACATTTGGGAAACATTGTTGCATGATCGCTACTTCCTGATTTTTCGAATTTGACATTTAATTTCCCGTAAAATACAATAAAAGTATTTAGCGCATGTTTATACATCACGCACTCTTGATGCGTGGTGTGGTAGTCAACGACCAACATTTTTCAGTAACAAAAGTGCATTGTCGGCAGGGAAAAAAAACATTCGAAAATTGTACATCTTTGAAGTGCCAACTTTGGCATGTTTGAGTCTCCAAATTATTCTCAAATGACGTAATATGTACCGTTATTGTCTCATTAACTTCATTCCCCCTCCCCAGTCAAATGCCACCATGTACGCATTCACACCTTTCCCAACATTCCGAAATAGTATTTACAAGCTTATGAACTAGAAAAAATTAGTTTCTAGGACTTTCAATATATTAGGGAATGTTTATATGATTTATTATTTAAATTGATTGAACATACAACTATATCTTTAACTTACAGATTCCGAATGAAAGAGAATTACGGCATGAAGCTAGAAGTGTGAGGAAACGAGCTCTAGTGACTTTCGAGAATGTATCCCCCAAAAAGAAAAAAAATAGACCAGGTGAAAATCACAGAGCAGCTTCAAAATGAAGAAATATTGAGACTTCGCAAACAGGTAGAAACTTTGGAAAAAGCAAATGCGACACTTAGAAAAAGGGAAGCAGCTTTGAGAAAGCGTAAAGCACCTAGATATGTTGTTTCAGTAAAAACACGATCATCTTCACCAAAAGTGAATAAAGGTGTACAGAAAAGTGAAATTGTAAAACTTCCATCTAAGTGTTTTACACAAAGACAGATTCAGTGTCTTTTGAGCGGAAACAGACGAGTAAAATGGTCTACAGAGGACATAGCAAATGCCCTAACTTTGAGGTCGCTTTCAAGAAAAGCATACAATTATTTGAGGAAAAAGAACATTCCCTTGCCATGCCGTTCAACGCTACAGAAATTGATTTGGCAGTTTAAATGTAGACCTGGAATTTTGAAAGAGGTGTTATGCTTGTTGAAAGGCAGAGCAGAAAACTACAACGAGCATGAAAAGTTTGCTGTTTTAACATTTGACGAAATGAATATTGACCACCGCATTTCATATGATTCGTNCGCATTCCATATGATTCGTCAGATGACCGCATATTAGGACCTCACAGCAATGTGCAAGTAACGATGGTGCGTGGACTCTTTTCTGCGTGAAAGCATCCCATATTTTACGACTTTGACATAACAATGACTTCCAAATTGTTAAAAAACATAGTCTGGGAACTTGAAACTTGTTGCATNAAAGCAACCTATATTTTACGACTTTGACATAACAATGACTTCCAAATTGTTAAAAAACATAGTCTGGGAACTTGAAACTTGTTGCATTCGTGTGGTTGCAGTAACTTCTGACATGGGAGGGAAAAATTCTAAAGTGTGGAAGGAACTAAATGTAAACACTGAAAATTTTTTTTTCACCAATCCTACTGATGACAAAAGGAAAGTGTAGGTGTTTTGTGACGTGCCACATTTGTTGAAGTTATTGAGAAATCACTTTTTGGATGAAGGTTTGACCTTATCTGACGGTTCAGAATTTCAGAAGAAGACTATACAAAGCCTATTAGAAAATCAGAAAGGAGACCTCTCAACTACACATCACATCTATGAGACTCATCTCAGCGTGACTGGCAGATCCCGCCAGAATGTGAGAATGGCTGCTCAGTTATTTTCCAGGTGCACTTCTTTAGCAGTTCGTTATAAACTAGACAAAAAAATTGAAAGTAACTTTATTGGGCTTGTCGATGACACCTTCGACGTGTTGAACTCGAGGGTATCGAAAGACGTAAATCCCCTGCTTAAAAGTGGCTACGGCTTAAATTTGAAGAGTCAAGAAAACATTTTGAAACACTTTTTGAAAGTGATTTCAGAAGTTAAAGTAGGCAACATGAAAAATTTGCTTCCATTTCAAAAAGGTTTCATTATTTCCATAAAGTATCTTTTTGGCCTTTTGAGGACATGAAAAGTACAAAAATGTCTTACATTTTGACTGCAAGATTAAATCAAGATTGTCTAGAGAATTTATTTTCCCGTGTGAGAGGCTTAGGGATTTTTTACAACAATCCATCCCCGTTCGAAGTTCGTAACAGAATTCGCCTCCTGTTACTTGCAGGCAGGAACGACATTCCTCTCACCGGTGCAGTGTCTGTAGAAGCTGAATGTGTTGCATCAGCAAATGATGGTGTTTCTCAACCTGATGCTAACAGTGACAAAGATTTCTTGAACTTTGTGATGAATTAACTGTGTATAGATGTTGTTCAGGAGCCCGCAACAGTTGCACCTCCTAATGAATCCGAGGAATTGCAGTTATTACTAATGAAAGACTAACAATGACTCAGAAAATGACATTAATGACGATGCGATCAAATACCTTGCGGGTTATATTGCCTTTAAATGTCGCTCTATAGATGAGAGCCTGGGTAGCCCTATGAAAGAAGATAAAATTGTCGTAGGTCAGGATGTGCCTCACGACTGGATATCAATCGTTTCAAAGGGCGGACTCACTCGTCCGACTGAGGAATGGTGCCAGAAAGTGATGCAGTTCGAGGTATTGTTCAGTGCCTTTCATGGACTTCAAATTTCAAAATGTGAACGAGTGATGCAGACACTGACTTCTACAATTAAGTCAAAATTCTCTGAAATAAACTAGAACATTATTTTCCTGTACGTTAGAACATATACCTTCATCAGAGTATGCCATCTCAACAAAAGACTTAACCTGCAGGCTATGGAAAATAATTCTGCAAAGAAAAATTGACTGTGGGCAGCTTCTGCTTCTTCAAAAACATCCTGACGTGTAACGCATTTTGGAGTAGAAGGCTCGCTGACCCCCTTCGCGAGCGCCTACCAGTTGACACGTGTCACGAGGCACGTGGACAGCCAGAACGGATCGCAGTTACACATGTCAAGGTTGTGCCGAGTAAGAGCTGGCATATCACCGAAGCACCTGGAAAGCGCTACATAAATACGTAGGAAAGCGGGAGAAATTGCAGAGCCAAGCAAGATCACCTCTAGCTTCACGCCTGAGAAAACGGCTGACCAATTGAACGTGGGGGCCACGAATACTCCTCACCCCTACCACCCTTTTAGCCAAACCGCGGAAGAATAAGCTGAGATGGTAAATTCAAGGGGCAAGATCACCACNATCACCACTTCCCCCCCGAACCTTCATGAACCATGGCATGTGGTAGAAGGGCTTTGTACTGCAGGCAACCACCTCCTCCCCCAACAAGAGAGACACGTGCCGACACTTAGGGAGAGAGGCTAGAGCGCATATAAGCCAATTTTTGTGAGAAGTGGGACCCAGTTCATTATCACCTCGCCGAGAGAAGCAGTTGCGTCAAGGAAATCGCGAAAGGACGTCAGAACGAACCCAGAACAGCAGTCCAGGGGAGACTGCACCAAACACGGGCCTTTTCCAAGGCCACCTACATTGCCGGATCTCATCCACTGCCGACAACATACCAGCACTACCAGCAGAGTTAAGTATCAAGTCGCCGTCCAAAGAAGCCCCCACCCTCCACCACGACGTCGCCAGCAGTCAATCAGAGTTAGCCAAAATACAGTACCACACTTTGGAAGTGTTTCTGTATGTTTTTTTTAAAACTCGAGACAATATATCCATCCAGTAAAGTGAAACACCAAAAGACTACCTTATTGATATACCCTCAACCTTCAAGGCACCTTTTAGTCTGTGCCTGGAGGAATTAACTCCGACCCTATGAACCAACCTGTATGCCACAGGTGGGGAATAGCGTCAATCCTAAGTCATCAAAATGTGAGTTTACGTACACTTAATCAGCAATTATTTTTATTAGTTGTGAATGCATTCAAAATGTAAATATTGATGGCTATATTTTGCCTTAAATTTAGGTTTATGTAGCATGCTTATTGTTGACTTCTAAAGGCACTTCCTAGAAAAATCTCTCACCTCTCAAAGTCGTGCATGGCTGTTAGGACGTGTCATAGGTATAATTCACGATGAATCATATTGTTTGCAACAGCACAATATTATTATATGTGTACAATAGACAACGAATCATACTGTAAATGCCACTTTGTGTTTACCCCCTTCCTCTTAAGAAAATTGTCAACTTGTAAAAGTGTTATTTTCAAATTTTTTTGCAAATTATTTCCTTATGGATGTAGGCCTATTTGATGGCCGAACGAAAACACACGCATTTATCATCCACATTTCCTATTTTACTTGGAAGTTTCTTTAAAAAAAAAAAACACTTCTTAAGTGTTTTTTTTTCTAATACCTAGATTTTTTATGATTACTGTCATTATTAGTAGCAAATCAATGGTTCATTTTAACTTTAACAATGCCAGCATTTTAGTTATTTATATGAAATGAAACATACAATATGTATCTCTCCTAATGCAACACGAACCACGATGCCTTATTATAGAGATACACTGCAGGGAACATTTGGTGCGTGTTAGATAAAACTATGATACTGAAATAACTATCAGGTTGCAATTGTTCAAAATTTTATTTTATACAGTATAGACTACGGTGATACAAATAGTAACTTCTTTTTAGCGCGTTGTTTTTTTGTTTGTCAATAATAATATAAGATTCCACCCAGGAAAACATTAGTTTTTAGCCTGAATATACCACTTTACTAAAAGAACTTTTACAGCTGATAACATTTTTTATTAAATATTCTATGTGCCTTAACGTTATCACAGAACATGAAACATTATTTTGCAAAAAACCACATTACGCCACTTGAAATAGTTTCCGACAAACGGCATGTTATATATTATGAAATTTCTGAATAGCGCGGGCGGCAGAGTCCGGCCGTAGTTTAGCCCTCCGCGCTACGTCACACGCGCAAGCCAATGGGAGGGCATGAGTCGGGAGTGGCCTACCTAATATAATTACCTTGTATATTCACAGCGTACATGGGTGAATAACATAATTTATACTCTCGTTTTTGCGTGGAAAGTAAGTGTAGTTAACTGTAGTGTGTAGTGTTGCATGTGACTGTGGGAATTGAAGGGGTTATATACTGCTGCCACTACCCAGGTAAAATGCAGAAGACCTAACCAAATTAAACCTAACTTTACAATAGGAGACTCACAGGGGATGAAGAAAGAACAGACACAAGCTTACTTACTCTAACACACTACCTCGTGTCGGCACACTCTCCCCCTGTAATCATATATCAGGAAGTTATGTTAGGTCAGTGTGTACTGCCAATATCGTGATGTCCCTAGTAAATTTGTGTTCTGTGTGATAAGTAATGCCCATATATACCATTTTTCGGGATTTTTTTTCCGGAAAAGCCCCTAGTCTAAATAATTATCCATACACTAAATTATAAATAATAATAATTACAGTAATAATTGTTTTCAGAATGTTCTTAATTTTACCCAGTATCATCAAAATAACTTTTGGAGTCCAAAAACAAATATTCATCACGCACTACAAATAAGTACTTACTTTAAATTCATCATCTTTGATATCCCTGTGTTTAGATAAATCAACATGTTTTATTGTTAAAAAATACGCGTTCATTAATGTTTCAAAACTTTTTGAGACTCTCCTAAGGTTAAAACAATCTCTCATGGATAGGTAAGGAAAAACGTGCTTGAATAACACATCATCCCACAACACATCAAGGAGCCCTATATAACTTCCACACGAGTTGTCCATAGCTTAGAGTTTCCGTTTAGCATTAAAGGAATGTTTACAAGTATCACTACGGGCTACTGAGTCTTCCAACCAAACATCCCAAAACTAAACATTCTGTCTTTGGTTACACAACAAACACAAGGAGGATGAAAACATGAACGACAGCAAAGAGAAAATAAAATATCTGGAGGTAGAATGTGCACTGTCCTTTCGGGCAAAACAAACAAAAACACACTGAAAAACTCATTTATATTGCCTATCAACAAAAGTATTCCAGTTTTTTGGTTGGTTCAGTAAATGTGCACTTTACTTTAATATCCACATATGTTTATTATATAGACAAATTTCTGAAACGCGACATTACGTTCGTTCCTCGCATTTACACGGACTGCACAAGCTCAAATCTGCACAAAGTTCCATAGAACACGCGATCGTCTCGGTCAAATGTGACGTCACAACTTTTTTCCTGTGTTTTCTCGTCGATTGTTTTTTTTTAAATTTGTTTACAAACAATGAAAATAAGTACGACTTTGCTTAGTTATTTGGAATAATGTTATGATTAATAATCACACTGTAGGCAATGAATGCGTTTGTAATAAATTTGTGCCCGCTGTAATACGTTAATAGTTTCTTTTAAAAATTATTATTTTGATGTAATTGAAGAAAGAGGTTAAATCACGTAGGCAATTTTATTATCATAATTTTGGTTGTCATATTTTCAAAATAGAGCATAGTTGTATTATTCTGGAGTTTCAGTTTTAATGTATGTTCATTCTCTTATGAATCACCGATAAGCTAATACATGTGATGAGATTACATGTTCATGTCTATTTATTTGTCTCCAATATTGACCTAAAATGGGCAATTACGAAGAATAGGTTTATAATTATCCTGGTTTGTTTGCNTATTTATTTGTCTCCAATATTGACCTAAAATGGGCAATTACGAAGAATAGGTTTATAATTATCCTGGTTTGTTTGCATTTTTATTTAAACAAATGGTAGCATATTTTTGTACTGTTGGAAAAGGTTTAGAAAAATTCTGTGTTTTAGAGTTGTCAGAAAAAGTAAATGATGTACAGATTCATGAATCAATTACAGGAAAGGTATTTTTTAGTAGCCGAGAACCACCTGGAGTTCTGCTTACTCTCAAAGTCATTGAACGACTTTTTATTTTGGTATTTAATGGTGAACAAATTTTGTGTGAGGTACCTAGCAGTCGAGCGCTGTGTAAGCTAAAGGGTTTGGTTGAAAGTTTTAACTGGGATATTTGTTTGAATCATTGGCGTGCATATCAGGAATTTTCTGAAGTGAATGTGAACTCAGGTGTTGAAGCTCAGTTTTCTAGCCAGTTTGTTTCTGCTAGTTGTGCCAAAAAGTTGCGTATTAGCGATGCTGAAAGATGTGATGACAGTCTTAGCATTACCAACATTCCTGTGAGATTTAGAGTTTCTTGCAAGTGTTCTGGGAATGTCAGGAAAACCTTTCACCAACAGCTTTTGGCAAGGGTAATTGGGCGTTCCCTAGTGAAGACACAAGCATGGACAGTTGACTTACGAAACCCAGATGTTGAAGTTTATGTTCATGCTAGTGATCAGTATTTGACTCTTGGACTGCCAGTCACCAAGCGGCCTCTCTCCGACAGGCCATACTTGAAACACATAAAGGTTCGCTCTACATTGTGCCATGCAGTCCTAATGGCAGTAGGAGGCTTGAGTTCAGCATCTGTCGTTTTGGACCCCATGTGCGGTGCAGCAACATTGCTCGTGGAGGGTGCTGTCAGTTTTCCATCCGTAACATTTATTGGGTTAGATATCTGTCCTGCACAACTGAAAAGAGCAAAGGAGAATGTTAATACTGCCACAGTTGGTGAACATGTTCATCTTCTACTTGGAAGTGCTGTCTGTCTCCCCTTGAAAGATGGCTGTGTAAGCCACGTAATTTGTGATGTACCTTTTGGAAACAAGTTTGGTAGTGTAAATGATGTGAAACGCCTCTTGCCAGATGTATTGCGCAGTTTGAACAGAGTTATTTGTTTGGGTGGAAAACTAGCATTTCTCATCTGCAATACGTTGACAAACTTCTTGCAGAATAGTGTCCACAATTTAAACACTTTTCTACTTCCAAACCAAGATGTGAATAGTGTTACAAGAAATTATCTTGTTTGTCGCTGGAAAGCCTTGGAGTGTCATAGTGTGAAACTTGGTGAACTGCCAGCAAATATTTGTGTATTTGAAAAAGAGTCGGTTAAACTTGATTAATGCTATTTTTGTTTTGTTATGCTTAATGATATTAACTGTGTTGCTAATTACAAAAAATTGGCTTCAATAAATAAATTTAATCTAATTAATTATTGTATACAAATATGTTTCAATAAAATTATTGTATCTCTCAAAAAAATTACAGAATGTAATAATTTTGTAAGTGTGAAAAGTGCATGTGTGCAGGAAATGAATTTATTTATTAGTTCTAGGTTATAAGATTTTTGTCTTAATATACACCTCAGTGAAATGTGATCATGTTAGTTTTGCTTTGTTAAGGTTTTCCATCGCACACATGAATTTTAAAATTTCAGAACTTAAATAAACAAGCCGATATAAATTATGGTACAGTGAGACTTTTATATGTGGTTTAGTTTGTTTTGTGCATTTGTAAACAGATGTGTACAGACACATGTCAGTAAAGTTACTTAAGTATTATATTTCTTTAGCACTGCAGAAGTATTATGGTGCACATTATTGGTAGAACCAGAAGATGGTGTGATCATCAAGACATGAGGTATGAGTGACTCGGATGATACAGATGCTCTTCTGCTTGTTCCACCGGATTTCTTTTATGTTCACTCCGACTCTGAGGACAACCTCTTTTGTGATGTGTCGAGAACGCAGAATTCAGAACTTGAGAGAATGGTCGTCAGTGATCTTATTGGTCATGTTAGTGAATTGGAGAACAGGGTTCATTTAATAGAACACAAGGATAGCTTAACTCCATACTGTTGTAGGAGCGTATACGGTCAGTTTTGGGATCGCACTGTTGATGCCTTGCACTCAGGGAACTGCTGCACTCTTCACCACTCCACTGTTGACCTGTCTGCAACTCCCGTTAAAAACAGACTTCCGTTGTCTCTTCATTCTTCTCCAAGTGGCGGCTGTCTCACGTATCAGCACCAACTTCTAGAACACTCAATCCAGTCTGACAGTGTGGTTAAACATCATCTTTCCGAGGAAGTTAAACCTAGAGCAGAGGTGACNTAGAACACTCAATCCAGTCTGACAGTGTGGTTAAACATCATCTTTCCGAGGAAGTTAAACCTAGAGCAGAGGTGAAGGCCAGAATGATACAGCCAAAGACACAGAATGAAGTTTCATTGTCCCACCAGGTAATAGGGGATGTTGGTTCTGCAATAAAGGAGACTGCTGGTTTAAACTCCACTGAGAAGTACGGAGCGCCTTTGTTAATTAACCACAAACAGGATTTGATGAGCGAAATTGATGACTTCCTGGATAGTGTTAAGAAAAAGCAGCCTGAAGGAGCTGAAGAAAATAACTCTATTGTCANAGCGAAATTGATGACTTCCTGGATAGTGTTAAGAAAAAGCAGCCTGAAGGAGCTGAAGAAAATAACTCTATTGTCAGTCAAAATTTCTCTGCCATTGATGGCCAGAACGGTCATCAATGGCAGAGAAATTTTGAGTCTTCATCTTTTCCATTCTCTGCATATTCACAAACATTTCCCACCGTCAAACAGTTTGATGCACTGGATACTGAGATGAAGGGATTAGCATTGTCAGATGTTGGTAGGCTTCTAGACGAAGTTGAAACAACACAAACAGGCATCATGTACAAATTGCGTGAAATAAATAAACCTCTGGCAGGAAAATCTGCATCTCTTCAAACTTCACAATCTGTGCCAAAACTTGACTTCATTGAACCCTCTAATAAACCACAGTCCAATTTATTAATCAGTGCCATTGGTGAAAAAGCAAATGAAAACACTTCAGGCAACTCAGAAACTGGCTGTCGGGAAACAGAATGCAGTACCACCTTGACAGAGAATGCGGCAAATGCTAATTACGAATTTACATTTAATAGGTCAGGTCCGAAATCAGCTAGACGAAAGTTGGATCTAAGCTGTGAATTTACTCCCAGTTCGAACTTGGCGGTAAAGACCACAGAAGTTAGTAATGGGTCTGTAGTTGTGGAGTTTGCAGCGAGCTCCAGCAACACAACTTTGGCTTCTTCCGTGAGTGGCTCTGCTAGCACCTCCCAGGCGCCCTCGACCTTAAGAAACGTGGCAGTCCCAAACAGACAGAGCAGCAATAGTGACATGGCCGAGCGTTCCTTGGACTTGCAGAACTATAGTCACTTTCCGCAGCAGGATCACGCAGCTGCCGTGAGCACAAACAGTGGGTCTGCATTCGCCACCCACACTTATCCACCATTAACCTCTGGAAGAGTCCGCAGCAGTGCAGTCGGCTCGTCCGTGTTGCATGCACAGTCCCTGGACCCTGAGGCTAGGTTTGGCTTCATGCAGGCAGTCCCACTATGTGCACCCGGTGAAATAAGGCAAGGAAAAGCCAGCCAGCCATCAGGTCCCACCAAGGCATTGTCCAGCTGCAACATCGACGATGCTGCATCAGGTAAGTTTATAAAGCTGGATGCTTCTGTTACATTTGACAGCATTTAGAAATAATGCAGAGTGATGAACTGTTGAGTTCAGAGATTTGGGTGACTCTTAACAGCGAGAGGTCTATAGAGCCAATGAGGGTGAAATGAAGTGAGAATGGAGCAGTGCCAGAATGCAAGGGCAGGGCAAATGGGAGATCCCTGAGCAAACCTGCCGACCAGCAATATCGTCCGGCATGATTCCCACTTGCGAAAATCCGGGAGTGACCCGGCCGGGGATTGAACCCGGTTCGCCTAGGTGGGAGGTGAACAGTCTCAACTGCTCAGCCACCGCNCGGGAGTGACCCGGCCGGGGATTGAACCCGGTTCGCCTAGGTGGGAGGTGAACAGTCTCAACTGCTCAGCCACCGCGGTCCCCAAAATGATGTTCAATTTTGAATGATCAACACTGTTAATTATTTGTTGTAATTTATGAATTCAGGGCAGCTATAGAAAGTAATGTGATTTGTATCATACATGTAACAAACTGAGGAAATGCTATGATTTGAATTAGGTATGTAAATAAAAGACTTTGGAATTTTTACTCTAAATCTAGTAAAATAAAAAAACTGCTTCGTAACACTGTTAGTACCATGATAAACATTATTTTCATGCAGTTAGGAGAGGAGAGTAATGTGTTGAGGAGTTACTGGTTGTGGGAATTATTGAGGGACCAGATTGTAGAAGNATGCAGTTAGGAGAGGAGAGTAATGTGTTGAGGAGTTACTGGTTGTGGGAATTATTGAGGGACCAGATTGTAGAAGGAACATCAGGACCAACTTGGAATGAGGGAAAGGAGAGAATTTCCTTTCCTCCTCCTTTGAGTCTCAGTCCTTCTCCTACCTCTGCTTCAGTGGTCAAAATTTCTTCTATCCGTTCAACTTCCAAGCCCCTTTCCACCCCCCTTTGGTTGCTATTCCTGCCCTCCCTGAACAATCCTAACCCTCTTTTTTGAAAACTACTGAACTATAGTAAATAATTATGTGTACTAGTTTAGTTTTGCTTTGTTAAATTTTAATTTGTTTGTAATGTTGAGTATTTGTGGGAAAGAGAAGACTTGTACATGAGATGCCCATTAATTCCTCTTAGGAGCTGCTGGACAAACAAGAATTACGTGGTATGAAAATTCTATTACCAATTAGTCATCACTTGACACCACATTAAACACTTTGTGAAAAATCATAAATTACCAGAGATCTTAAATTCTTTCCAAAAGTTACCTAAGTAACAGAAATTTTACCTGTCCATTCCAACTGGAGTAGAGATGTGCTGTGACAAAACATATCAAAATGCAACACAAATGAAGCCCTTTAAATAATTATTAAATTTGAAATCTACACAGATCACTCAACATTTATTACTGTGGAAGGAAAATATCAGACACACATGAATAGCAATGGTTTCCAGAAATAATAATTTTCAATTAGATTTCTTACTTATAAAGAATAGGATTCAGATGTTGAAATTTTTTCAGAGCCTTAAAAAAGAACTTTTAGTATCTCTCTCTCTTTAAGTTAATATATTTTAAAAACAGCATTACATGAAACTCTATTATTCCATATTAATACAATTTCTTCTTGACGAGTGTGTTCATTAAACAAGTTCTTAAACTGAGTTACTTGATTAAGTAAAATTTCATCACAACTAGCTAGGTTGTAGAGCTGACTTTATCAAAGGACTTCTGGGTCAAGTAAGTTATAAAGAAAAATTGTAGTATTGGATTTTCCTCCTGATAAATCAATTAAATGGTTTCAATTAGCAAGAAACTTAGGTGGCTCATTTGACCATACCCTTGAGTACAGCTTACAGTNTGGTTTCAATTAGCAAGAAACTTAGGTGGCTCATTTGACCATACCCTTGAGTACAGCTTACAGTCGGGAAGGTGTCACTGCCCTGGAGTCCCAAGCGTCCATCAGCAATATCTTGCAGTCTTGAAAATTACAGTAAAATTATTCCTCTGGCGCTTTTAGGCCTCTTCCCTCTTCAGTAGCCCGCGCACATTTAAATAACTGACAATGGCTTTCTTCCATCCCCCTCCTGACTTATAAAGGGCGGTCTTATGAAAAATTTACATGAACTAACAACAATCAGGTCTAGAGAGAGAGTCCCTGGGCTGGCCAATGTGCAACCCTTTCCTGCTTTATAAAACCAAGGATTAAACAGTTTCCTGATATGGAAATCTTATCTACAAGAAGTTAACATTAGTGATCTCTTAGGACATAACTTATCAGTATACAAAGATCTGGTTGGACGAGGATAATGACATAAAATTAATTACATAAATCTGAGACATAAAAATGTTAAATTACTTAGAATTCAGAAAAGACTGAGATAAAATTTCTTCTTTCATTTAGAATGTAAACAAACAAGAAAATATTAAACTGAGAGACGTAAACATTGAAATGAACTCATAATATTTACCATTATAAGTGTCAATGTGAAATGTAAACAAAGGGTACATTTTTTTATATCCTCACACTTCAAACAGCAAGTTATTTGCCTGTGGAGCAGATCCTCTAATATCCTGTTTCAACTAATTTATTGAAACATTTGTCACAAAACTGGTTGATAGCATGTGCACTGTGTCCATCTGACAGGAAAGTACGAGAAAACTGTTCTGTATTGGAATTTAAAATTTTTAAGAAAATTAGATAATTCTTGGGCAGCAAACAAGACTAACACAACACGTTAAAACCGGAAACACACAGCCACGCTAGGTTTTTAGTTAAAGCTGAAACGAAATTAAACGTGACCGAGACCACAATTTTGAAAAAAACACTAACCTTACTGCATACCCAAGACAACACATCCACCCCACACAAAACATTAGAACATTAAAAAAGGCCCAGCCAACGTACAAACTCAGAGTTCACGGCTCACTGTTTTGAATTGCTCAAACTCTCGGCGGCTCAGGCGACGAAATAGAATACAAAGTGCCTCATCACTGCAATACGTCCATAGGATGACAAAATTAGCAATCTAGACCATTATAGCAGCTCTTCAGGTATACGTTGAGGCGACGACTGGGTGTAGAATAGGAATAGGAGCAAGGCGTGCAACCACTAAAATAAACTGGCCAGATCATAAAAAAATATAACACACAAAAGGGGAAATCAAGGGCGTGAGAACAGGCGATTTAAAGGGAGGGAATCCGAGCCAGGCATAGAGCATACCACCAGCGCAGAGTTGAAACTGACAAAGACGACTAGCGCAACGGGAGCTACCCCCACTCCAAAACCTGTGTTCTGGCAACCAGTCTCTGGATGACTTGACAAAATAACCATACAACATACAGAGATACATAGGTAGAAAAGTGGTGGACACTAAAGTAGAAATTTGAAGAGTAGTAGAAAAAATCTAGAGAATGATTAGATTTCCAAAGTAACACGTAGAACAACTTGTAGAACAGTCCGGCAACATTTCACAATAACATCTGGAGTGATTAGATCCTTCTTGAAGTTGTTACCCCCGGGGATGGTGGGAATCACTGAAGACGCAATGGGTTGTCCCAGTGTCAACCAAGGCAGAAAAATTCCTCTCCCCACAGGTGATTAACACCGTACACTTCCTAATAGCACGTGGGACNTTAGATTTCCAAAGTAACACGTAGAACAACTTGTAGAACAGTCCGGCAACATTTCACAATAACATCTGGAGTGATTAGATCCTTCTTGAAGTTGTTACCCCCGGGGATGGTGGGAATCACTGAAGACGCAATGGGTTGTCCCAGTGTCAACCAAGGCAGAAAAATTCCTCTCCCCACAGGTGATTAACACCGTACACTTCCTAATAGCACGTGGGACTTTATCTTTGACCTGACTGAAAAACCCCACTCCAATTTCCAGTCACTTTTTGTTTCCCATCTTAGGACAGGTCCTACGCAGGTGCCCAAGCTCGCCGCATTGAAAACATTTTCTTTCGGACATCATACGTATGCTGTATTGACAATTCCTGGACACTTGTCCCTGAATTACACAATAACAGCACCACACGGAAGAACTGCGTTGCTCGACTTTCTGTATACTGAAAATTTGGCCGGACGACGCGGAGTTGTAGTCACAGCTGGCTCGTACGGCAGGTGGAAAACATGCAAGATACTCATTGGATGCCAAAAGATGGCCTTGCTACAGCTAGCTGGCGTGGCTCCCGTAAATTACGTGAAACAGAAACAAGCTTTTATTGTGCATGTTCGTGCAGAGCCAAATCATCTATAATGACACTGACCAATTCAGATTCACTCATTAGTAAGCATAAGGCCTCATGAAATGCATAAATGGAATCAACAAATTCGTACATAGACTCACCCGGCCTTTGGTATCTACAGATAAAGTCATGTTCATATTGGCGCTTGAAGCGCTGGGGGGAACAAAACCTCGCTGACCCTGCGTTTAAGCTCACGAAGGTACCACCTTCCAATGACATGATTTCTTCACAAGTAATTGTAAAATGAATCCTTCACATTTAATTGCTATGGCTTTCAGGAGAATGTCCTCAGAACTCAAACATAGACTAGCTATTTTACTCTGCAATAAAGAAATACATAATACTAATTGGTTCTAGGGATGTCAAGGGAGAAAGGTTCTGCAAGGCTACCAGGAATAACTTGTCTACTTTAGGCGGACCGTTGGTGACACTCATTGGGACCACTTGCTCAGAGAGTTGCGCCATCGGACCTTGTTGAAGCCAACAGCCCACCGCAGCTTGGCATAGTTCAATTAAGGTCATCGCTTCATCCATGTCGCAGTCGACGTCCCATAAAAAATGCAAAAGTTCATCCTTCAGGGCGTGGATGAATCCGGCCTCGGCCATTTCATGCACCAAATACAACATGCAGATATGAAAAAACAATATAGCAGAGTTAGCACAGAAATTATTTGTGATGGAGCACAAATAATATAGGAAGAAATTTCTGTTTATATATTTATGTATTTGCCAATTAAATATACATAATGACAAAGCAGCACCCTAGGTTTTATAACAAGCAACTTGGCAATTAAAAAGACAAAAGATCACCATAGTAATTTCATACCAGATCCACATAAAATTTTTAATAAAATTTGACAAGAACGTAACAAATTTAATAAATTGCTCTGTTGATTATAGAATATGTAAAACAATATAATTTAAAGATTACAAAATTAATAACAATTATTTAAAACAATTATAATTTGTAGGTTACAATTAAAGCTTTTCATTTTACTAGACTGTCAAAAAGAGCAATTAAAAAAGGAGGGCAGCTTTATGAGCCCAGTAAAGCCTCCTCTTTATAAAACTAACACATTAAAATATTGAATTAAATATGCTACATAAAATATGAAGTTTGGTGGAGGCAGTCAAATAACCCATCAATGCTCCAGCCGAATTAAATATTTTAATGAATAAGCGCAGTTAAAAAGGTACCCTACGCCCAACGCGAGAGTCGTCGACACGAAGCATTTGAAAGAAAATGAGATAATTCTTCGGCAGCAAACAAGACTAACACAACACGTTAAAATAGGAAACACAGCCACGTTAGGTTTCAGTTAAAGCCGAAACCAAATTTAGAAGGGCGACCGAGACCACAATTTTGAAGAAAAAAAAAACACTAATCTTACTGCATACCCAAGACAACACATCCACCCCACACAAAATATTAAANCTTACTGCATACCCAAGACAACACATCCACCCCACACAAAATATTAAAACAGGCCCAGCAAACATACAAACTCAGAGTCCACAGCTCACCGTTTTGAATTGCTCAAACTCTTGGTGGCTCAGGCGACGAAATAAAATACAAAGTGCCACATCACGGCAATACGTCCAAAGGATGACAAAATTAGCAATCTTAGACCATTATAGCAGCTCTTCAAGTATACGTTGAGGCGACGACTGGGTGTAGAATAGGAATAGGAGCAAGGTGTGCAACGACTTAAACTGGCCAGATCATAAAAAATCATGATGCACAAGAGGGGAAATCAACAACCAACACCCACAATTAGACTACTGCTTGGTGGCGAGCTCTCTCACCTCTCCCCTACCCGACCAAACTCCTCCACCATGCCCTTCCTGAACTTTCCAACCCCCCTCACAGATACCAATTACTCAAACAACACATTCTACTTCCTCACAGACCTCACAAGCATAGACTGCNTCCAACCCCCCTCACAGATACCAATTACTCAAACAACACATTCTACTTCCTCACAGACCTCACAAGCATAGACTGCGTAACCCGCTCCGTTCTCCTCCACACCCTCTGAAGCTTCTCACTGTTGTTTCCTCTCCCTTTAAACACTCCCTTACTTAGCTGCCAGAGTAAACTTCCCCATCCTCCCTCTCCATTCACTAATCTGTACATCCTGACCAGCCTTTCAACTTTCCTCCTGTNCAGAGTAAACTTCCCCATCCTCCCTCTCCATTCACTAATCTGTACATCCTGACCAGCCTTTCAACTTTCCTCCTGTCTTTCAACGAGCTCCACCCCACTTCTTTCATCATCACTGATGGCCTATAGTTCCCTTCATCGTCACCTTCCTGCCCCTGTCTTATCCACCTACCCTTCAACCATCTTGCTGCCCTTCTTTGCACCTTCTCCAGCTCTCGCACCTCCCTGCAATACAATCCCTAGATACTTATATTCTGCTGCTTCTTCTATCTCTTGTGCCTCCCATCTGTACATGTCTCTGCTTATCATCTTCTTCCTTGTAAACCTCACCGCCTAAGTTCTTCTTATCTTCATTTTATTCTCCGTTATTCACAACCATATCCTGTCAATGTCTTTGCAAGTTTTCACCCCTCCCACCCCTGCATACAATACACAATCATCTGCAAACAATCTTATTTTTCCCCTAATCCCCAAACCCATGTCATTTACCATTATNTACACAATCATCTGCAAACAATCTTATTTTTCCCCTAATCCCCAAACCCATGTCATTTACCATTATGGTAAACAAGAGAGGGCCCAGCACGCTTCCCTGCGGTACCCCTGATGTAACCTCTCCTTCCTCCTATATTGCCTCCCCCACTTTCACCCTCTGTCTTCGCCCCCTGAGGAAGTTTCCAATCCATTTCACTATCCACTTCTCTGGTATCAGCTCATCCACTTTCGTCATCAAAGTCCAATGGGGCGCCTTATCAAATGCCTTCTCAAATTCTATGAAGCAGGCATCCACCTGCTTCCCCTCATCAACTGCCTACACCAGATCCTCTAACAGCCCAGCCAGCTGCGTCTCACACGAGTATCCTTTTCTGAAACCATAATGTAACTCCTCCAACAAATTCTTCTTGTTCATAACATTCACCACATACTGAACAATCTCTTCATTACCTTTCCTGTACTCGGTGTGAGACTCACCAGTCTGTAGCTGCCAGGCCGCCCCCTATCCTCCTGAATGTGTATTGGGACCACCAATGCATCCTTCCAACCTTGTGGCTATTTACCCTCTTCTAAGGACTTGCTAAACAACACCTCCAAATATTTCACTAACTCTCTCCCACCAAACTTAAGTGCTGTGTTCCCTATCCCGTCTGGTCCCACTGTCTTACTGCTCTTCAACCCCCTGATTACCATTGTTATCTCCCACTCCCTCTTCTTAAACTTACTTAACAACCCCCAATCCCTATTAGCCTCTCTATTCCAATCCTCCTTTGCCTCAAACACTGACAAGTACTGGCCGTGCAGCATCTCCGATTTTTCTTGGTCATTTGACACAGTCCTGCCATCCCTACCTTTCAGCAGAGGGATCCCTTCCTCTCCTCCTCTTACCTTCTTAACATAGCTAAACAATTTTTCCCATTCCTTTCCTTTTCCTTCTTTCACCATCTTCCCTAAAAATGTATTCTTCTCCTGTTTGATCATCCTTTCCAGCTCCCTTCCCATTTGTTTCATCAATTCCTTAGCTATTGTCATTGCACAGTGCCTTTAAAGTTGGGATCAACGGCAGGGAGTGGAATCTGCTTTGAGCTTTGTATTACTTGTGGAAATATTCCCCAACCCGACGAAGAGACTATATTCACGTCACAGGAAACTCTGTATTCCCACTTAAATTTTGCAATGTTAGGTGACTTGAAAATGACAGTGAAGTAACAAGTGCCTTGCAGACTCTCCCTCATGTTGAGAATTTTGTAAAAGCATTTGAAGGCACTGCTAAGGAACCAAAGTGCAGCAGTTTCAGAATAGTTATGAACTTTCTGAAGGACAAACTGTTACTGTCTAAACTGACTTTCTTCCAGTCTCTGTCAAAGAGATCAAACCGACAGTTCCATGACTCCATTCTTATTTGGAGCACTTTCAGTTCTTGTAGNTCCAGTCTCTGTCAAAGAGATCAAACCGACAGTTCCATGACTCCATTCTTATTTGGAGCACTTTCAGTTCTTGTACGAAATATTGGGGCAAGAATAGTTACATCTAAAGTAATGAGCGTGGATACCCATAAAATTGATATTGGGAAGAAGGAAAATCCTATGTATGCAAAAGATATAGATGTTGGTTTTACGACACGATCAGCTCTTAAGAAATGCAAGAGCACATCAGTAAAAGACATCCTTGTATTCAGAAATGATTGCAGAACATGCCTGAAGTTATTTGTTCAGAAATATTATTTTACAAAATGTGTCTCTTGTCTCTGTCCTCAAGATTTTTGCAACAGAAGACGGCAGTGCAAGATTATGAATGGCTCTTGAAACACTTGTCACAAATAACATAATTGAAGGGACAACAGCTGACCCAATACAGTATGAAAGTACTCACTTTGATTCTAGAGAAAGTGTCAAGTATCACGTGATAAATTATTCCAGAAATGATAAGCGGTTGGATGCATTTTGGATGGAAGTGCTTGAACACAAGACAGAATATGAAAATCTGATGAGTTTTGTTGAACCAGTACTTATGTCCCATGGAAACTCAAATCTTGAAAGAGGTTTTTCGGTTAGTTGAGAATGTCTCGTGGAAAACTTGAAAGAACAATCGCTAGTGGCACAGCGTATCATCTATGATTCCATGACTACAAAAGGTGGCTTAGACAAAGTTGAAATAACAAGATTTGTTGTCTTTGCTATGAGAAATACCAGTGGAAAATTCAAAGAAGCCCTTGAAAAACATAGACAAGAGAAAGTGACAGAAGAGCAAAACTAAGAGAAAAGAAGAGAGTGGCTTTGGAAATAAGGGAACTTTATTTGAAAAAAAAAAAAAAAAAAGAGGTTGATCAAAGAGAAGGAAAAAGAACTTATAAAATTTTTTGGCTATAGCAAGTATTCTAAAATAGTTGACGTAACAGAAGTGTAGTCATCCAATGTCTCTATGCCACAATACCGCTAGGTGAGTTTGCTGTATATACTTAACTTGATATTTCTTGTATTTGATGGGAAACTGGTTTTAGGTTGTCTATTTTTGTATGTTTTCAAAAATTTTTTTATAGAAATGATTTGAGAAATATACTGGAAATTTTTTTTTAATGCACTGGAATTTTTTTTAGTGTACTGGAATTTTTTTATAAATATTAGTATACTTACTGATGCGTTACTGCAATAAAGATTACAGTCATCAGAGCTCCTATATCCGTTAAATAATTTTCTATAATTGCTTTTGTAATGTTGGTCTACTGTGTCCTTTCGTTAGAGTGAAGCATAATTTTAGCTGCTGTAAAAGATAAAACCTTGTAATTAAATCCCTCTAGATGAAAAATTTATATAAATTTAACTTTTTTATGCATATCAATACTACTCTGTATTATTTGTAAAAACGTATTTAAAAAATTTTTATTATTTCCAATTTGTATAATTGATTCTAATACATTGTGTTGTGAAGTGTTTGTGTACTGTGTGATTGCTTTAATCAGTGTAAGTAAAATTGACTTAGTGTTTTATTGAATTAATTGTTGGGACTGGTTTTTGTACAGAATTAAGTTCCTGCTATTAAGAAAGTAGGCTATATTTTACTTTAGGAAAACTGTAATCTGTAATGATGGTTCTTTTTTTCCTTTGTCGAGGTGACCACAAAATACAAGAACCACTGAAGCTTAGTTACGGAAATGACCCTGTGACAGCAATGAGGTTTGTATATTCATTATGAAAATCTTTTTTCCCATAGTTACAAATAACATTCCATGCATTTCATATTTTTTAAATATTTAATGGATTTTTCAAAGCACTGGGTAACATTTTAATGATTACTATGTAAAGTAAAGATTTGGTTTTAAATACAAATGCTAGCTGGCGATCTGCCTGTTTTTCTCAAGATATTTTTGGTGATGTGACAATCCAGAAACAGTCAGATTTAAATGTTTGATGACTATTTCCCAATGCCTCGCATGTTTTGCTCATATTTCCTGTCAGGGGCTTAGCAAAGAGGGGATAGATATTATGATACTATCCCTCCCACAAAAGAAAAATACATTAATCGAAAATTAAATTTGAATAAGTGAAAATACTTTTATTTATCTGCTGATGGTAATAGTATATGATGCATCCTTAATGGAGTGTTATTGTGCTCTGTTGGCTAAGCAACTTGAATTTTACGCTCCTCAGAAGGTGTCATTTCACTTACGTACATACATTGATTTTTCTGTCCGCTAATCCCTTCAGAGTCAAGCCAGCCCTTGCTATCTCTGCTGACTCATCATCAGTTGGCAGTGCCAGAATTAGTATTTCCCTGGCCATTTACCTCGCTGTATTTTCCCCTGTTTAAATGCCAAGTCATCTGTCTTTTCACTTGTATTTTTGATGCTGTGATAGTGCAATCCAAAGCCATTTTAATGGCCAAGAGGAAGTGGTGGTTACCAGTGAACTGTGACTTATTGCTTATATGGTGTTGTTGAGCATGATAACAATGACATCATTAAAAAATAAGGTTTTAAACCTATTTAAGAAAAAATATTAGTTTTGTTCTGAGCAAATTGAAAGTTCTGAAAAGGAGCAGTAAACAGAATTTAAAAAAAAGAGAATGAGAGATGTGGGTGGCATTTCAGAGCTTCAGAATAGTTTGGTGTTTGTTTTTTGGTTTTTAATGCTAAACTAATTTTTTTGTTTCATGGAAATTCAGCATTTTTTCATTGAGGGTGGTCAGATAATGATAGCTGACACAAGGAGTCAGGATATTTATTTACAGGCGTTGACAAAGAAATTTGGAGCTGCAATTTTATTCTAATGCATGTAATAATAATTTTGGACCATATATGTTTAATCTCAGGTATATTTATAAATGTTATTTTCAGTTGATACATCTATTCAGCCAATTTAATAAGAGCTTAATTGTTGATGTGTATCATTTCCATTTTGCCATAATTCATTCATACTAATTTTTTTTGGATAGATGTAATCTCTATGGTCCAGCCACATCCAATAGTATGCAAGCTGAGAACCAATCATGCAAGAANTTTTTTTGGATAGATGTAATCTCTATGGTCCAGCCACATCCAATAGTATGCAAGCTGAGAACCAATCATGCAAGAATTCGAAGGCCTGGGTTTTTGAATTGTTGTAAGATTCATTGCTTAGCATTTTTATGATTCGGTGCAATGTTGTTGGAGGGCTAGTTACTATGTAAATATTTGTGGCACCTTGCTACTGTGTGCACTATTGTCTGAAATGTAGAATTAAATATGGAGTTGAGTAATCCAGAATCTGTGAGCAAGTCTTTTCTCCAACTTTTTGCTCTTGACAGTAGTCAGTTTTTGCAAAATGTTTGGATTAGCCTGTACGTTTTGTATATTACAAGTAAAAGAAGTGTGTCCTTGTCTTCATTTAAGCATGTCAAATCACTTCAGAAAGAGCTTAAAAAAATACAAGATTATACTGCAGATGTCTTCAGAATCCTTTACCGTGAAGTCCAAGTGTATGGGAATGACAGTTGAGATGCTCTGTGTAGTTTGCAGGCAAAGAAAAAATACTCTAATTACAACACGAATGATGCTGAAGAGTATTATGTAATCTCCCTATTTGTGTCATTCGTGGACTTTATTCAAGAAATAACAGCCGGATTCCTNATGCTGAAGAGTATTATGTAATCTCCCTATTTGTGTCATTCGTGGACTTTATTCAAGAAATAACAGCCGGATTCCTCACTTACGAGAATACGCTGGAGAGGCCAAGTTTTTTACTTCCTGATAAATGTATCATACTTTTGCTACCCGGTCAGAACAGTAACATGTTGATATTCCTGTCCCTACACAGTTCATTGGCACACTTTAAATGTTGAAAAGAACATGGATGAATACGGGNAACATGTTGATATTCCTGTCCCTACACAGTTCATTGGCACACTTTAAATGTTGAAAAGAACATGGATGAATACGGGGTGCTCACGAGAGTTTGATTGATGACAGTGAAAAGATTATTTTTTCCTCAGTTCATTCCGTTATAAGAATACCATGACTGTAGCTACTATGATAGGTGATTCTCAACTCTTTGTCTGCTGAAGAGTTGCCTCAGAAACTCACCTTCCCATTATAATCATAATTGCTTGGCCCTTCTTTCTGTTCATAGAGATGTGGATGTAGACACCGAGGTAGTCATTGTCGTTTTGGCGAGAAAACTGCAAATTGGACTTCCTTCTCCTGTAATGTGTGGTTCGCAAAACATTCCATACTTAAATACCTTCAATAAAATTCTTCCTATTTTAAATATTTTTAAACTGTAAATAAGTGTATCCTACATTCTTCTCATATTGAATTGGCTTTCTTCCTCTTTATTCGTAGGCTGATATTCTGTTTCATGAAATACTGAGTAAAATAAAATAAAAAATTTCAGATATGTTTTTAATTGAAAATTAGGAAAGTTTATGAACATTTTGCAGTTTCATCACTGTATATTTGACTAGTAAATTTGGGAGATATTTTTTAATAGTTTATGGCAAGTTTGCACATTTCTAGAAAACTATTTGAATCTGAAATAGTAAATTATAGTTATGGGAAAATATTGTAAATACTGTATCTTGACGCTGTTTATAAGGTTCTTAGAAACTCATCAAAGTTCTAAACCTAACTTTTGAAAATAAAAAGTCATTAAGTAAGTATGAATAGTCCACCTCTTTTTGTTTTGCCATTGCACCATCATTTATGTGCATATTGCAGAAGAGGTTTTAATTACCTATTACAAACATTTTTTAAAAAATATAAACAATTTTAATTCCTCTTGACTTCCCTCCCCCGTACCTCCCACAAGTGTAAAATTCTGGCTATACCCATTTTTCTGTGAAATTTTGCAAGTAGACCTAACTTCCTGATGGACAGGGCCACACAAGGGAGTGGAAACCTGCTGAGTCTGTCGGAGCTATGGATCAGTGATGAGATCTCTGGTCCACATAAAGACGACATGATCAACCCAATCCGGAAGCTGGAAGAGGAGCGGTACAGGCGACAGGTCAGTGGCTTGCAGTAATGTGGTAGATGAGGTGACAGTAAGGTACACTGTGCGCAGTATATCAGGAAGCTTGGCGACTGTTGGAACTGCCCTCGAACAAGAGCAGTGATAAGCAATACACAACTGGTGAGCTAGAATATAAATGTCTTTTTACTCTAGTTTACTACTGTAGATAGCTCATAGCCTCCCTTGATCTGTGTGTTTTGCTTCTTGTAGTCTTGTGATGTGATTGAAACTTTCAGATATCCAGCGCGCGGTATAATAGCTGTTAAACATAATGCAGAAACAGTAGTGATTGCACTACACATAGGAGTAGGCAGGTGGAGAAGGCTCTGGTGTATTAGTACTGGGTTATNCCTTGTGACGTGATTGAAACTTTCAGATATCCAGCGCGCGGTATAATAGCTGTTAAACATATTACAGAAACAGTAGTGATTGCACTACACATAGGAGCAGGCAGGTGGAGAAGGCTCTGGTGTATTAGTACTGGGTTATCTCTAACTTCCATGTAGTGTTGATATTTATTTAAAGTAATGAACATTTCATTTTTAAAATTAAATTCTGAGTTTGTGATGAGGTAAATAATAGACTTTTGGATAAAGATTGTTGAACATCCTAAATAAGACATTGTTGCAGGGAAAAACCATTAAAATGTTTTATAAATCACACACTAATGCTAGGTATAAGGGGTTTACACAACAGGATCATAGAATTTCTCAAAGTTCAGTAAGTGATATGGCCCCCTCCAGCATTCAGGCTGGTGGTAACTTTATGATTGATGGTGTCATTTAGGTACCATTTGTAGTCATGACGCACATTTGTCCATTCTTCCAACTTTGCACTGAGTATGGCAAGGGTTGTTGCAGATCGTGGGTGTGACAGCAAACGGCACTTCACATTTTTTGTATGAGTTAAAGGTCTAGTGACCTTGCTGGCCAAGGTAAGATGTTTGTACCTTACAGATCTTGTTGGACCATAAATGCAACATGTGGTTTAGTGTCATGCTGCAGAATGCCATTAGGCTTATGCTAGAGAAATGGCAGAAAATGGGGATGGTGGATCTCATTGCCTTATTAGTGGGCTGACAGTGAACTATCTACAAACACCATACAGGTTGTGGGTGAAGTCATAACTAATGGCAGCCCTTACCATAATGCTAGGTAAGAGATCTGTGAGTACTCCTAAATTGAGTTCAAGCGGAATACCTTCTTGCGGCTTGAGCTTTGCTCGAAATATTTTTCAGGCTCGAAAAATTTAAGCTTCTACATCAATGTCAGGTCATTTAGTCAGTGGCACATGAGACTGTTTTTTACTGTTTATTAATGCAACGTAAATATTAAAAAGATAGGCGTGCTCTGGTAAAAGGAATGCTCGGAATGGAAGATATGAACGCTGATTAACAGCAAAATTATCCCAAAACAACTGCAAATCTGCCCATGATACAGCACCTGACAAGATAGTTTGTTAAATGTTTGCTAGAAAATAGGACAATTCATTCATGAAACATTACTTTAAAAGGTAGATGTGTTACAGTTAAAATTATTCCTTAGACCTGGTTATATGAACACAGATTCCCGTCAAAATTAGCATAAAACGGGGTCGCGAATCTGCCTAAGATGCGGTCCAGCGTCGGACAAGACAGTTTGTTAGAAAAATAAGACTATTCATTAGGACACTTGTTTTTTACGAGACACAAAATAACATTATTTTCATGGAATTTTTTTAGTTATGTAAAAGTTGTGAAATAAATACACACTTCACAAAAAAAAAATTGTGTAAGATTCACATGTGAAGTAGCAAAAATGAGGTTGGTTCGAGTAATCAATTGCAATATTTTGTGCTGAATCAATCGCTCATAGGAATAACATTCAATAGTATTGAATGAGATGTTAAAAATTTAAATGGCATATGTTGAGGCAGTAAAAGTGTTGAAGTTTTGCATACAGCAATATAAGTTACAAAGGGAGAATCCTACATTTTTCATAATGTTAATGTTGCAGTGTGCAAGTATTATAATACATATATAACGAGAATACATGTACCTTAAAGATACAAACGCCAACAGCCCCACATGCAAACAAGAACAATGGTTCGGGGAAACTAGATGTTTTGCAAACCTCAATAGTGTCAGCAGAGAAAACAGAAATCCACAATGATAAATAGGTTATTCCTTCAAAACCATCTTGTATGGCAGAAAATGTGAATAAAAACAATTATATTATTTAGTGGAATTTTTTATTTTATTTTCTTATAACCTACAGTTTACGTACATGAAGCAACGTAAATAAATTTAACTAGTTTTCATAAATTATGGGGTATTTAAGTTTTTGCAGTTAAATTGTTGGGCTGTTGCAAAATGGGGCACACACCAAAAAAATGTTTTATTTATATAACTTGCAGAAAAGTTATTTTTATGCTTTAATTTTTTTAAGTAGATTTCTATTCTGTATGGAAATCATTCTGGTGATGCATGCCATTGCTTTTATTTTATACNTTTAATTTTTTTAAGTAGATTTCTATTCTGTATGGAAATCATTCTGGTGATGCATGCCATTGCTTTTATTTTATACATTCATGTCAACAGTCTCTTTTGTATGCACACACATGTACTGTGATGATAGATTGGTGCCACTGGCAGTCTGCACAGAAGATGCAGTGGCCGTAGTCCACCGTCCTTCAGTTACCACCTGATGGTCCTCGGGGATACTGACAGTGCTAGGAGCGGTGGTACAGATCACATGATCAGTNGTCCTTCAGTTACCACCTGATGGTCCTCGGGGATACTGACAGTGCTAGGAGCGGTGGTACAGATCACATGATCAGCGCGAATGTTGTCCTTGATTTGTTGCTGCACGTTGCATGATGTGTGTATCTTCATAGTCTGTAGTGTGATGACTTGTCAGAACTTTTTCTATATGATGTATGGCCTTCATTTCATTGTGTNTGTATCTTCATAGTCTGTAGTGTGATGACTTGTCAGAACTTTTTCTATATGATGTATGGCCTTCATTTCATTGTGTCATGGTAGCAGGTGCATGGTCCATATGATGGGCTATTCATTAAGCAGACCAGCTGGTCTTCTGCAGGGCCACCATATTAGCCATATTAAAACTGGTAGGTAGGTCGTAATGTTTCGTAGACAGCTGAATCATTAGAGACAGAGCAAGTTGCTTAGACATGCAGGAACATGTCGGGATTGGCCATGGCCTGTAGTAAGGAACCATCCCAGCATTCACCCGGGGACAATTATTTTCCTATCCTAATTTGTGTATTGCCTGTCTTTATTAATTAATTTTCTTTCTTTTCCTTTTACTTCTTACCTTTCTCATTTTTGTCCTTTTTTCCTTCTTTTTCTCCTCACTACTTTTCCCATACAGTACTTCATATTTTTTCTTTTCCCTACTGCCTTAATTTTGCCCCTCGTTTCTCTTTTCCTTTTTCTCAATTTTTTTTTCTGTCTTTATGTGCCCCATCAAACTTTCGAAATGTTTGATTCTTTTGTTTATTTAAAAACCCCAATGATCGTTTCTTTCTTTTCGTTTTTTCCCCTTGCCCTTTACCTTAGTTTTGAATGTTTTGCTTTGTTTTTTTCTAAACTCCCCCCCTCCCAATTTTTTTCTTTTATTTCTTTTTCTTTGCCCTTCTTACCTGGTGTGTATCTTCAAAGTTTACCATCCCCTTTTCTTACTTTTTGCACTAGTTTTGCATGTTTTTCCCTGTTGTTTATCTGGAAACCCCACCCCAATGAGTTCAACTTTATTTTACCCTTTTGCATGCCATTTATTGGTTCCCTATTCTGTACAAAAAAATTTTTGCATTGACCGTTCAAAAACAAGATTCTCATTTGCATACAAAATACTCTGATCTTTTCACGCTACATAACCCTGTTTGTAACTTACATAATGCCATTGTTTATACTTTTCCTCTCTCTCTGGTTCATTTATTTCAACCTCATTATGTTTTTCAACTATTTCTTCCTTTAATTTTTGTTGCCATTCCCCATGATTTTGTTCACAAATTTCAAAATTTTTTTTCAAAATTATTAAAACTCGTTTTCATTTCCTTTTGTATGACTTTCCTACCTTTCTGTATGGCCTCAATTTTTTGTAGCAATAAATCTAACTTTTTCTCCATACTAGGTGTATGACTCTCTACTTTTGCCTCGGGAAAGATAGTGTCCACAAACCCTATAAAATTGGTTTTTTCCCCATCACTATCTCTCATCTTTATCAGGGAAATTTTTTTTTCATAAATAGGTACTTAAAAAAATTTTTCTTCTTGCCTGCAAACAAACAAAAAAAAAAATTTCTTGCTTCAACGCTTGCGTTTCACGGAAAACTGCTCCCACGATGTCCCTCGGTGTGGTAAAATACATACAACTTCCGTCAACGTATTTCCGATGTGATGTTGATTGGGCTCAGCATTCCTCTGGATACCGCATCTCAGCTCTCCCGTAATCTAGATGTGTTGCAAATTCTCTTTCCCTGGTGTTGTTCTTCCCTCTGCCGAAGTTCTCAGTTTCTGAAAATAGTATATCTAGAAGTTCTTTCTTCAGCCACATGTATGGGTTGCCAGTTGTAACATTTCAATTAAAATCAATATGCAGTTGTAACCTTTCAGTGAAATTCAATATTCGTAATGCTTTTCACCATTTTTTATTTCCTTGTACGTCTTCTCAAACAAATTATACCAATTATGACTTCATTTACTCAGAACAAATTATATCAATATTACTAGTTTTCAATTATCCATGACTAAATTCAAAACATTTTGCCACAATTATATCATTTAAACCTTTTACTTATTACGATAAAAAAAATTATAATATTTCTTTATCACGCACACGTCCATTTTTTACTGTGGTGGTATTAGTTCTGTTAAAGAAAAATGTTTGACTGAGAACTTCATAGTTATTTCTGTTGTTACCTGCTCTCTGATTGGCTGTCGTCTGACCACGCCACATGTTTCCTCCAACCAGCAATGGCGAGACGAGGGCCAACCAGAATAGTTTTCTTTCATTCACATGATTTACAACATGCAATGCTTATTACTCTCTACGGAATAAGTGTTGTTCATTGTCTGACTGTGGATCATAATTTTTGGTTCCATTTTTAAATTTTGTGACTTTTTTTGCTGTTTTGTGTTTTGCTTGTAAATTTTGCTGATGTTGTCTAGTCACGTTTATGCTGTTTTTTTTGTTTTTTGTTTTATTCATTGTCAGACTGGATCATTATAATTTGTTGGTCCTTTTATATGTCTATTTATTTTGACATACTGCAGTGTGTGTTTCGCTTGTGGTTTTTGCTGTGTTTGTATTGTCATAATTGTTTGTGCCTGTCTTCTTTTGTTTCTGTGTCACGCTTTGTCTAACTGGATCTTTGTCTCTTGTTCCATATATGTGCTTATTTGTATTATCACATTTATATTGCATTTGTGTTTCTCATCCATATATTGTTTTCTTCATTTTTTTGGTTACTTTTTTTTGTAGTCATTGTAGGCAATGGAGATCCAATCAAAATCAGAATTCAGTTTTATCACACCATTGCCATTATACTTCAGAAATAATAGAAAAATATCTCTTCAAATAGTTGTTCAGAATATGCTGGTTGTGACATCTGCCTCTTAACGCTCTGTCACTTCACATGAAGATCTTCATGTTGTGGCATGAGACAGGATCAGCATATGTGAGAGTAGGCTGGTGCGAGCAGAGTCTACTCAAGGGACAGTGTTGCAATTTAAAGCCAGCTTGAGGATTGGTTGTAATGACATGAGGTGTAGTTGAAGCAGTGGAAGAATGGTGATAGGGAATGAACATGAACACCCTGAGAAAACCAGCTTGCCATGGTAGTGTTCACCATACCTTCCATGTGGGAACACCAGCAGAAAATTTCAGAAGCTCACTCTTAGATTGCAGTGGGTANGTAGTGTTCACCATACCTTCCATGTGGGAACACCAGCAGAAAATTTCAGAAGCTCACTCTTAGATTGCAGTGGGTATCTAATCAAACAATTTTATATTTCTACACTACTATACAATTCAACAATTTTTGTTACATATTTTTGTAAGTATGAACTTAGTCTGCCAACACAGCATAACTTCTTGGCTGTTGATAATCACTAGCCATCTGGAAACAGCGCACGTCATGCACTCTTTACTGCAATCTAAGAATGAGATGCACTATAGGATATGTCACTGACTGTTTAAGCAAACCTTGGGCCATGATGTAGGCTACTTACTGCCTCTAATCTAGCTTCTCAGAACCTTTTCCAGTAATTTGTAAAATTTTGTTTAAGAGAGCATGAAAAGTAAACTAACTTCTAATACATTAGTAGCAGTCCACAATATTTTAGAAGCCAACGTAGAGAAATTAAGAAGTGGTAATCCCAGAACAGTATTTTTGCCAACATTGTAAAGAAATATTTTGTCATGTTGATGCTTTTATCAAGCATAACGTCTTGCACTGCAATGACATGTAAAAATTTCTGGTGGAATTAATAGCTCAGCAGAAGTATATCGCCATGGTAAAATATTTGTTCACAAAATTAGTAAAAACAATTATGTAGGATTGCCCTTTCTTTGTTATGTCCCATGCACATGTCTGTATCAGTGGGATGAAGGCGTGAAATGCAGGATTGTGTTTGGCAGCACTGCGAGCGACTGATACGACAGCTGCAGAGCCGCTTGCTGGAAGAGCAGCAGAAGGTGGCTGTGGCTGTCGAGGTGGACAGGGCCAAGGACCGTGCCATACTGCAGCTGCAGGCCAGCTGGCGCCAGCTGGTGGGCCACTGGCGCGAGCTGGAAGAGCAGCGGCACAGCGTAACTAACACACTGCACCTCGAGCGCGAATCCTTCCAGCATGACCTGGCTCAGACCCAGCAGGTGCGCCCTCCGTCCCCCAGAGGCCAGCATCACAAGCTGTGCTGGCATATGTGCATGTGTGTGAGAGTGTGCATGGGGATACGGAGGCAGGTTGGGCTGAAGGCTGTTGCCTGGTTAAGAATTTGGTATAAGGAAATACATGTAACGAAATTTGGTTTTTTGGCATTCCTCTTAAAGATAGATATATATATACCATCAGTGACTTTTTTGAGCAGAAAAATGTGTGCTGCTTTGCTATTGAAGCCTTTTGTATCATTATTGTATAGCCTATTTTCTGGGAAGATCAGAAAACTTAATAATTAAGTAAAAAAATGACTGGAAAATAAATGGTCATATTTGCCTCAATACAGAGCTTGAGAGTATAATTTCTCACACGTAGGTTTTTGTTTCAAGTTTATATCTTCAAAATTGGCTTTGAAAAACCGAATTTCATTAACATGCATTTCCCTATGCCAAATTCTCAACCAGGCAACAGCCGTAACATTTCGTCTACAGCGAGGTCATTAGAGATGGAATGTGCGTGTGTGCATGATCAGACATTTGCAATTGTCAATCAAATGAGGTACTTTAAAACCTTTCTTGTTTTATTATTGTGGTGTTCATCATCATTATCAATCATGAAATAAGTTTTATAAAATAATTTTATTTACATACTACATAGTTTTGTAAATTAATTAATTACGGGTACAGGATCCTTGTTTGCTGCGATTACCAATGCATAATCTTTATTTTACAACTACCATTATAGTGATGTGGTTTAGTAACCTAAACACGCTTTTTTAAACTGTACTTATTTCAGGTGGGTGTGTGTCTTAATGCAACATCAGTATAATACTTTATTTAGCATTAGACTTCAGATGTAATAGTAGTTTATTACACTTCATTAATATTTATCTGGACCATAGTATGAAACAGGGCCACATCCAAAATTTAAAGTTCCGAACTTACTCATAGATAGGGACAAGATTTTTCGTTTATAAAAACATCAGATTTCTGTGTTATTTGTTTTTATTATGAAAAACTTATAAATAAAAACTTTACAACAAATTGTGTGCATTTAGAGCCAAAATTGTACTGTGCTATTTTGATGCAGATTTTATTATTAAAAATTGACGATCAGTTAACAATAATTTATCCTTATGTGCATAATTACATTAAAATTTTATAATGTTTATGCAAAATAGTGAACAAGAGAAAACATTTTATTTTAACTACGATAACAAAAATTATTACCATAAGTGAAAAAATCACTTTTTAGGGTTTAACTTTTTTAAACTCATGCTGAGGTTCCTAGACAGTGTGGATTTTTTGTTGCAATTTTACAGGAATGTCTTCAATATGTTTTTATAGATAAAAAAAACACTCCAACGTGGAAAAAGAATTATTTTTGTATTTGCTTTTACAATTTTGGTATTCTAATTAAATTAATTTTAATCTTATCCACACAGTACATGGTTCTGCTGCCTCTGGGCAGGAGGACCCTTTCTATCCTGGTACCCCATTGACCTCCCACACCGGCGAAAAGAATTTTGTAGAATGTTAGATCTAAACAAGATGAAAAAAAGGAGAGACATCCACAGGTGCTTGCCGGTGTAGGTTAAATTGGTCACTCAGGTGTTTCTTCAGTGATGTTCAGTTTAATTCTCAGAGGTGGTGGCAGGTCTCCACAGCTAACATCGCCACAGTGCTTCAACCCCATCCTTCATTTCCATTGGCTACCGCAGGTGGCATTATCGCACAGTGCCANCCATTGGCTACCGCAGGTGGCATTATCGCACAGTGCCACAGAAATTCCCTAATTTGTGCATTGCACAATGTCAACCTCATCACGTCTACTTTACCATGCTAGCCAAACTGTGCCAAAATGAAAATCAACTGCGTTTCCAGAACATACTAGAAATACTGGAAAACACTTACATTACTCCACAAAGAGAAAAACTAAAAAAACTAAAAAACTTAAAAAAAAAAAACTGTTCTGCGAATATAATAAAAATTTTCACTTAAAAAAAATTGACATAACAGGTTCAAGAACATNAAAAAAAAAAAACTGTTCTGCGAATATAATAAAAATTTTCACTTAAAAAAAATTGACATAACAGGTTCAAGAACATTTCAAGTTTAGTTTTGTAGTGCTATTATAGAAATATTATAATAAAAACTTACAAGTGGATGTTCAAATAAAAATATTTCATTGTATGTCAACCAAACAAATATTTGATAAACACTCAAATATTTGTCGAACTCAAAAATTTTTATCTCTTTAATACTTTCAGCAAACTGTTTTCTTACTGACAGTGAAAATGAAAGTTCTGATTTTTTTGTAATTGTTTTGGTATACTGAATATTTACACAACCCTAGTAATTTAAGTAATTTATAAAAAATCTTGATAACTGTTCAAATGTGTTGTATTTTGAGTGTTAAGTTCATGGCAGTATTTTAAAGCTTTATAAGTGATCTTTGTATGTGTGTAGAGAGCGAAGAACTTGGAAAGGGAGCTGTCGAGGATGCTGGATGTGACTCAGGACTACAAGGAGAAGAGTGAAGCTCTTAGTCGTGACAGTGAACATTCTAAAAGGCAACACGAACTGGAGCTGCAGGAAGCTGCCACCAAAGTGCAGCAGTTGGAGCAAGCCTTGTTATCTGCATCTGAAGCCTCGAAGGAATCTCATGCTAAGGAAGAGGAGCTGGTCAGCCAGTTGCTTTCAGCAAAGCTGGATGTTGACAAGGTTGAATATTGCATACTCAGCATGTTGAACATGGAATTTACTCTGATGTTCGTTTAATCTGAACCATTCAACTAATCTAATTTAGATAGGAATAGTTTAACCTTGGAAATACTCATTTATTACATTTTTCCTGGTTAATAAGCTACTTTCTGTTGGTCCAAAAACATGTTTTGCAAAAGAAAATTTAGGTACTCTTTTATATTTGCTTATATAAAGTAGAAATTTCTTAGGTTTCCTCATAAGTGTGATGCCTTAATACACTCAACGTGGTGACAACGAAGGTGTACAGGCCCAGTATCCCTCTAGAGACCAGGGAAATGGGGTCTCCTTAATGAGGATTATTACCTTATTAATTTCGGGATCCTGAGGTCCGGGTGGGCAGCTTGATAACCTCTTGGACAGAGGATGGTGGAGCCGGGTGGAGGGCTGTCCTTGAATGGGTCCTGACAGGGACAATATTTGAGGTAGCAAGCCGAGTGGTGTTGAATGAGAGTTGCCTGGCTACTGGCACTGTGACTGTGGGTAACACCCGTTTCGGGGGTGTGGCGGGAAGAGGCGACATTAGTTTAGGTATGCTGCACCAGGTGTCTCTTGACGTTGGTGCTGCAGGTACTGAATTCCAGCTGTGCGCTGGGACGCACTTGGCTCATCGCAAAACAGCTTCTTCGCGCTCTTCCGTGTACACCCTGGGGGCTTTAGGTTCTGGTTCACCATATTGCATAGTCTGGGCACTTGCAAGCTTGGCAGCCTCTTTTTCTGGCCTGCCCGGTGTCGTGGCATTTAGGAAATTAGCTGTGGCAGCACAGCTAGGCACTTCCAGTGATGTTATGTTAAATCTCAGAGGATAAAACAAAAAGAAGAAAATAGGTAATTACTATATAATCTATTTAGTGGGTGTCCTGGAGGCACAGGTACGATCGTAATTATTGTTTAAATTTACGTAGCAGCGCAGGGGAGAACAGATCTGGCGTGGTCCGTCCAGGAAGGAATCTACTCTTCCTGGGGTTGGTGCCTTGGAGTAAACCCCTACCGGAGTCCTATCGCTCGTTCAGCGCAGGAGCGTGCGCTTCATGAGGGACGGTACTCGGGCCTATAGTGACTTGGAGAGAGGGGTCCTCTGATTCGTCTCGGTGAGAAGTTGAGTGAATGGCGTTACCAGCTGCAGACTCCAACTGCCCCTTTGGGTTCACAGAATTCCCCATGTAGGGACTCTATGGTTCTCAGTCAAGCAGCGTGACCAGCTTGTAGCCTCAGAGTTGTAATATCTCAACATGTCTAGACAGCAGGAGGAACCAACCACAGACCCTGTCCACCCCGACCGAGCGAGGCAGCGTGACCAGGAGGCCTGGCAACGCGGACAGGCGCAAACTCAACTGGAGGAAAGACAACCCTCGGTGGAGTGTCCCCGGTACCCAGAACTGTTTCTTGGAGACGATCCGGCAATGAGTCCTAAGAGAAGGACTCCGTCAGTCCCTGAATGGTACTACGAAATGTATGAAGTATTAGTTGAAAAACACAAGACTGTACACAATAGCGTGTAAACGTTTTTTTCAAAATAAGATTCACGATAAAAAATATAATACTTTTCCTTTAAAACTATTATTTTGTCATACCTCACATCAAAAACTCAAGGGAAGGCAAGGTCCTTCTTATCAGCCTGCAAGTAAAAATTTAAAAATGTAAATAACATGGATATAAAATCTATGCTAACTGAACACCTGAAATGAAATAATTCAACATACCTGAACCTGGATTATGGATCACTTGTATTCGAGTCAGAGGAGAACTATTTTCCCTTGGGCTGACTCAATCTGAAATTTCACCGTCGTTCTGCCAGATGTCGTCGTCGTTTACCCCGTTAAGTGCATTAGAAATGCCCATATTTTTAAANAAATTTCACCGTCGTTCTGCCAGATGTCGTCGTCGTTTACCCCGTTAAGTGCATTAGAAATGCCCATATTTTTAAACTCTTGGCAACAAGGTCACTGGTTATCAAGTTCTAACTAACCGTGATCCATTCACACATTTTCTCTAACGAAGACTACTTCACTCTTCCTGTGGGAGTTAGTTCATGTTCTCCACTTGTCATCCATTCGCTGTAAAACTGATGCAAATTGCTTTTAAGTGGTTTGCTCGTACAAACGTTGACTAACTGCAAAATTGACATGAATCTGCCAGGAAATATAGCCAGCTCCATCTGGCCCTCGCTTTTGGCTTTTAGAATGNTAACTGCAAAATTGACATGAATCTGCCAGGAAATATAGCCAGCTCCATCTGGCCCTCGCTTTTGGCTTTTAGAATGGGCTCCACAAAATTCTCATGAAAACCTGGATGATAGTTCAAATCACTTTCACCCAGTCAGGCCTCAACTTTTCTTCCATCCACCTTTTATTTTGAACTCTTACTACGTGGCTACTGTCCTTTTGACAATGTTTTTCATTTAAAAACAAGAAAAGGGGGAGGTTTCCTGCAGTTATCGCCAGCATTACAGCACACCACAATTTTTCACTGCCCGTGGTTCGTATCTGGACCCCTCTGCATTTTTTCTGAAATTGTGTAATTTTGTGGCATGTGAAAGAAAACTGGAGTCTGATCCGCATTTCCAATATGTGACAGTGAAAATGATGTTTCCAGATGTCTACTAATGACAAACCTATGAAAGTTTCATACTTTATCTATGTAACCTGTGGGCAGTTTCTGGCAAACGGATGATCTTCTTCCTACACTTAAATTGTTTTGCCTCATGAAATGCATGATCCAGCATGCAGACGGCTTAATTGACTCGTGTCAATAATTGTTACCGGTTTAGTTTTTGGGGCTTTCATCTGTAACATTTTGTACAACATTGCTCACCAATTATTTTGTAACTCATGAATGTAATCCAGCACGCTTGAATTAATGTCTGAAGATTTTTGTTGTTTTGGACTACGAAAAGCCTCCCTCCCTTCTTTCTGCTTGCGCCAGTCTCTTACTTAGTTTTCGTTAACCGAAAATTCAGGGCCAGCTGCCTTTTTACCATGCTGCTTATATAATAACTTTGAACTTATAGCCTGCACCATAGCTTCCATGCTTTCCCATTCTACAACTTCATCGCCACACCGTTAGCAACAAACTAAATTACATTTATTGGTACCAAAGAAAAGACAGAACGGAGTGTTGCAACACCGTGGCAGCTAGTTGTCGGTCGCCCAGCACAGCCATCCGGCACCGAACTTGACAAGGTTGTGTTACAGTCTGGTACACAAGCATGTGCGTGTTGGCAACTCCAACCTATTCTTCCCTGAGGCAGACAGAAGTGCCATGCGACTGTTTTGAGAGAATTATTTTTTGCCTTCCTTGATAATTAAAATTCATTGTACAACAATTATGTGGTAGCGACCATTATGCGATAAAAGAACGTACTTCTTCAGCAATCAATAATTTATAAAAATGTAAAGGAGAATTACTACTGTCTGGTTTGTTTCAAACTTTGTGTTTCGAAGCACACAGTAAGGGAAATTTATGTTCATTCACCCAAATATTCCCCCATGGTTCACCTTAACCATATCTTCATTGTTGTAAATAGCTGTGGATGGCTCTTCATACACCACTTCTTCGTCCATGTCTGTTCTGGATAAGTCCTCGTTGCTATTCTTGACTTCTGCTTGTATATACTCTTTTTTGCTTCCATCACTAACATAACTTTCTTCACTGGAGGAAGGATTTCTTAAGGCAAGTGCCAAATTAACTAACTGATCACGAGATATTTTTATGACGTATTGCATGTTCATGAAAAAAACACTAAGATGGACTGACATAGTTAAAATAATATTAGTGGTGCAATTTGTTGCTGACATTTAATAATTACAAACACTGTCCCTTTTAGTAGTGCAATCTATCATTGTTCGTTCCCACGCAAATCTTGTCCCGACCCCATAATGCACTACAGAAATTATGTTTAATGTAGTACAGTAAGGATTATTAGGCCCCTTCATTTTTTTTTATTTATCAATGAATTCCCTGTTTGCAAATGATATATTCACTCTTTACTGCGTATAAAACTGCACCAGTGGCATCATTAGCACTATGAGGAAATCAATGGCTAGACTCGTCGCACTTAAAGTATTTACAGCACCGGACATATTGATCCTGTATAGCACTCAGTGTGTTAAAAACATTCCAGAAAACGCACACCAGAGCAAAATGGCTCTGGTTTTAACATGTTTTATTTTCATGCTGTTTTTTTACTCTTTATATTCCTGAAAGCCACACATACATTTCACTATGGAAAAGTTTCAAGTGTGTTTGACAGATACAATAAAAGTATTCATAAGGAGCCATGGCCAATAACATTTTGTAAAAACAAAAGTTTAATGTTACCATGGACATGTGAGAGAATTTGTCTATTAAAAATAGCACAGGTGCCATCTTCACAGTTCATATTAAGATGAATGCAACAAGTGTTTTGTTATGTGATCATCAGATCACATACAAATTTTAGATCCAACATTTATAAATAAAATTTGTTGTAAGTTTAGAATAATATGATATGAAAACGAGATGCAATGGCACTTAACGATGCAGAGCCCACAACACATAAAAGGGAAAATTGCAGTATAATTGTTTTCACACAAACATGTATTAACTGTTATAAAAATGTTTATGATTTATTTTTGTTGCAATGCTGTTGACACCCCAAGGAGAAGCAAGCAAAGGAAATAGTTCTCAGAGAACTGGAGCAGTCCAGGGTAATGCTTGCAAGGCTAGAGAGTGAACTGCTGGCTTTAAAGGAAGAAAAGGCATCACTTCAGATAAAACTCAAGGAGGAAAAAAACAGAAATTCTTTGTTGGACAAACAGAAGAAAGCCTTGCAGGTTGCAGTGGACGATATCAAGAAGAAGGAGGTAAGTGGAGCGCATAGCCGAGCAGTCTGAAGCCCTGTTCTGTAACCTAGCTTGCTTAGAGAATCTCGCTGCAAACTTCTTTGTGATGACAACAGCTAAAACGACAGTTACTTGTAATCATGAGGTATTCTTTAAAGTCTCTCTTTATGACTGTCTTTGTGATGTTGCATAGGTTTGATAACCTTGCAGGCTCTGTTTTGCTTTCAACATTCTGCTTGCTGAATTTGTATATATATTTTTCAGTTATTACAGAATATTTTGTGTCCTATTACATTGATATAGTAAGTTTTCAATTATAAATGGTATTTTGTTTCTTAGAACATTTCCTAATTNTTTATTTGATAAACTGCAGAAATAACAACGCTAATACTAAAATTACATCTTAACCTAGAATTATCTTGTAAGTAGTAATGTGTAACGTTAGTTTTATAACCACAATTCAGCGTCTCCAATATGGCGTGGTTCTACTTCTGANATTTTGTGTCCTATTACATTGATATAGTAAGTTTTCAATTATAAATGGTATTTTGTTTCTTAGAACATTTCCTAATGACGTTTTAAAACCTAGTTTACTTCTTTCTACGATACAAGTTTTCAGATGGTTCTGTAGTTTATTTTGAGCTTTACAAGATAGCAGTACTAAATGTGTGGCCAAATACGTCATCTGTATCATGGTTACGTTAAAGGATATCGTTTGACAATATAAATTATCCTTTTTAAATGTATTGCAAACACTGTATATTTGAGAAAAAAAATATATTTCTCTTCTTTAGAGCATTTTATTACTTATTTTTTCTCTCTCTGGAGCATATTTGCTTCAATTAATCTCAATACATCACCAATTTTATTTCCACTATCATTTGNATGTAACTCCTAGGGTGATTTTTCAAAGGTTCTTTTCAAAAGTATCGAAGATACCGTGAATGGATTATACATAGTATTTGTGTTTATTTTAAAGACAGTAAAAAGTAAAGAGAAGTGTTTGTTGTTTGGAAATTTGCTTTTATATTCAGTCCTGTAGNATCAACAGGCATTCCAAAGACTTTCAGGGTGACCTTTTGAGTTACAGAATACCATTTTACCTCGTAAAGATAGGTACATAGTATTTGTGTTTATTTTAAAGACAGTAAAAAGTAAAGAGTAGTGTGTTTGTTGTTTGGAAATTTGCTTTTATATTCAGTTCTGTTGCCTTACTTGGTCAGGTCTTGTGTGAAAGGATCATCCACCACTTCTGCTTGACTGCTGTGCTTGGGCATTAATGGTTGTGTTGTGTGGGTCATCTTACACCACTTGTGCTGCACATGGTAATACACTTGTGAACTGCACGGCGGCACCCTTGGAACGAGGAGAATGGAACCAGAGGTAGCACAGGAACTCGGTGCCACAATGGCAGCTTTGTTGCATGAAGCCCTAGAAGGCATATGTGGTATAGAGTGACATTTTGGTCGTAACAGTTGAATTACATTTTTTTTTTTGTCAACCAGATAATTTTCTCAAAATAACATTTTTCAAACCGTTTATAGTTGATGAATGTATTTTGATGGCACAACTTCCTTTCTGAAAATTTTTAGTCACTTTTGCATTTGTCGTGCGTTTCAGTTAGACAAATCTCTACCATTTGAATTTTGGCCAAAATTAATTTTACCAGGTAAAATGTGATTAGCAAATGTTCAGTCAGATGTTGCAAATGTAAGAAATGGTTGTTTTGCTTGTGCAGAAGGCTGCACGAGAGGAAGTGCGGTTGGCAGGGGAGAAGCTGGAGCGGGTGAAGATGGAGCTGCGGGACCACTACCAGCAGCAAGTGGAGAAGGTGGTCCAGGAGAAGATGCGGGAGTTCCAGGCGCAGCTGGATGCAGATGAGACCTCCATGCGCAGAGAGCTGCAGCAGCGTGAGCGAGCTGTAACCGAGCTGGCTGCCCAGCAAATCAAACAGATCGCTGAAAAGTGTGTACTCATTCCAACACAGTCATTACTTATTTAAGTCGAGTTAAGCTAAGAGATGGGTTGATGTTTTCCCCTGCTCGTAAATTGTACATTTCTTTTAAAAGTTGGGCCACAAAGTGGCGTGTGGCTTGTGTGTGGTCAGCTGTAACAACATTCATTTGGTTATGAATTGGGTTTGGTTACATGCCTAACACATTCAATTCAGCTTCTTTGACGACATTTATTTTTATACGCATCACAGCTGTATTCTTTTAAGTTATGTGGTTATTGTGTGGCCTCGTCGCTTACCCCTAGTGAGAGTGGCAGTTAGAGGTGAGGCCGAGGTACTCCCCTCCCCCCTGGAAGGCGGTGAAGCCGGGTCGTCGCTTGAACTGGGTTTTTCCTGGTGCCTGGATTGTTGGCTTTGGCCACTTCTATGATCGTGCGTTGAGCTTTGGGTGGCGCATTTGTGAGCGATGGGCGAGTGAGAACCCTTGTGGTGATATAAGCTGGTGTAATGTTAAGGGGCCTGACTATCCTGATAACGTTGGCTGGCCGGACGAAGGCTGGCGTCTTCTTCGGCGGTGCAGGTGGCAGCAGAGTTACTGCATGTGGCACGTGCCGGAGGAGGTTTGAGGTGAAGCTTGACGAGCTGGTGGCAGACCCTTTCTGACATACAGTCTCCTCTTTCTTCCAGGAGTACACCTGGTATGCAACTGGACTGCTTTCTTTCAATACCCCAACCTGAGCTAGCCCATGCTTAGCAGCTTTGCCCTGCCCTGCCCGAAAAGGAGGCATAAGGTGGTGGGGGGTAACCAGTTAGGTTGATAGTGGGTGGCCAGTATGGGGTAGACACAGCCTGATGTGTCTACCCCTGACCTGAGGAGGTCAGGTGAGGTGGGAGGCCTGTTCTACTGGTCTCCAGCCCAGTGACTTGGCGCGCGGGATGTCGCAGTCTGATCCAGGCATTTACTAGAAGGTCGATAGTCCAAGAGACAACTGCTCTTGTGAGGCCTAGGAAGGCAAGCTTCCTAAGCAGCACTTCGAAACAGTTATCAATAGGAGAAAAAAGGTGCAAGGTTTCGGCTTGTGGCTAACCCTAGAAGAGTTTTACTAAGACAGGTGACGAACTGGAAAGAGATGGGACAAGATGTATTAATTACAGAGTGCTGAAAGAGACAATTTGATCGATCAAGTCAGTTTATGCCTGTTTTATTGATTGCTCAACCAAACACACATAAACCAGCCTGTACCCTGACTGAGGCCTGAAGAGCTGGACCTAAGTTGCCAACTTGTATCTTACCTAGTCTTGAAAGAAGCAGCAGCGCGGTGGGTGAGGGCAACCCTAAGTTAGTGGTGCTCGCACTCGTGATAGCTGAGAGTAAGCTACAAGGCAGCTGGAAGAGCAGCAGCTTCGATATGCTGACGTGCAGCGAGGCTTCATTGTGCAGAGTAGAACTCTCGACCGGACTGCAGAAGGCATTGGTGACTTGAAAAAGTCGATGGTGGCTCGAGCAGCGTGACGTTCTGTAGAGGACTGGCGCGTGACCACAACGGTCTCGAACTGAGGACTGCGAGTCCTATTTATACTCGGTGCACAGGGCCAGCGCGGGGTTGCGGGTTGTGGAGAGAGAGACTCAAAAGAGAGAAGAGCGTAATTGAGAGTGGTGAAGACTTCCCCTCATGCACCAGGCGTGCTGGAAGGGTAGACAGCGGCAACGTGATGTGAAACGGGATGCAGCACAGCAGGCGGTAGCAGCCGGGCAAGCCATCCCTGGCTTGAGGCGTCCTGTGGCGTGTATGGCATAATGGCTCTTCTTAGCTTCTTAGGAGGGGGGCCGTGGCTGTGGTGAGGCTAGATGAGAGAATGGCATCGCTCATGGTGCTCCACCTCCCCCCCTCCTGTTAGCCAGAGCCACAGGCGCGAAGGACGATCATCGTCTCGAAGGAGTCCGGACTCTTGCTGGCGAACTGGAACGGTGGTGTGCTTTCTCTCTCTCTCTCCCTCTCTCTCTCCCTTCCCTCTCCCCCTCCCTGTCTCCCCTCCCCCTCTCTCTGTCTCTCGCATGCACACACCCATGTCTGTACTCACGCCCATGCACAAACATATAAGCAAAGGGTCACTGGAAAAAGAGAGAACAACGAAACCGCACAGAGAACTCTTGGGCACTTTGATGTATATCTTGTTGAACAGTCATCCTGATGTAAGTTTCGCCATGAACTATCAGCAGATTCCTGGATTGTGCTAGTGATAGACATTATAATTATTTTCTGCGTGTGCTGAAATACCTGAACTCGACTCTAGGTATGAAGATAAATGTTACTAGTGAGTTTGATGAAGTGTAAACTTGTGAGGTTGATGCTACTTGGGCTGCTAAAGATGATTGGAAATCAACAACAGGATATTTAATAAAGGTATTTTGAAATCCTGTAATTTGGAAGACTAAAGAACAATCAACTATAGTCAAATACTGTAGAAATGAGAATACTTCATGCTTTCTCAATGTATTACTGGCGAGAACACGATGTGTGCACTATCTATCGCCGCTGGACTGATGAACACTCCCAATTATGTACTGTAAATGGTGCGTTGACTGTCTAAAGGTGTATATGTTTTTTTGTTTTTAATGTTTGTATCGTTTACGATTGCACAAAAATTAAGTGCAGTTTATGGCTGCAGTTTTTATAATGTTAAATATGCATCTAAATCATTATTTTGTTTCCCAGAAACAATTATCTATTAGTATGTACTTTCTAATAATTGAGTAACAACATTTGTGTATACTGTGGCTATTATCATTTTAAAGAATGTAAAATATGTTTATAATTACTGATACTGATTAAAACAAACATAAGACTGTTTATTATGTTTTTCAGGATGATGTAATTTCTTTCAGCTGTAGCAAAGCAGTTGATAGTTCCCTAGCTATAGTTTGTGATCAAGTTCCTACAAACTTAAAAAGTAGGAATTTTTTTTAAGTATCAGAAAAAAAGCCCTTAATTGAAGTAAATTAGGAATGTATATGCTACTTTCACGGTTCCCCACATCTCTTAAGTTCTATAAGAAACAATTTAAAAAATATTTACATTCAGAAAGGACTATACAAATGTCTTGGCAATATATAGTTAATTAATTACACAAGATAAAGAAATTAAACCACTTTTGGTGTGAAAGCTAATTAAAATATGTTTGGACTTGCCTCCTTTTCACCAATGAGAGTATGCTTGGCTGCAAGAGTGTTAAGTCTATGCCATGGGAAAGTGTTTGTACAGCTCAGTTTTTATAAATGGCAAATTATCTTTTTAATTATTACAATTCTTCGTTAATGTCTGCTGAAGTTTACATATCTGCATTGAAAAAAAATCTTAAACTCTAAATTAATGTATTGATTTTTTTAGGTAAATGAGATTTTTTAGTAAACAGCATACAGATATGCCATGTGTTCAAGGTTGGATTGAAAATATTGCTGCTCGTATACTACTTTGACAAGATTTTCAATGGAAATACAGTTTTTCTGCCTCGCTCAAAACTGCATTGAATATATATATATCTCTGTCTCTCTCTCTCTCTCTTTTTTTTTTTTTTTTTCCCCTGTAGTGACGTTTAAGGTCGGTACCTAACAATACCATTCGATGCAACACAATTCAGAACAATATTAAGTAGTGTTACTACAAATCAGATATTAAAAATGTTATAAGGCAGGCTAATGTGAAGTTCATAGAATTATATAGTGCAAAATAAATTCATAGAAAAACAGTAAATAAATTTGCCGGTGGATCCAAAACCAACTACTTATGAAATAAATAAATCAGTATTCTTAGACACCGAGCCTGAAATTTATATCATGAATGCAAATTCTAAAGTGTGTGTTGCAGTGTGGGCAATTTCCAAGCTCAAGCATGATAGCTGCAAAAGAAAACTTTTGTCCCAGAATGCTAAGTTCCTTGGTGTATGTAATAAATAGCACATTTATTCCAGCAGTATGGTGGAGTAAATGTTATCTGTCCCAATAAAGAGGTGGCCAATTTATGCAAATATATTATTAAGGTCCTATACAAGTTTTTAAAAATATATCTTCAAGAAAATAGAGATGGTGTTTAAAACATAAGTAAGTAGCGAATGTTCGTTGACNGTGTATGTAATAAATAGCACATTTATTCCAGCAGTATGGTGGAGTAAATGTTATCTGTCCCAATAAAGAGGTGGCTAATTTATGCAAATATATTATTAAGGTCCTATGCAAGTTTTTAAAAATATATCTTCAAGAAAATAGAGATGGTGTTTAAAACATAAGTAAGTAGCGAATGTTCGTTGACNCAAGTTTTTAAAAATATATCTTCAAGAAAATAGAGATGGTGTTTAAAACATAAGTAAGTAGCGAATGTTCGTTGACAGCAGGCAGTGAGTGATACGTGATGACTGCAGGAATCTGTTTTATGAAAAATATTTAAATGTGTTGATATGAATAAAAGAAGAACCAAATAACAATACCAAGAAAGAGAAATATGAACCCAACAAGAATAATGCACATTGTTTTGTCCTGGAATATTTTATTTCATATTGTGGCATATTTTACAATAATAGCACAGTTTAATTTTATGAAATACAATATTTGGGTATGTTCTTTTATATAAATATAAGGTTCATACATTTTGAAATAATGTTCTGTTAAAACATCAATAAATAAATTCTTTTTGACCCATCCCTTGAATTCTGTTTGGGAGTCAGCATCAGTCCAGCACCGCTAGATGGTCTGCATGTTGCGTTCACCAGTTTTATTAGCGAGTTTTGCGTATTCTCATTTCTACAATATTTGCTATAGTCTTATCTTTAGCTGAGGTTGAGTTGATGTGTCACTGGCATCGTTATTCACTTGATCTAGTCTCGCCACAGCCGTGGCCCTTTCCTGAGAAGACTCGCTTCGCATCAGGGGAAGTAGCTGCCAGCTTCGGCCATCTCTGCCGGCTCACCGCCACCTCTCACTCTTTCTCTGTGTCTCTCTTCGATCTCTCTCTCTCCTGATACCTCCGCACCCCCGCGATGGCCCTGTGCGCCTCATTTAAATAGGGCTTGCAGTCCTCAGTTCGAGGCTGTCTCACGTCAGTCATCCACAGAACATCACACTGCCCGAGCGCATACCGAGATGCTTTCTCGCGCCAGTTCAGTAGGATGCCATTACTCTCCCTGAGCGCCCATCGATGCAGAACGTCACTCTGCCAGAGAGTCAACTAACTTCTTCAAGTCTTCACTGACATTTGCAGCACAGTCGAGAGTCTTACTCTGCATGACACCACCTCACTACCCGCCAGCACGTCGAAGCCTGCAGCGCTTCCAGCTACCTCGTAGTTCACCCACAGTTGACTCGAGTTTGAGTACAGCTGAGTTGGGGTCGCCCTCACTCCCCGCGCTGCCGCATCTTTCGAGACTAGGTCATATACCAATTGGCAACCTAGGTTCGGCCCTTTAGGCCCTAGTCAGGTTGCATGCTGGTTTATGTGTTTAATGAGCAATCAATAAACAGGCATAAATCAACTTAGTTGCATTGTCACTCCAGCTCTTTATCTTTTCTTCACCTTGCTCCCTCTATCTCCTGTTTCGTTACCAATCCTAATAATACTCTTGCAGGTATAGTTACGAGCCGGAACCTCGTTCCGGCTCACCCCTTGGGAACTGTCTCAACCTGGAGCTTGGGAAGCATGTCTTCCTGGGCACCACCAGAGCAGTTGTCATTTTCGACTATCGCCCCTCCAGTACGTGCCTGCATCCGCCAGCGACATCTCTCTCACCAGGACACTTGCTGGAAAACGATAGGTCAACCTCCGACAAGGAGCCCAGTTTCTTCGTAATGCTCGGGTCCGCCAGCGACGTTCCGCTCCGCTCGCCAAGTAGCCATGAGAACGGACACCCCCCAAACCTGATACTGTAATACTCAGTTTGTTACTTGGGTCTGCCAGTGACATACCGCTCGCCAAGTCACTAGACTGAAGGCCCGTAGTCCAGGCTGCCTACCCTATCCAACAGCCAGCACCTTACTTTCCAGCAGGCCGTGCCTACCACTTTTCTGACATCCTCTATCTGCCTATCTGTTCTGTCACCCCCACCCCTTCACCTTAAGCCTCACCATAGGGCTGGGTGGGGGAAAGTAGCCAAGCAGGGGCTAGCTCTGGCTGGAGTCCTGGGGAGTAGAGATTCAGGCGCCAGCCAGGTATACACCAGGAAAAAGGAGGAGGCTGCTCACCAGAGGGGTTCAGCTACTAGTTCGTCCAAGCCCCCGCAGGGTCTTCTTTGGCATGTGCCCCGCGCTGTGTGAACACTTCTGCCAACACCACCAAAGAAGCCGCCCTCCTTCACACGACCAGCCAGCGCCGACAAAGTAGTCGCATGCCTAAGCATTACACTAGGGTACACCTCTGTGCATGTGCCAACCCGACCAGCTCTAACCAGCGCACCGCACCTCCCAAGGCCCAGCACCAAGTTATTGAAGTGGCAAAATCTTACACCACAGGTCCCAAAAACAACTTTGTAAGAGCAGCAACTACTGCTTCTTAGTTGCCCGGAGGGAGGGAAAGCCTTGGCGCCGCCCACCAGCAGCCAGACCCAGTAAGGGTGCACGTCAGAGTAAGGGTAAAAGGATTACTGCTTGAATTGGGAATAGATGTGAAGGGTGCCTCATTGTATTAGGCCAATAACAGTTGCATCAGCATTGACAATAGCCCAACTATTTCCAAGAGTACCAAGTACATGGATGTGAAACTTAATTTTGTCAAAGAGAAAGCGAATGATGGCACACTGAAATGCAGATATTTTTACTTAGAACAACATATTTTTGGACTTGAGAAGAAATCTGTGTCTGTATTAGATTCAGCCATTAATAGGGAGTGATGTAGGTATGTGAATATTAAATTAAAGCAATGACTATAACGCATGACGTCTATTAGCAACCTGTGACGTCACTGGTGGGCAAAGGTTCTAAAGTGCCGGTCAGAAGCACTGGTTCACAACTCACTGAGGGGGAGTTTGTATTATGTTACGTCTGGCCGTAACTCTCCCTCGATAAACAGTAGGGCGTGTAGGCCACCTACAAGGCACAAAGTCTGGCGTGAGGGTCGCTGGCTTATGTCGTGTTACAAGAGGCACTGGTGTTGCTTTACCTGGCTTGTGTCTCACCCTGGGTAGTTCCTGGACGGTAAGCTGGCCGGTTACGGTGCCCTGGCTGCGGGTGGCGATCAGGGCGGTCGGCTGGGTAGGGCAGCTCAGGCTCCCTGGTCTAAGTTGTTCTGCAGTTCTCGGGGGTGATGACAGCCTGGAGGATGGGTAGGTGAGGCCCAACGGCACATGCAGGCCCAGGTGAAAACGGACCACCAGGGGATGTGGTTCTCTGGCGATCTTCTGGGGGCTGGAAAAGGGATATAGGAGCGACTGAGAGGTGAGGCTTCGACAGTCTGCGGGCTGCTTGAGCTCGGTTCCGTGGGGAGGGGCTGCTGAGGGCAGACAGCAATGGGTTGCAGAGCAACGGACTAGGTTTGGAGGCAGTAGCTGCCTTCTTAGCTCTCCACCTTGCACCGGTTCTATGGGTGAAAGGCAAACGGGAAGGTACTAAGGTCTACCACACGAAGGAGGAGCAGGCAATGAGTTCCCTGGCTAAAGTGTAACCAGAAGAGGTTAGGCCAACCAGAATTAGTCCTGTCACTTCAACTGGCGAAGTTCAACGCGGTGGATGGAGTGGGTTAGCTGATCTGGATGTCTAGCCGCTTTGTCGCATGTGTTCCTAGTGGTTGTGGCTCTACCTTACAATGTTCCAAGTACCGCAGTACTTGGTTCAAGGTACGGGTGGCTGTCGACTGTGTTATGTTTGACGACGTACGTGTTCCTGGTTAAGGGTAGCCCGCAGTCCTACACTAGTTTTGGCAATATTGGTATCGAGACACTATCTCCTGCTTCTCCTTTGTGGGTTGACGTCTACGAGGTATAAAGTAACAACTCTCAGAATGAGTACACGGGGTAAGGTAAGAATGTGTGTTTATTCCCCAGAGGAATAGACACGGTGGCCCATACTATCTCCTAGCTATCAAATGTACTGGAACCGGCAGAAGTAGACTACATTAACCAGGTGATGGGGACTTGGGGCAAAACTAAACAAGAGCAGGTTAGCTAAGTATCTATGATAATAATTGGACTCTTACTAACCTACACTGTTTGTCCTGAAGGGACTCGGGGTGTCACTACCAAAGTGGTAGTATGAGTAAGGGGGAGGATACTTCTTCAGGGGTCGCTGGATGTGGGTCTCTCGGGAAAGCGGTAAGCAGAGAGCTCCAGCACACAAAGTGGTGAAGCGAGCTGCAGAGTTTTCAACTGATGTTTCGGGGGCTGTGCGCCGGCGTATATGGTCAACTGGCATGGCTCCTTCGGTTACCTTCTGCTGGTCGGGCATCTTCAGGCACAAGCTCATTGCTNTGGCCGCACTCTCTCGGGGATGCTGGAAGTGACTGTTTTCCTTGTGTGTGGGTTGCATCTCTGCCTCTCGCTTATGGGCAGCGCTTGGCTCAGGTTCTGTTGCATGCGGGGGTGATTTCAAGACACGTGACGTCTGGCATAATGGTGTAGATGGTGACAGACTACTTTGTCAGTGGCTGTAGGCTGTGTGGTAAAAACAGTCTTTTTCGGTGGTGTTGACTGCAGTGGGGAGATGGCTCGCTACCCCACATCAGATCAAATTGGCGACTGCGGTTCCCGCCTGCTGTGCTGGCTGGAATCCCCCTCTGGCCGTGCTGCTTCCTCTCATTTCCAGGTGTACACCTTGGCAGCACCCCGCTCTTCCCCTATCAGTTCCGCAACCAGGGCTAGACCCTGCTTGGCCACCTTATCTCGCCCAGCCCAGTGATGAGGCATAGGAATTAATACAGAAGAATGGGATGCAGCTGGTGTTCCGTGGAGGCTGGCACGACCTGAAGAAAACAGGAGTCAGAAGGTGGGTTATTCAGGTAGGCCTAGCTGTTAGCCTCCAGGCAAGAGACTTGGTGGGCAGGAAGTCGCTGACAGACCCAAGCACTTGTCTGTATATATCAACAGTAGGGTAGAGGCATCCGCTCCCATGCTACACAGTAAGGCCGGAAGTCACCAGACCAGCGTATCACTTAAAGCCGGAGGGTCGGCTGCTGGCCCCCTGCGAGTGTTTTAGCTGGGCGGGAAATCACAGTCAGACTTAAGCACTCACAGAAATGTTACAACAGTCGAGAAGACCTCCACTCCTAAGAGGTGGGGGTTCCAAGAGGAAGAGGATGGAATTTGGGTTGGCACGTACCTGCTCCAGCAAGAGTGTAGTGGATAATGGGTCAAAACGGGAAATAGCAGGAAGCAAGGTGCAGAAAGAAAGCGTCTGAGAGTGATAACTGTACCAGCTCGGTTTATGCCTGTTTATTGCCACAACAACAAACACACATACCCAAGCCTCTACCCTGAGTGAGGCCTGAGGGGCCGACCTATGATGCCAACCAATGCGCAGTCCCTAGACACGTTGATGCAGGGGGTGGGAGTAACCCCAATTGTGTGGTAACTCAGACTTGTTATTGCTATGGCAAGACTAGTGAGTGAATGAGGAAAGATATTTGGGCGGCTCTTAACAGCGAGGTCTTGAGAGCCAACGTGAGTGAAGTGAGGTGAGAATGGAGGAGCGCCGGAATGAAAGGGCGGAGGAAATGGGAGATCCCCGGCACAATTCCCACTTGCGAAAATCCGGAGTGAACCGGCCGGAGATTGAACCTAGTTCACCATGGTGGGAGGCAAGCTGTCTAACCGTACAGCCACCGTGGCCCCTGGCAATGCTAGTGAGGTAGCCGAGAAGTGTAGTAGGCTTCGTGAGCTGTGAGGGAGCTGTTGGTCTAGTCCGAAGATGTAGGGCTAGCTGGTGTCAAGCGAAGGGTTGGGGTGAATACACTGACGGGCAGCGATTTGCCTGGCAACTGGGTGGCAGCATTGAAACGTGTCCGGGCAGAGTGATGTCCTGCAACAGACCTGCATGAGTCAGCCAGTGGTTAAAGTAGTCTGTACGCGGCCGGGCAGTGTGAAGTTCTGCAAAAGAGCTGCGCGTGTCAGCCAGTGGTTGGAGTAGTCTGTATGCGGCCGGGCAGAGTGACGTTCTGCAACAGAGCTGCGCGAGTCAGCCTCGAACTCAGGACTGCCAGCTCCTTATATACACTGTCCACAGGGCCAGCATGGGGGGCGCAGGGTGTAGTGGTGTGGCAGAGATGAGAAAGATAAGCAACGAAGGGCAACGGAGATCGCCGAAGCTAGCGACCAAAGTGAGCGGCTCGCTTCCCTTTCGCTGCTAGGGCTGGAGGAGTAAGCAGCCCTCTGCATAGAGCAGGTTGCGGCTCACAGAAGGCAGGCGCTGCATTTCTGTAACCTCTAGTGATACGCTCTGTGGCATGTGGCGGGTATGTCTCTTCTGGAGGGGGCTGTTGCTGTGGTGGAGACTAGAGTATATTATGACGTCGCCCGTGGCACGTCACAGTCTTTCCATCAGGGACTTACCTGAACATGGCTAAGTAGCGACGCTGTATTTTTATGACACACTAATAAAGATAAAAGTGTGATGCACGTCTAAAGACAACTCTGAAGCTTCAGTGCAGACAATTTAGCAACGAAACCTGGTTCTGAAAACATTCGAGGTATTTCCACATTTTAAAAATAAACCCTTGAAGTTGAAATAAGAACTTGTCTTTGGGCCTGAAGCACTTCTTAAATGTCTTTCACAAAATGTGCAGCCATTTTTTAATCATGTGGTGTATACTGAACCTCTGCAAAGCACTTTATGTACTAGCCAGGCAGAACTTGTAAAGTGTAAAATCTAGGTTTAAAACAGAGATGCTATATTTAGAAGTAAAGTTTAGAACATTTTCTTATGTTTGTGCCACATTTGTTTTGTTACAGAACTGTGTGGTGTATTTTTTTTTGTTGAGGTTGGTGAGTTGTGGTGTACAGGCACGAGGTGGAGATGCGGCTCATTGGGGAGAAGCACCGGGAGGAACAGCAACTGCTGCGTCTACAACTGTCGCAGAGCGTGCAGAAGGTGGCCGACCTGCAGACCGCACTCGTCCAGCTGCGAAGCCACCGCAGCCAGGTGGCAGAGCGCCTGCACGCCATCATGGAGGCACAGTGGCGGGAGTCAGTGCGTGTTATCGCAGGCAGCAGCCCGCTTCACCCAAGCGTGAGTTCACATTGTTCTGTACTTGGTTCATTCCAGGCAAGAGTTGTAATGGTTCCTTAATATATGCTATGGCCGGTTCCTTACCTGTTCCTTCTTTCTGAGCAGCTTGCTCTGTCTCTAATGACCCGCTGTCAATGAGACATTAAGCCCTACCTCCCTACCTTTACTTGATGACGCACTGTGTCATAAGTGATGGCACGATGGTTGGTCAAGGCACTTTCCATTCACATGTTGGGTGTGTGGACTTTCTTTTGGGGGGGTGGGGGAGTTAACAAATTATTAATGGTCTTATCCGAAAATATATCTTCTCTTGGGGCATTGGGGACTCTGTAAATCTTTGGGAAATGATTTTCCTTAATATACATCCCAAACTACAGGTGGGGTGGGAATTTTCAGTTAGATTCATTTTGTGCATGTCTTGAAAAGCGTTGTAAAGCCCAGAAAGTACAGTGGAAACTCTATCCATCAAATTTCAGGGGTCTGACATAAAAATTCTATAGATGCAGACATTCTGTTGATGTGGACTAGACATATTAGTCAACCAAAAAAAACTCAACCTCATTAAACTTTATGTTGAACATATTGATATGCCTATGTTAGGCATTTGTCAAGTTAAACTAAGAAAACAATACAAATGGAAATATTAAAGAAAACATTCATAATAAAGTAGAACCCTGTTATAAAGTTCTCAAGGGAACCGAGAAGTGTTGACCTTATATGTAAAAAAAAACACAAGTAAAAAATCCACTTTAATTTTTTTGGTACTTACACTCAAACTTAATAAAAAAACATATTTAAAAACCTCTTTTAAAACCATGTGCACAATAAATAGCTGCAGACGCACAGTAAAACCGTGTTATAGCGATAGTCAACAATGGCAAAATAAATGATCGCTATAGCGAGTTATCGTTATAACACAATTTNAGAGGATAGCCAGCCTCTCAGGTTGAGAAGAAAGAAAGAGGCGACACAATGTTTTTTTTTAGCGGTGACATTCCAACACGGCAAAAAAAAACCAGCAAGTCGCGTAAAAGAAAGATGACTCCACCTACAGGGAAAAATAAAGCCTGCTGCCCCACAGCAGTTGTTAATGGTCTTTTAACGACTGACCCAAGGGTACCTTTCATTTTACAGCACATCACAATTTTTTTTTTCAAGCTTTCTTTCTCAAAACTAATTATTGTTTTGAAGTATTATTGAAAGAATAATAACTAAACAAACGGTTTTAAATCATTAATTTCATGCCCTCAGCGTCTTTTCGTGACTTAAAATATTTTAAAACCAAGTTTCCAAACAAACTTTTACTCGCTCGGCAGTGACACACCCATGAGGAAATAAGNCTGTTTTAAATCATTAATTACACGCCTCAGCGTCTTTTCGTGACTTAAAATATTTTAAAACCAAGTTTTCAAACAAACTTTTACTCGCTCGGCGGTGACACACCCATGAGGAAATAAGGGTAATAAAACCAAATCAACCCCTCAACATACAAAATAACATACTAGTAAACTTTCAATAGTATTTACAATTAAAACAGCAACTAAAAATCACTCGTAAAATCATTCTTTAAATACCAGTTACTTAAAATCTCAGTTTATGAAAAAAAAAAAAAAAAAATTTTAAATTTCAAAACTCTTCTCATGTCACACATTCACGATTTACGACATTTTTGTAACAAACTCTGGCATTTAAAATACATTTTTAATACTTTTAAAATCTGCTGTTTTCAAATTCCCATTTTTGCACAACAAAAATCACTGATTATGAAATAACTTTTTTCAACTACAAAACTTTTCCCGGGTCACACCCTTACGGTGCTGGACAATGCTGCTGGTCGGTGGGTTTTTTTTTTTTTATGGGATCTCCAAGAGCCTCCCAAATCTCTTCATTCTTCAAGTACCTTAGTGAATAAAAAAGGAATACTGCTGTATCCACTGGACCATCACTGCNCGTTTCCCCCGCCCTTGCATTTTGGCGCCGCTCCATACTCAGCTCGCTTCACCCTCATCGGCTCTCGAGACCTCAATGTTAAGAGCCTCCCAAATCTCTTCATTCTTCAAGTACCTTAGTGAATAAAAAAGGAATACTGCTGTATCCACTGGACCATCACTGCCTTATACAAGAATTTTGTTAGTACAATAAAACTCTTTTAAGAAGTTTACTTTTAACAAGTTTTCCAGCCTAATACATTCACATAATTTTTCTTCTAGTCTGTAAATATATGTTATTTGACTCTCTGGCTAATCTGGCTAATAAGCATGAATTTTTCATTCCCTTCAGAATCTTCTTGCAAGAGTTGACACGCCACGTGCGTCGTCATTACCCAGCCTCTCCACAGCCGTGGCCCCCTCCTTAAAAGAGACGTTATGCAGCACACGTCACAGGTCGCCGTGAAACCCAGGGTTGGCTTGGCTTAGCTGATACATCCTGTTGGACTGCAACCCGCTTTGCACCACTGTGCCCCTCTCTTTCCCTTTGGCCTTCGGTTGCGGGAGGGGAAGGAGTCGCCTGCTTCGGCCACTTCCGCCACTTCTTCGCTGCCTCCTCCACTTCTCCACTGCCTCTGCCACTTCTGCGCCGCCTTCTCTCTCTGCGACCTCTCTCCTACCCCCACACACCCTGCACTGGCCCTGTGCGCCGGGTATATATAGAACTCGTAGACCACAGTTCGAGGCTGTCTCGCNGGTTGGCTTGGCTTAGCTGATACATCCTGTTGGACTGCAACCCGCTTTGCACCACTGTGCCCCTCTCTTTCCCTTTGGCCTTCGGTTGCGGGAGGGGAAGGAGTCGCCTGCTTTGGCCACTTCCGCCACTTCTTCGCTGCCTCCTCCACTTCTCCACTGCCTCTGCCACTTCTGCGCCGCCTTCTCTCTCTGCGACCTCTCTCCTACCCCCACACACCCTGCACTGGCCCTGTGCGCCGGGTATATATAGAACTCGTAGACCACAGTTCGAGGCTGTCTCGCCTCAGTCTGTTGCAGAACGTCACTCTGCCCAACCATGCTCTGCCGAGGCTGTCTTGCGTCAGTCTGTTGTAGAATGTTACGCTGCTCATTTGTAGACCTACTTCATCAGCCATCTCTATTGATAGCTGACCATCGTCATCAGTCTAGACTGCCACGCTGCTCGCCAGCAGCTCACAAAACCTTCTGCGCTTCTTAGCTATGCAGTAGCTTTGCCATTAACGTCACGAGTTTGAGTACTGTTTAGTGGGGTCACCCTCACCCCCTGCGCCCTCAAATCTACTGAGTCTAGACCTCACTCTGGTTGGTATCCTAGGATCGGCCCTTGAAGCCCTAGTCAGGGTACAGGATGGGTTATGTATGTTTACTGACCAGTCAATAAACAGACATAATCCAAACTTGGTTGAGTTATTATTCCCAGCACTCTCTACTTCTATACCTTGCTCCCGCTATCTCCTGCTTCGCCACCAATCCACTTATATTCTTGCAGGAGTAGTTACGAGCCAAAACCATTTAACCCAACCTCAACCTCCAGAAGAACCGTCTCGATGTGATACTTAGCGAAGCCTGCCTTCCTGAGTAGCATGAGAGCAGTTACCTTAACTGGGCTATTGCCAGCTCTATTACATGCTTGGGTCTGCCAGTGAAGTCCCGCTCACCAAGTTACTTGCTGAAGACCAGTAGTTCAGACCTACCTACCCCTTCCAACTGCCTCACCTTACTTCCTTCAGGCCATGCCTACCCCTACGATAAACCTGCTGTCCACCTCTCTATTCTGTCACCCCCTATGCCTCTTCACGGGGCTGGGCGGGAGAAAGCAGCCAAGCAGGGGTTGGAAGCCTGGAGAGTATCGAACTGGGTGCACACCGAGTCTATTTTTGAAAGAAGGAGGAAGCTGCTCGCCGAGGGGTTCCAGCAGCAGCACAACAGGAGGATGCCAGAGTCTGATTTGGCACATTCCATGATCAATATAACTGCTGCCTCCCACACCACCTAAGTAACCGGTAGCTTCAATTCGATCCTCAGCCACCGATAAGGTGGCCAGACACCTGAGCTTAGTCCCCAGCTACACTCCAACTCGTCTACCAACCCGACCTACATTAGCCAGCGCACCTCCCAGAGCTCAATACTCCGTGATCGAGGTTCCAAAACTTGCCGTCTCCGCCCATAAAAGTAACCCAGTCAAAACATCGACTCCAGCTTCCCAGGGTGCGGTGAGGGGAAGGGGAAGCCTTGATGCCAGCCAATGACAAAATAACTCAATATGTAGGGTGTTCTCAGTTCTACTGTATTTTATTTTTATTCAGTTCTTCACTTTAGGCAATGAGACCTGCACCTACAATTTTCAGTCTTCCCAACTTTTGTGATCTGTGCTTGTTCATGGGAACATGTATGGGGTGCAGAAGTCGGAGACCAGGGAGCAGGCATGGGAGGTGCCTCCACTCTCCTTGCATGGCCTAGACAGTGGCAGCTCCTTCACAGACAGCATCCCCTTCGCTCAGGATGGTCAACTGACCCACAGGCTGAAGACGGGCCACTTGCAGCAGGCGACCTCAGCCCCTCAGCCGGACAGAGAGGACGAACTGAAGAAATACATCTCCATGGTGAGATACATGTATAGCTTTCAGTTATCATTCTAGTGAGACAATTTGCACACCAGATGGCAAGTAACATCAGCTTTGGAATTTAATGTAATTAATACAAGTGGACCACAATATCCTTGTGTATAAGACATATTGCCATGTAAGAGTTTTTTTTGGAAAGGGGGAGGGGGATTATGGAAAACTTGTAAAGCCAGTCACCTGCTTTGGTAATTGCTCTGCTGTATTTCCTACTTTCATGTGTGAGAAATTATTATAAATCTGCTTGAACATCATGGGAAATACCATACATATCTACACAATTCTTAATCAGTAGTCTTTTATTGTTTTATATCTGATTTGTATTTTTAAAGGGAGTAATGTTTGCAATGTCTTGCTTGTAGAGGCAATGAGGCATGCCTGATGTGCATGCCTACATTCTCTTTATAACATGTAAACAGCTAGGTCTCAAAGATGTTCAATGCCTCCAGCCAAGTTGCTAGTTTAAATGCTTATGTGTAGGGTCCCACTTTTATGGTGAATCAAATGAGCTGATTTTGTCATTAAAATTTCACAGTTTCGTCAAAAAAAAACATTTTCATTTCATTAAATAAATATTATAGCAAAAAAATGCACGTGTTATTATTAGAACATGAATCTGTTGTTTTTGTATTAATGATTTCAACCAAACTAAATAGAATTTGTTATTGATTCATTTTAGTCATTGTATATTTAAGTAGAATACATTCAAAAATATTTAACAATAAGGATGGAGGGACAACCTTACGAGAGCACAATTGTCATGTAACATTTATTGTCATGTCACAGTAATTTGTTTAGTCTACTACTGTAGCAAAAATAGACCTGGGAAAAATTTGTAAAAACAGTCTACTGTTGTGTCATTTGAGGTTGGAGATTTGTGACACCAGTCGAGCAAAATATTTATATTTTCTCTGTCCGTGTTCAACCAGTTATTACTATTTACACATATAGTTTCAGTTTTCTTCCCTTTGAAAAACTGTTATGCAAGATCGTCACTCACTGCGACTATCACTATCACACCTTTTTCTGACACTGCACTACAAGTCATCTCATCTTCTGTATTGCGAAAACCAACTTTGTTTTCAGATTCACTTACTTCCAAATCTGAATCTNACTACAAGTCATCTCATCTTCTGTATTGCGAAAACCAACTTTGTTTTCAGATTCACTTACTTCCAAATCTGAATCTGAATCAGCAAACAAAATATCGTAACATTCTTTTTGCGACAATCCTTTCCTACTACCCGATGCCATTGTTGGCGAGAATAACACCAAAGATAATACACTCGCAGTATGTAAATACTGTGCTTTTATAGTCAAAGATAGTTGCAGAACATCGAGGTATCAATTTTATAGATAGCACCACTTATTGGAATACAATTACATGANATAGTCAAAGATAGTTGCAGAACATCGAGGTATCAATTTTATAGATAGCACCACTTATTGGAATACAATTACATGACGAGCGCACACCGCAACTTAGGAATCCACCCAATTCAACTAAAGTCGCATGCCGCGAGTAAGCGATAATTCTCGGCATTCGAGAATAGTCGAACATCGCAGTTAAAGAGTTAACCGAGCACACGTACGTTGTAAAACACACCCAGTCGACGGCCACCCGTACTGTGCACCTGGTGTGCAGTAAGGCAGAGCCACAACCACTAGCAACACAATCCAAGGGCTGTCAGTCAGCTAGTCCAGCCAATTCACTCCATCCACCGCGCTGAACTGATGCCGGAAGTAGTGATAGACAGGTTCTGGAGGCCTGCCCACCTTTGGACATACACCCAACGCCNCCGAACGCACACCGCAACTTAGGAATCCACCCAATTCAACTAAAGTCGCATGCTGCGAGTAAGCGATAATTCTCGGCATTCGAGAACAGTCGAACATCGCAGTTAAAGAGTTAACCGAGCACACGTACGTTGTAAAACACACCCAGTCGACGGCCACCCGTACTGTGCACATGGTGTGTAGTAAGGCAGAGTCACAACCATTAGCAACACAATCCAAGGGCTGTCATTCAGCTAGTCCAGCCGATTCACTTCATCCACCACGCTGAACTGATGCCGGAAGGAGTGATAGACAGGTTCTGGAGGCCTGCCCACTTTTGGACATACACCCAACGCCATTGTCGGACTTCCAGGGTAAACCCACCGCTCCAACCACCGTGCTGCATTGTCGCCGGTTGGAGTAATCGGGTAAGACTCTGGTCGGTTCAGTCTAGGCTTGGTTCTACACCTAGCTAGGGAACNGCGCTGAACTGATGCCGGAAGTAGTGATAGACAGGTTCTGGAGGCCTGCCCACCTTTGGACATACACCCAACGCCATTGTCGAACTTCCAGGGTAAACCCACCGCTCCAACCACCGTGCTGAATTGTCGCCGGTTGGAGTAATCGGGTAAGACTCTGGTCGGTTCAGTCTAGGCTTGGTTCTACACCTAGCTAGGGAACATCGTTGCCTGCTCTCCTCTCGTGAGGCCAATATTTGTACCTACCTGTATGCCGTACACCCAAAGGAGTGGTACGAAGTGGCAGGAAAAGAAGGCAGTTGCGGCCTCCAAAGCCAACGGGAGTTGTAACCCAGCCCCAACTGCACTTTGTAGCATAACCCCCTGGGAATGAGCTCAAGCCGCCTGCCAGCTGTAGAGGCCTCACCAGTTATTGCATCCCACAGAATCACCATATCTTGACATTTGACATAGTATTTCAATTTTTGTTCACACACTTTGTGTATTTTAAGTAAGTGACTTCCTTAGTGCTTTTGCACAAGGCAGTTTCCCCTCCACCTATAAGGGATAGTACTAATGACGAAAATAAAAATATTAAAACTGAGGTGTAATTCCAATAACAGCAAACACTGGCAAAATGTCTGTTCACTGTTAAATATTACTACAACACAAATTCACAACATAACCACAAAAAAAGTAAAGATTTTATTATAGATAAAATAAAAATAATCCTTACATAGTAAAGTGTTTCCACAAAGTTTGTAATTGTAGAGCTGTTGAGTTTTTTCTAGGGGTAAGTGACAGAAACCTCTTTGTTTTTGTTTTCTTGGCAATCTGAAAATTGCTGCCAACAGATATGTGCGTTTTTACACAAAGTATTTGTTTTTTTTTAATATACCACGCTACCACTGTTCACTATCCATACAGTATGGCCGCACGGCAGTGTTTATGCATGTGTCGTTTCACATCCACTCAATGTTTACACAGCAGTATTTGTTCAGTTTATCAAACACGTAAAAACCTTCACTTTAAAACTCCCGGGCACGTTAAAAAACAGTTGCTATTTTTGGCATACTTAACCGATTTTGCAATGTAAGTAGGTGACTAAAATTAGTGTCTTTGCTCATCAAAAATCTAATCGCAAATTACAGAAGACGAAAGTCTGTAGTGTTTACAATTACTGCACAAATGTTTAGTGCGTAATTATTTCATTGACCTAAAAAAATATTCATCTGTGTCATATGTACATATTTACTTTTATAATATCACTGGCACTTTTGGTTACAATTGCATGTTAAAAAAATATTAGCGATTCAGGTCGATATATTGAATCGTACCACAGCAGTAATCTTTCAACCTAGCTGATCATCCATTTATAAATTGTTTTTGTTCAAGAGTAAACTTTGTTTATATTTTGGCATCAACAACATGATTATTGGGAATCAAAGTAACTGTTATCAGCGCACATGTGATACAAATGAGAGATGATGCTGTATCATACATTAAATATGGCGAAACTAAGTGTTTGCAAGATTTTTCATGGTAAACGAAGCTCAGCATTATCATTTTGGAAACATTTTAATGAGCTATTTCTTCGTTGTTTCAGGAATACAGGAATTATTACAGAATTTTTCAAATAAATGTAATTTTCCCATATTTCGTATTATTTTGTGGTTCGAGAAAATTTCTAGGCCCTAAAGATAATAAATTGCTTCAACCCCACGCAGCAACCGGGCACTGTTTCCTCACTACTTTCCCATGCTCTCTCTTTCTGCACCTTACCCTGAGTGCTTTCATACATTTCTACTCCCCTTATTTTTCTGACACAATTTTGTCACCATTTGGTTAGGACAATTTTTTCTCATAATGGGTGAATCTTATCTTTCCAACTCAAGAGAATGACAAAGGCAAGGCAGTCACATATGCTTAGATTAATTACTATCTCCTTTGCGTGGTTGAAACTGGTGAGCCATTTAATTAAACATCACTGGTACCATTGCATCATTGGCGAAATTGTGGTGTTGCTGCTTGTAGTGTTAATTAAGTGGCGAAATAAACCTAAGTGCTGCATTAGAGTTTCTTAATGCATTCTCACACAAACAATCACTAGAACGAAAGTATGCAAAATTATATCTTGCTTCTGCTCACAAGACCTTGATGTNCGACGTTAAAAGCCTACCAAATCTCTCTACTCTCTCCATATCTTGGGATTACTTATTTGGTTAGGAACAAAGAGCAGTGAAACGATGAGACGTTTTCATTTTATCCCCTCACGCTGGTGCTTAGTTGGTCATCGTTGGTCTTGCTGAATGTTGTGGGGACGGGACCGTGTTTGATCCTCACAGAACTGGTTCCTGGCAAGACAGTGCACACTGTTGTATATGCCAGGTTACATACCACTCAAGAATACTGTGAACTGCAAGTCTCTTGGTGCTGACCCGGTGCGGCAATTGTAAGGTGGCCAGTCTGTAGCGAAGGTGGCTATATCACTTTGTAGCTGTGCACTTCATCAGGTCACAAACATTGTATGTCTTTTGGCGAAGCNTTAATGCATTCTCACACAAACAATCACTAGAACGAAAGTATGCAAAATTATATCTTGCTTCTGCTCACAAGACCTTGATGTTAAAAGCCTACCGAATCTCTCCACTCTCTCCATATCTTGGGATTAGTTATTTGGTTACGAACAAAGAGCAGTGAAATGATGTGACATTTTCATTTTATCCCCTCACGCTAGTGCTTAGTTGGTCATCGTTGGTCTTGCTGAATATTGTGGGGACGGGACCGTGTTTGATCCCCACAGAACTGGTTCCTGGCAAGACAGTGCGCACTGTTGTAAATGCCAGGTTACATACCACTCAAGAATACTGTGAACTGCAAGTCTCTTGGTGCTGACCCGGTGCGGCAATTGTAAGGTGGCCAGTCCGTAGCGAAGGTGGCTATATCACTTTGTAGCTGTGCACTTCATCAGGTCACAAACATTGTATGTCTTTTGGCGAAGCNTTAATGCATTCTCACACAAACAATCACTAGAACGAAAGTATGCAAAATTATATCTTGCTTCTGCTCACAAGACCTCGACGTTAAAAGCCTACCAAATCTCTCTACTCTCTCCATATCTTGGGATTACTTATTTGGTTAGGAACAAAGAGCAGTGAAACGATGAGACGTTTTCATTTTATCCCCTCACGCTGGTGCTTAGTTGGTCATCGTTGGTCTTGCTGAATGTTGTGGGGACGGGACCGTGTTTGATCCTCACAGAACTGGTTCCTGGCAAGACAGTGCACACTGTTGTATATGCCAGGTTACATACCACTCAAGAATACTGTGAACTGCAAGTCTCTTGGTGCTGACCCGGTGCGGCAATTGTAAGGTGGCCAGTCTGTAGCGAAGGTGGCTATATCACTTTGTAGCTGTGCACTTCATCAGGTCACAAACATTGTATGTCTTTTGGCGAAGCACTCTGTTTCTTGGGGCTTATCTGGGCACTGCCACTTATTTTATTTGTTTCTCAGTGTCTTAGAGTACGGGTGATGTATACAGAACGGAGCCTGCTCACCTTGATTGTGCCAAGTGCTACACATGTGAATGTGTATCTGTCAGAGATGTGAACATGCCTCATTCACGTGTGTTTAATGCATGTAAAAATGATTTGGTTGTATGTATGCCTGTATGTGTGCATGTGTGTGTTGACGGCCGTACATAAGGACTGTAATTAATATTTAATTGACTTTTGGAAGAAATTAAGAGGTGATGGAATGTTGCATAAAGATAACTTTTGTTTCATCATAAAAAATAAAATATTCATTGCATGTTTATATTATGTATTGTTTACTAATCTGCTCACAAATCTGATATTTACATATGCAATTATGCTATAGTGCCGATGCAAGCAAGATCCATGCATGATTCTTGGTTTGTTCTTAGCTGTTGGAATGCAAACCAGGGAACCCTGTGGGAGAACTGTCTGAGATACCAACGTCGGAGTGTGGTTATATACCTGCGAGAACCCAGCAGGAATATTTGGTAAGATATATGTACATGTTTTGTCCTAACTCACATTTTGAACACATTCTTCTTTGTATTGGTGACAGTTTTAGCAAAGTGGTGTGTGTTTAGATGTCAGAAAAAAATATGTGGTTTTGTCTCTATGCAATTTTTTAGTTTATCAAAAGTAGGTTATGTAGAACGTGTATTGTTTCACAAACGTCACCCAAAGTAGTTACTTGTTCACGTTTATACTCAGTATTTTTAAAATAAAATGACAGTTAAACTCTTTTTTGCACCTTTTGAATTTAAAACTTTCTGTATTTTACAATTTTTTTTTTTTTCCCATACTGCCAATGTAGCAAAAATGTATTGGTTTTGTACCCTTGTTTTGGCATTTCACAACATTTTTTCTAAGTCCTTTGAGAAAAGTGAAAAAGATGTTTTACTTTATGTGCTATGATTTTGTCTTCTCAGTAAAAGGTGACAGCTAATGACATGTAAGGAAGGAGAGTAATTGAACCAGCTGTTATTTTGGACATACACAACTGCAGAGGCAAAAACAGATTCATGCTTGAAAAGTGGACTGCACAGTGAAGACAGCCCAAATTCACATAACAGGCTTCCTACAACTGTTGTCATCAAAGGAAGCCTGCTGTGTTTGTTTATGTATTTTTTTTGGAATTGAGTAGCTCCAAATGGCCAGAGCATTGGCTGGAGTACACACTAGTCTGTTACAAATAATTTGTTAGGTGTGTGTGCCCACACACACACACATGTATACGTATAAATATATACACATACATATACATTGCACATACATATGTGCATACACATATATATGCACATACACATACAGGTTGTTTCAGAAGTGATGGTCAAAAATGTAGGAATAAGATTTATAAATGAAGAGAAGCAAAAATGGTCCAGTAAACATAGGTCCAGAAATTAACCGTTTACGAGATAATGGCATTTGCGTGCTGGTCGAGCCACCAGTGAACTTTGAACACCTTCACATTGCATGCATCATAGTACTAAGCAACACACACACAGTGTGCCATGAACGTGGTGGCTATGTACATTGTGCATGAAAGGTCTGTGCAACAGTATGTACAGAAGCATGAATTACTCGTGTGAAGGTGTTGTAAACATGGACCACGATTACAGCAACATAGTTCATGTACGGCAAAGCCAACAGCAATTCACTGGAAGCTGCGTGGCTGTATGCAAAAGCGTTTCCTCACAGAAGGCATCCAGACAGGCGCACATTTATCAGGATCCATCAATGTCTCGGTGAAATTGGGTCCATCGCACACCACCAACGAGCAGCTAGACCGAGCACCATAGCTCCTGATGTAGAAGAGCGTGTAGTTGTAAACCCAGGAACTTCGACTAGGAGGGTGGCTATGCAAGAGGGAATAAGTGCAAGCAGTGTATGGCGAATCTTACATAGCCAGATACTGTACCCATACCATATCCAATATGTGCAAGGTTTCAAAAACACAGACTTCATTCCCAGATTGAATTTATCTTATGTCCGCCATGCTGGACATAAAATCCTAAACATTAAACTTAAATATCATATATCATGTAGCTCTTATACAGTCCCAACATATTTGGCAAGCAAGAATTATCTTCAGCAGTCACAAGTGAACAAAGGCATGTTTTTGTTACCATTAAGCTAATTTAAACTAAAATTAGGCTGCTGAAGTAACTACTGAGTGCATTAATTGCATCTTGCATGATTAATCCTTTGTTATGTTGGGGCCACGGTGGTGCAGCAGCTAGAGCGATCGCCTCTCGCCTAGGCGAATCAAGTTTGATTCCCGGTGAGGTCACTCCTGAATTTTCGTAATTGGGAATTGTGCCGGATGATGTCACTGGTCAGCAAGTTTTCTCTGGGATCTCCCATTTCCCTCGTCCTTGCATTCCGACACTGCTCCATACTCACATCGCTTCACCCTCATCTGTGTTCAAGTCCCGTATTTTAACAGCTGNATCGCCTCTCGCCTAGGCGAATCAAGTTTGATTCCCGGTGAGGTCACTCCTGAATTTTCGTAATTGGGAATTGTGCCGGATGATGTCACTGGTCAGCAAGTTTTCTCTGGGATCTCCCATTTCCCTCGTCCTTGCATTCCGACACTGCTCCATACTCACATCGCTTCACCCTCATCTGTGTTCAAGTCCCGTATTTTAACAGCTGCCCAAACTCTCCTCACTCTACTTAGTTATGGATTAACGTGACTTTATTTATAGCATAGACTGATAAAACATTTTCCAAGCATAACCATTAAGTGACATGCATGTGCCCTCTTGAAAAATAGTCAATATTAACATTTTCTTTTTATATCCAACCCTTACACTTTTAAGACAAGTTTAAATGTCAAATTCGTAAATTTTTATATTAATATTACTGTTTCGTGAAAAACTAATCATATTATTTTATATACTTTTTAATTTGTTGCTGAAGCAATTATGTACATGATATTTTGCACCTGCCATAATTTGCTTAAAAAATAATATTCGTCATAACTTTATGAAAATGTTAAAATGCTTTACATATTCACTTTATTGCACGTAATACTTTCATAGCACTACGACGCCTGAAAGCAGCACCGTTAACTGGTTTAAAAAAAAAAAAAACTGCCAAATATACAATTTTATTGTAGTATTTGGTTTGAAATTGGCATAGGGCCCCGTGACCTTGTTACATTTGCTTATTAGGCACTTGTTACTACACAAAAAAATACTTGATTCTGTTAACTTATTTAGATATTAGCTAACTGTAACAGTACCTTAGCAAGTGTGTCATTTGTTTAGGAGAGATGAACAATTACTGTGCTTCTTTACCAGTTACTTAAAGGCCCTCCGGATTCCAGTTTTTATTGGTTTCCCGAAATCACTCCAGCCAAATGCCAGGAAGATTTGATTCCGTGCTACACAAAGAAAGTCTAATGTTCTTGAAACAAAAAAATTACTATTGTGACATTTCTTTAAATGTTTATGTAGTAGTAAAATTAATAATGTGAAAAAATTAACAATGTTAACCATTTACAAAGTCTTATATTACTGTAATGCAAATATACTGTTGAAGTGTTAATGTTAATAAAGCCTCTAACCAATGTTGCCGCAACCAAAACTTGTATGTATTACGCTAAAAATAACAGAATGAACAAAATATTTTGTGTTACTGTGACATTGAAGAAATGCACGTTCAACACAAGTTTACACTGACTTGGCGTTGTAAAATGGTGGATAGTAGTGAACAGCAATAGCCTTGTAAAATGAAACCACTATAATTAAATTTTAAAGCTTATTATGAGAACTAAATGTAGCTTAGACCAGCTCTTTAGCCTTACAAAGCAGTTTACATGTGCCAATTGTCTGTATATTTATAGAGCATAAAGTATTGCCACGTAACAAAGAGAACTGCAGTTTGTCATTATGTTATTTTCAATACACACAATATGAAATGCAATCATACATGTTAAGAGAGAACAGTTGGAAGGATGTGAGGTTCCGTAGCATGGAGAACGTCAAATACACAAGGTGCGGGTACGGTTCCCCTCCTAGTTGTAATTTTTTTTTTCATTGGTAATATTTATTTTTGTGAGAAAATAATTGTACTTAATTTATTTAACATCGGAATGGTTTTTAAAGCAAAGAAAGTACATGAAAATTTCTAACACAAATATTAACATCAATTCAACACAAAATTTGTTTTGCTGCAACATAAAATACCATCTTAATGCCTTAATGTTGACAGAACAGTAAAGAGGTAATGCAGTTACAAAAGTAACAATGTTACATTAACATTAATAGCTTAACAGTATATTACATTAATAGCAACATTAGTAACTGACGGTTCATATGTTATGAAATTTTCTGTTGTCAAAACATTAGATTTCTTTTCTGTGTGTACGTCCAATCCCTTCACATTCGTGCGTCCCTAAGCAACATGCTCCATCTTTAATGACCTTGTTGTCGACGAGACGCTAAGCCCTACCTACCTCCACCATGCTCTTCGCTTAACCTACTATGTCATAGACACAGGNGTCCCTAAGCAACATGCTCCATCTTTAATGACCTTACTGTCGACGAGACGCTAAGCCCTACCTACCTCCACCATGCTCTTCGCTTAACCTACTATGTCATAGACACAGGACTGTGATGCTGCATTATGTATAACTTTTAATTATGCTTCGTGTTTAAAATTATAAATTAATGCAGATCTGAGAACAGTATTACAAGTTAATTTCTATGTGTGGTATTTATTTAGTGAGAAAACAGTATTCGTGTACTAGCTTCCATTATTATTGCATTTTTGTAGCACTATTTGAGAAAAGTATTAGACTACAAGTTAATTGCTATAAGTGGCATTTATTTAGAAAGAACTCGGTATTGATGTTTTATCTGCCGTTGTTATTACACTTTTGTAATTATCACTCCTCAGTATGACTTATTATTTTGTGTACTTGTTAATAGCCACAAAGCACACAAAACTACAATAAAATATATCCCTGGTTAGTATTTTCGTTAACTATTTAACCTATGCCGCAGCAACCAATGGTGGATCAAAAGGCGGTGGAAGGGGGGACAGTAGCCCATTGACTTTCCCGGTTGGTAGTTGGAAGGTGTCAGGGGTCAGCAAGATTTAAAACATCAAAACAAATGTTCTGCAATACTGTATTTACTATAAAACTTAAAATTCATAACATCGAGTAAATAAATTTTAAAGTGTTGTAGGTAATATGTGAGAAAAGAGGAGAGCGTCTTCTACGTCTTTTGTATTAGTTGGTTATTCTCTGCAAGCATGAAAATGTGCATCTTTAAAGGTTTATTTTTTCGGTAATCCAAGCGTACGTGTCGTGTCTAATAATATAAGATAGTAAAGATTTCATCATACAGGAATTACTTGCTGATAATACAGGTTGAGTATAAAAGAATACCCCAACTTTGAAGATTTATAATATCAAAACCAAATGAACCGTGCAACCGTGACGTTTGTTTACCATACATTCATAAATGTTCAATGTGACAACCACAAGCGGCCCGAACAACATCTATGCGATAATCAAACTCGTTCCACACTCTTGTCAGCATGTCTGGTGTTACGGTTTGGATGGCGTCCGTAATTCTCGTTTTGAGGTCGTCAATGTTAGCCGGCAATGGTGGAAGAAACACTTGATCCTTTATGTATCTCCATAGAAAAATAACGCACTGGGTAAGATTCGCGCTTCTTGGGGGCCAGTGATGAAAAGCCTGGTCACCAGCTGCTCCTCGACAAATTCAGTGTTGTTGCAACATCTCGTTCAGGTATCCGTGAACAGCTAGGTGCCAATGGGGTGGCGCACCATCCTGCTGGAAAATGAAGTCCCCCGCCGCCTCTTCTAACTGAGGAAACAACCACTCTGTAAGCATGTCCAAATAAGGGATTCCAGTAACAGCGGACTCATGAAAAAAGAAAGGGCAGAAAACTGTATTTGGATACAGCGCAAAACATTCATTTTGGGAGAGCGTGCTTGTGTTCGGTGGTTTCATGTAGAGGCTCCGGACCCCATATCTGTACATTGTGCCGGTTCACCTTACCATTTGTATGAAACTTTGCTTCATTGCTAAAAAACCAGCTTAGACATGAAGGCATCATCTACCTCGTTCTAGGTAAGAACGAACGTGCAAAAATCACATCTCAGTTCTTTATCCCTTTCGGTAAGAGCCTGTACAAGCTGTAACCTGTATGGGTTGTACAGCAATTGCTTTCGCAACACTGTCCATACTGTCAATTGAGGGATTTATATTTCCCGGCTAGCTTGTCGAGTTGATTTTCTCGGACTGCAAATGAACGCTTGTTGATGAATCCGTCGCACATTCTCTTCAGACACATGTAGCCACCCGGAACTTTTGCCTTTGCAAAGGCACCCTGTGTCACGGAACTGACGAAATCAACGTACGATACTCCACCTATCAGGAAGACGACGTCCGTATTTGTGACGGAATTCATGTTGAGCAGTTGTAACCTATTCACATTTAACAAACTGAATAACACAGAACGCTTTCTGTTGTTCCGTCGCCATCGTGATGCGGACTAACACACAACACACGCTC
>NQII01001341.1:1981-28815 GCA_002778355.1 Clitarchus hookeri
GGAGGAGGATACTTATTATAAAGTACCAATTTTTTCCATTTTTATTTTACTTTCTGTGAAAGAACTTACCTCTAATATAATAATGTCAAGACTCATAAAATATTTTTTAATGTCGAGTGCCAGTGGTGCTGCACCTGATATACATATTGCGCAATGATCAAACCCTAACGCTTGCTTCACTTTGTTGAAGATGAGCGAACGTGCTATCTTGTAACCAACTGTATTGCTGCAAATCCTGAAATTTAGTCAAATACAAAATAAACTGAAAAAAATTTCAACTAGGACAATGTTGTGTATCATAACATAGTGTAATTCAACAAAATCATCTAAGCATAATCTGCTGTAATGTTTACTTGTGCAGCTGTATATGTAATTTCAAAAGCTATCATAAGTAAAACAAAATAGATTTGTACATGCAGATATTAGAGGTTATTGATATGCAGTACTTAGATTTGTTAATAATCTCAAAAACAGGTAAAAATTATTGATGAAAATAAAACAAATAAGGGAAAAGGCAAAAATTTAAATATTAGTGGCTCTCAACAAAATTCTTCTGCTCTGTGAATTAAAAGATAAGAATGAGTCAGATTGCCAGAACATCTACTAGTCTTCATAATAACACACCTTAACATATAAATTAACTTGCCTCAAAAATATCTTGGGTTACCACACCATTTTGCTAATACAGTAGACTCCCAATTATCCAAGGTAATTGGGACCGAGATCACCTCGGATACGGTAAAACTCGGATAATATGGAGGTTAGGTGTTATTGTGGAAAAAACATGTGAAGAATGTAAAAACTGGTTTATTGTAATTGAAAACATAAAATAAACATGTAGTTACAGACCAGTAAGTTAGTGGAAACATCAGATTACATATTACTTAAAAAAGTCTTTGATTGTTTTCTGAGTTAACCTCTGTCCTCTCTTGGATGATGCGATCTTAGGTCAACGCTGAAAAGTCAGTATGTCATGTGGCCTACACTCTTCTTGTTGCTCTTTGTAAGCAAGAGCAGCGTTAATCAATTTCAACCCATGGGAATGTGATATTTTTGGAGTTATCTCGTCCGTGTCGTCTTCTTCACTGTGTTTAGGGTTGTTAACCATATCGATAATTTCCTCATCGGTAATCTCCATCTGGACATTTACACTGCACCAATCACGAATGTCTTCACTGTTGATTTGATTTTCAACAGGTAGCTCATTGGCCAGTTGAACTAGTTCGTTCACATTCTCCTGTTCTGGCACTTGTTTGGGTTGTCCATCTAAGCCAAATAAATTTTTCCATGACTTTTGAATGGTGGTAGGTTTTACCTCATCCCACGCCGAAGAAATCCAGTATGCTACATCTTTCATTGTGACTTGCTTTAAGGCTTCCTTGACAGTCATTCCATCATCTAATTTTGCAATCAACATCTGGGGAAGCCTTTGACGGTAAATTCTCTTCATCGTTTCTAGAACTCCTTGGTCTAGAGGTTGAATGAGCGACGTCACATTAAGGGGTAGAAATACAGCTTTAATATCACCACTGCACAGTTCTTGGGCATCTAAGTGAGATGGCGCATTGTCTAATAATAAAATAGCTTTCCTGGGGAGCTTTTTTTTTCCCCCCCCCCAAAAATGCTTTAGTGACAGGAACAAATTCATTAAAAAACCAGTCACTAAAAATCATGCTTTCCATTCATGCATTTCTTTGGTTGCGGTACATTGTCGGCAGACAGTTGACTTTTATATTTTTAAAGGCCCTTGGGTTCTTAGCCTTTCCAATAAGCAGAGGCTTTAGTTTCAAAGAACCCGAAGCATTGCAGGTAGCCATAATTGTGACTCTCTCTTTACTCTTTTTAAATCCGGGAGCAGTTTTTTCAGATTTTGCTTCTAAGGTTTTTGAAGGTAGCATTCAAAAGTTAAGACCAGTTTCATCAGAGTTAAAGATTTGATCTGAGGTTAATCCTTCCTCAAAAATGATTTCTTCCATTTTTTTTCTGGAATTCCGCAATTTCAGATGAGTTAGCTGACAGTTTTTCCCCACTAACGTTCAGCTGTCTTATGCCATATTTCTTTTTCCACCTGTCCAGCCAACCATCGCTTGCAGTGAATTTTTCATTGCCGTCTTTAAAGTTCTTGTGGAACTCGAGCGCCTTAACTTGAAGCATTGGCCCACTCACAGGACTACCCATCCCTCGAAGCTGTGAAAACCACAAAAAAAGAGAGCTTCAGACGTCTGCTCGTAGTCGCCCTTCTTCAAAGTCTTTCGACTCAAACCACACAAACTCACACTTTTGTTGACAAAGTTTTCAATTTCTTTCCGGTTACGTCTCCAATCCCAAACAGTCACTTCCCCAACTACCAACTCAGCAGCCACCTTTTTAATTGATTCGCCACTGTCTAACCGTTTTAATGCATTACATTTTGTTTTAAGAGAAACTACAACTCTCTTCGGTTTTCCACTCATAATAAAACACAGAAATCAATAAAAGCACATAAAAATCACTAACACAACCACGTTTAGCGCGAGCGCAGAGAAAACCGAGAGCGTCAGATGATGTAACAATATGAGAAGTTCCGAGTGAACCCAACGATGAGATGAGACGGGTGGGCCAACATTTCCTAGAATTAGTCGCCTTCATATTCGCACGAAAAATGAAAGCTCGACCTAACAACAGCCAGTAGAGGAGACACTAATGCTCGACCTAGCAATAGCCGAATCCTCAACGTTGCACGTCAAACGAAGAAACATCATTTTGCGCCTTAATCGTCCTGCTTTTAAGAGCATTATTTACATTTTTTATCTTCCGATGACTAGCTCGGTTAACCCGGAGGCTCAGTTGACCGGGGCTCAGATAATTGCGAGTCTACGGTACATTTAATTCTTATATGGCTGTTGTGTGTAGGTTGTTCATGAGCGAGGCAGATGTCAAAGGCACGAGCTGAGAGGCGTACATATGGTGGCAAAACGTGATGGGTGATGTTTACCTGGTGCCATCTATCTTTCACTGGCTAGGATGAGATCTCAGAGCATTAAGGGTCCTAAGGGTCCGTAGTGGCACTGCAGTACAGTGGCTACGCACACTGATGGTATAAGGCAGGATCTTGATCAACTAATATCTTTGCACTGCTCATGTTGTGGAACATGCTAGTTCCTAGTGCCAAGATGCAGCACTGCCTAACCAAAACAGATAACAATGTGCTCGACACACAGAGTTTAAGTTTGCATAATTTAATGATTTTGCAAAGACTGCCAGAATTATGTTAGGTTTAACATAAAAGATGAAGTACCAGCTGTGGATGGGACACAATGTCTGGTCACTGCAGTGGCCGGCACGTGTTGGAGGGAGACTAGAGTTTCTGAACCTCGAGGGTTTTCTCTAAGTGATCCTGGAATAGCCAATAGCCCCCTTTTCAGTCTCTGCACACTGTGCTGATTTACAAGTGCATTTTTTGGGGNGTTTTCTCTAAGTGATCCTGGAATAGCCAATAGCCCCCTTTTCAGTCTCTGCACACTGTGCTGATTTACAAGTGCATTTTTTGGGGATTGCATTATTGTGTTTGTCCTGTTTGGAGCAGGGACAGCATTTCCAATGTGTCTACAGGTGCATCTCAAACTTCAGACTTCTGTTCAATGTCTTTTGGCAGATACCATGGAGGTGGTGCTGAATACAGCACAGATAGATGAATTGCGGAAGCTCGCTAAAAGTTTGGTAAGATCCAAGGAAGCTGGTTTGAATCCTGGACCTAGTGCGCTTAGTCTTGTTTTTAAGAATTTAAAGTATTTCCTAGCCAATTTGCATGATACGCATCCAACCTCGACAGGATTTTATGTTCAAAAGGTGTGTTACGTATTCAGAGGTTTTGTTTAGGATTCCCAAATTTTTGCAAGGAATTTTTGGTGAATCAATAATAGATAATTGGGAGAAAATACAACTAATCTTTTGAGGCAGGTTACATCTGATTTAGTTATTTAAAAGGCTTGGTTAAAGATTCTCAACCATTTCCAAAGAAAAGGGGAATCAATGCGTGACTTTGTTCTGGGGACCATAAGGTTGTTAGCAGATTTATTTCTTTTGATTGGTAACTCAAGTTGAAATTAGTTCTGCAATCATAAAAGGAGTACCTCGGAGCATCGGGCTAAGAGTAATGTTTGCTCGAAGACAAACTATAAACAAAAACATAACTTTTAAGGAAAACTGAGGTGAGGTTCAAGTTCTGGTGACGAAAGGTAATCAATAGTTAAGAGATGTGAAAGGGATAAGAAAACAAAGGTGATTCAAAAGGAGTACTAATAGGTTGTGGGTAATTCAGAGATTGGGGAAACACATGAGTGAGCGTTATTCAATATTTTTTCCCAACTTGGTGAAAACAGTCTGGCGTTTGTTGCGTAAAGCTTTGTGTAAAGGACAGAAAGGTCAGATTGATGTGTGCTCCCGTGATTATAGAGAAAGAGAATGTTATGGCATTAGTAAATTTGGGTGCTTCATGTTCCTTAATGAGTATTACAAGTTCCAATACACTGGTAAGTGCAAATCTGGTGTGGACTTTTTGTGTACAGGAAGATCTGCAAGTATCCTTTTCTATGGTGAATGGAGGAATAATTAAATCAATAATGCAAGATATGATGAATATAAACATTAATTAATTTACATGGAAAGTGTATTTTCAGCTGTTAGAGCATCTCTCTCATGAGATTGTGTTTGTCATTGACTTTTTGTCAGACATGATCTTCTTTGGATATAGCTAGCATATGTCCTACATTTGGTTTTGTCCAGATTTACTTGTCAAACTCTGAAAACTTTATCACCAGAAGGTGCCACTTCCAACTCGCAGTGATATTCAGGTTGAAGCTATAAATCATATATAGTCAAACTGCAGTAATGTTATTTCTTCACAGTTGTAATATTGTAATAAATACCCTGTACAATTAAGATTGAAGATTTTGATCCTGTAGTCATGCCCTCATATTGTTTCTCTCCTCCAAAAATAACAGATTTTAAGCAGATAATAATTGCCAAAAAGGTACAAGGGCAGTACAAATTGGTCTGTGATAACAGGAAAATTATTAAGAAAACATTTCTAGATCCCTTTCTTATGATAGAAACTATTTTAAGCCTACTGGACAAGCTTCCTTTTTCACTATTTATGGTTTGAATATCTGCATTTTTACAGTGTGAGTCGAGTCGTGAATCTCGGGAGCCATTAGCTCTTGTAACTCTGTGGGGACTATCATGGACCTGCCTCACTATGGGTACTAGATGTAATCCTCAAGCTATCACAAATATTATTCAAATTATTGGGAAAATATACATTTGATTGTGTGTTCATGTATATTGATGACATATCTGCAGTGCATTTGGCGCATAGTAGGAAGGTTTTGGAAGTGTTAAAAGAAGCAAATTGACTGTTAATCAAGACAATATTTTGTCAGCTGAGACTTGCATACAATATGTATGCTTTGTTATATTTCAGAGGAAACTTTGAGGACAGGTATGGAAAAAAAAAAAAATTAAATCAGTGGTAGTGTTTAATGACATTTCCAGCTCCCAAAAAAACCTACTAAAGGGAGTTAGGTAATTTTTGAGGATGGTGTCATTTTATTCTAAATGTATTCTTGACTTTGGCGAAATTGTTAAGCCATTGAAATACACTCATTGGCAAAAAATAGTTGCACCCACAAGAAAGTAACCTACAGCAATGAAATGTGGTGGGTAGGTTTGACAATGCAAGACATGCAGATGATTCACATTTCACGCTCTGCCACACCATGTGACTCATGCACCTCTTCAAGGTGTAGTATGCCTTGGAAACAAGTTCGGCAGCACTTCAAACAGTTGAACACATTCAAGAGGGGTCGCATCGTAGGGCTGCGAGAATCGGGATGGTCCTTTCTCCGTATTGCACATCATGCCAGTCGTGCAGATATTGCTGTAGCATACGGTTGGTGCCAGTGGATGGAGGAAGACGTACACACATAACATGCAGGATCTGGGAGACAGCCACAAACCATTCCAAGGGACAACCGACGGATTATTCAACAAGCACAGAGTACCCCAACTGCCACAATTGTGGACATTCAGCGAGCAGTCATGCCCATGCTGCAGCATCCTATGAGTGCCAGTATTGTTGGCAGATGACTGCACGACACAAGACTTCATGCATGCAGACCATAATGATGACAGTCCTTAACACCACACCATCATTGCCAAAGACTGTAATGGTGTAGTGATTAACTGTCGCAGTCTCATACAGAATGGTAACGGGTAATCTTCAGTGATGAGTCCTGCTTTTGTCTTGGTGACAACTATCAACACATCCGTGTGTGGTGGCAACATGAGCAGCACCAAGATGAATGGTTTGTCGTCACACATCCAGATGGCCTGGGCCCTATTCCACAAACTTACAAGACCAATAATTTACTAGTTACAAGTTACAAGCACAGATAAATACGGTATAATAATATAGTGTTCCACAAAGCAGGTGAGTGCACTTGTAAACTTTACTAATACTTTAATTTACAAGTGAATTCAGCCATCTTACTAGTGAGTTGAGGTTAAGCTATCACAAGAGATGAAACTGGAAAATAGTTTAGGACTGACGTCATCAAATGAAAATTTGCTGAAATATTACCCAAACAGAGAAAACTGCAGGCAGGGTATTTTTATTTTATAACCAGAGAATTGTTTGTGACAAAAATAAAAAACATGTAAGTTGAAGAAAATAAACATATAATTGCCAAAAATTGTAATTACAACACGAAAGTAACAGACAGACCACTAAAATAATTTTGAAGTTATTCATAAGTTGTATGAAATGTACATGAACAGTGAACAGTTGCGCAACACTTGCATATATTTCCTGCAAATTCGGGTTGGACTTGCAAATTATTCAAACTAGGGAACTATCACTACTGTCACTTGGCCACGTATTATTGTCCTTCAAATTCACTCTTATAAAAAAAAATACCACTAATAGAACTTTTTACCAATCTCCAATCACCTGTAGAAAATTGGTTACAAATAACTAGTAAACTACTAGTACTAATACTTTTATGGAACGAAACACTTCTAACTTTTAAGACTAGGCTTGTAACTTGTAATGCATGGAGTAATAATTACAAGTTTACAGGTAAATTTCTGGAACCCTAACTGTTTTATTAGTTGAAATTACAAGTAAATTCACTTGTAATTATTAGACCATACTATTTATGGAACTGGTGTCGTGTGATGACAGATCACTGTTGGTTTTCATCACTGGCACTTTGGCAGCTCGATGATACATTCATTAGGTCCTGCAACCAGTGGGCCTGGCATTTGTGAATGTGCATGCTATTGCTCTATTCCAACAAGACAACGCTCATACCACTACCATCTCAAGAGTGTGCTTTGAAGCAGTGGGTACTCTGTTATGGACAGCCACACTGCCAGGCCTATTCCAACCGATAATGTGTGGGATGCTATTGGTCACTGTATTGCGACTCCACCCCTACTGCAAAATCAACAGGAACTGCGAGTGAATATTTAATCTGCTTGGGATGGATAATTTGTTGCAGGACACCATTAGGTACCTCTACAACTCCATGCTGCAACATCTGGCAGAATGTGTTTGCAAACATGATGGCTTGATGTTAAACTGAGGGACATATGTAGGCCCAATAAATATTGTGCTCATACCAGTCTCAATTTGTAATCATTTCTTGTTCTTTGCGACTTTAGCCTTTACTCAGAATAGCATTGCAATCTGACTTTTCCTTGCGTGTGCAAAAATGTTTTTGATGATGCATGTATTTAAAACATAAAGATGTTGAATTTCAGCCGGGGAAAAAACAACAGTCAGCTTTTCAGTTACTTAAAGATAAATTGTCTTGTCCTCTGGTTTTGTTAGTACTAAATCTCAAAGACTAAGTTCATTTGAATGTTGATGTCAGTTCAGTAATGTTAGGGACAGTTGAGCAGTGGTGGCTCGTAATGGATATGTTTGACACATTGCTTTACCTAAAGCTAAAAATAAAAAGCTATTTATTTTATTGGTAGTATTTTTGTACAATCTGACGCAGGAGTACGTCCTGCCTTCAAGACTGTTTGCCACGCCGCGCGTCCACACCGCATCAACCAGCACCAGTGTGCTCTCAGTGCACAGTGCAGTGCCACGGGCGGTGTAGTGTGAGAGCAGGAGTTTGCAGAGTAGTGCAGCACTTCATACCCCCCCTCCCCTCAGGTGGGCGAGAGTGCATTATGACAGACTCTGCACACATTAATTATATATAGGACTATTTAAGATCAAATAATTAAAAGCAAAAGAAAGACACACCAGGCATGTGGACGCTCAAAGATGCCCCTATAAGCGTTTCAATACTTTAATTATGTTTATTTTAAAATTCCCGTATTTTTCACCTTAGTTGTTTCACCCTCATTTCTTGCCATCCACATTTAAATTGTATTTGTGCAGCGTAATATTATGTATTTATTTATTCATGTATGCAAGGATTCATGTCCACTTAGTTGTGCAAGTGTTTTAGTTCAACAGAAAGTAGTGCAAAGCGAACAGAGCGCCACCATAGTTCGCACTGCGCATGCTCGCCAGATTCAGCCACTGTCGAGTGTCTCAGGGGGTCGCCATGGGCCACGTCGCACTCTGGGTGCCTTCACGTTTTCGCGCCAATCACCTTTAGCTGCAATAGTCTAATGTAATGTACCAGAACCTGTTCTTTCTGCACCTGAAGAAGCCACCCCTTCTTCCCCAGGAATAGCATCGCCCGGGGAAGCTTAATGCACCAAATAATTCACTCTTATGCACAAATGTGTATTTTTCGCAGTCTTGCCTATCTGGCGGGCCAGAGTCTATAAAGTGTTCACCTAGAGTGATGTAAGTGTTTCTGTGCAAGAGTAATTACATGCAAGTTTTCAGACTTTGTGTATTTTATTTCAAGCACTGCCTTTGGGCGTTTCGGGGTACGGGTCCCGTACAACCCACCTTCACCCAGTTTCAGGTGAATTACTTAACAGCCAGTATGCTCAACTCACAGCTTTTACAGTGTAAGGCATGTGGGTCAGCCTGAATAGGCCCACGGTATTTTCCAAGTAAGTATCAGGAGCGAGGGATTCTTCCAACATTTCACAGAGGGACTGCGTACGTCCAGGCGAATGGCCCGCTGTACCCTGAGATCATCATCATCATCAGCAGTAATCGACACGGTCTGTAAACGGTGTCTGGTGCCTAGTCGGGTATCCAACTCCAAACCCACCTAACAATGTTTTTCACAGCCCCTCAAAACTTCCCTTAACACACCACCTAGCCAAAGGGCGTTAATTTCATTATACCATCCAACTCCTCCATAAATTGACAAAAAAAAAATGGTTCTTAAGGTGGTTTTTTAATGAGAGATTGAGTGCTGTTGGAAGACACAGCTAACAGCACCGATGATGCTCTAGCCCCTTCATTGCAGTAGTGCAGGACTGGAAACTGAAAACATGGTGATGTAGACAGGAATTATGCTTTAAAACTACAATTGTTTTCTCTTGGGTTGACGTGCTGCTGTAGCCCCCGCTTCAATGCCAGAATGCTTTAATGAAAGAATCTAAGCTTTCCGAGCCTGGCTGAAGAAGCAACATCTAGCCAGTAATCCATTAACATTTATCGTGGCATTTTAATCACTGTATCGTTAACAGTGTGAAATATGAATCCAACAATATTGTATGTCACATTAGAGAAACCTTTTAATTGGTGAAGAGTGATGACACCAGAAAGACTTGCTCATGCATGCAGATGTAAATATGACACAAATTGTAGGCTATAAAATTAGAAGCCTTTATTTATTGTCTGTTATTTAGTTGCTAATAATTTCCAACCTGTACTTTTTTTTCTACAATGAATCTTTTTTTTTAGATTTTATAAGAACTGTAGGCATTTCTGCAAGACTGAGAAATCTAAATTTGGCTCCTAACGTTGTTATGCGGAAAAGTTATTTAATTAACAGACTTTTGCATAAAAGACACTTTTTACAGCAGCCTCTTCCCACCTCACTGAAGTCTTAATTATATATATATCCACCCTTTGCTCATGGTGCTTGTAATGACGCAATATACTTAAATTTTCGGGACTTGGGTGTAGAATTCTTTCGTATGTATGAAGCTCGGGAAAGTTTCAATATATTTTTATCGGGTTTCAGTTTTAAGCCGTGGTGGCAGGTTCCCACGTTTGATTATCAAGCAGACGTGTACTTTTGTAGTTTAATGGGCGGACGTTTGCTGTGTTCGTTTATCAGGAGTCCGGTAGTGTTTCATTTCAAACATCGTGTTTCTTTTGAAGCGTCAACATTAATTAGATTAGTTCCTTCGGCGCCGTTTTGTTATACGAGAAGTTCGTTATCCGGAGGTGAGTGCGTCAACAAGTTTTTGTGGACTGCGAAGTCGTTTTTGTTGACAGCACAGTTTTAGTTTCCTGCGACGCAGTTACGATATCGGTAACGGGCGCAGCAGTATCGATGTCAGGCTGAGCGTGGGACAGCGCAGTTCTCACGCTGCTGCGAGATGATAGGCGCTTATCGCAGGAGAAGGGGGGCGATAGGCCAATATATACTGGTGGTGCCTATCGCCTGGGGAACAAAGTAATCAACTGCTGAAGAGGACGCGTAGGGCGTGTGACGACGCATGGGGCGTGAATAATTTAACCCACACCGGCAAGCACCCGCGACCGTTAATTCTTTTCAAATAATTTCTTTTCAACTTAAACTAAATTCTATCTACTTATTTCCGCCGGTGTGGGGGGTCGTTAGGGTGCCAGGAGGGAACGAGCATCCCTCCTGCCTTCGTAAATTAGTCTTGCAATGCAAGTTTTGAGACATTAAGAAACAGTTAAACCACTGTGGCGCTGTTCGGTACTGAATATTTATCTCTGAACGGTTCGTACTCTGCATACTGGACATTCGTATGTGAACTGTGTCATTCAAAAAATGATAAATAAAGTATAGAAGAAACTAACTTCGTACTTGAACTTTCTTTCATAATTAACTAACATCCAATGGTACGGAGTCTCGTGTATTCTACCTTGAGCAAGCCGTGGCAAGTAAACAGTCGGCAGTGTAAGCAGCGAAACGTTACAAGATGGCGCCCGCCTAACCTTGTGCGGCTTTATAATAAATATGCCTTAACAATCAAAGACGTTTCATTACATGCTTTACTTACTTTAAAACTCAAGAGCCACCACTGGTATTGATACAGACTGTAAATTGAGAGCTGTACAGGTAGACTACTAAGGACAAGTAGATTTTTATGGCATACTAGAAAGAAAGTCTTGCATGTGTCTGAAATTGAACAATTTTCTGATTATCTGGAGATGGAAAAACTTTGACTTGTGTACTGACAATCAAGTACTGAGTTGTTGTTAACTACCACCAAGCTACTGGTAAGGTTGGCAAGGTGGTTAGTGAGACTGTCTCAATTTTAATATGAAGTACATCATGTTCTCAGGACTGAAAATAATGTGACTAATTTACCTCACATGTATTGTGAAAATGAATTTCAACAGTGATATCTGATCAGGCATTAAATAGTGATAGTAGAAAGGAAGAAATGGTTACGGTTGGAGAGAGATTCCTGGGGATGTTAATATACTCCAAGTGGGCTTAGTTATGTAAAACATAAGGACAAAATTTTGGTAGCCGAGGAAATTTTGTATAAGTATTAGAGGTTTTGCTATATAGTTTACTAGCTATATATTTGGTAAACTATGGCCAGCCTGTTACTCTGTTGTGCCAGGAGCTTGCATAAGCATTTCTTAATGAAAATGGTTATGGTCTTGGGGTGAGTAAGTTGCTTCAAAATTTGGGGGTAATTTTATAAAAGCAGGAAAATCATTAAGATTCAAATAACTGTAGATACAATACAAATGAGTACTAAGGTTTACTCTTGAGGAAAATAAAAAGGTAGATAGAATCTTTAAAGTTTGTAGTGTGCAATATAAATGTAAATATTACAAACATGTGTACCTGAGGATCTGTTTTAATAGTTGTTTGATATGGTTTTATAATACATATTGTAATACCCATTTTCTGTAACTTTTGTATTTTGGTAAATATTGGGAAATTATCCGAAAAAAAGGAAAGAAAATTGAAAATGATATAAAAAAAATTAACTAATAAATCTAACTTGTGTGCTGATCATTCAGACTCCACCCTCTAATTTAAAAATAAAAATTCAAGAAAAATTTTTTTATTTCATTTTAATTATTAATTAGCTTATTAGCTTACTGTTAAGTTCTTGCTATAGGATTAAAATCTCACTTGACATCAACAGAGAACCTGCATGTGTTGGAACAGGGAGATTTGAGTTTATGGAACTCAAGGGTTTTCGTGGAGTGCTCCTGGAATAATCAATAAACTCCCTGGAAACACTTTACATTTTATGATGTAAAATTATAAGTCTATGACCCACAAACTATAAAGCTACTTTCGAAACATGGTGTAGTATTAATTTTGACAGGTGAATACTATCTGAGCAAAGAGAGAATAAGTATCTGCATTGTAAAGTTTCTGGAATAAATGTACAGTGAGCAGTATGACTAAAAAGAATAAAAGTAACAAAAAATTCATCATACCCATTCATTTTGTCTAAATTATGCTGCAAACCCTGCCATTTTGCCCAGGAAGAAATGGCTTGTGTCAGAAAACCTTTCTGCTTGCCAATTTGTGTTATCTTCTCATGTATTTTTTCCCAGACTCGAGGAACACCAAAAAAGTGTGTTGGTCGCACTTCTTGCAAAGTCTTTGCAAGACTTCCCTAAAACAAAAAGTAAACAGTATAAAGACATAAATAAATGTTTTTTATAGTTCCCTTGCTAATTTAATATTACATGAATGTAAAATCATTCGTTTGAAAGTGGCTTTAGTAAAACTGAAATAAGAAAAAGTCTATGTATTGTTATGAATTAGCAACAGTTGTTTTGTGTTGAAATTTGTTTTGTTGCCTATGTTTTGTGGATTGGCACCATGTTTCATCTTGTATCTTGTTAACACAAAAAAAAAAAAATTACGGTGTGTCGTTATGGCAAATGGTGCGGTGTCTCGTGTTTGTAAAATAAACGAGGAAAGTAAACTTTGGTGTTATAGTTTACTTCACCCATAACTGCACAAACTGAATAACAGGTTATGGACCAGGATGCCGAATCAAGTAGTGACAAATTTAGGATGAATTAAATTGGTGTACAGGTTTTTGCGAGTGAATGGAATTCTGCACAGGATAACTGTGCCTAGGTGCCCTCAACAAAATGGTGTGGCAGAAGGACAGAATAGGACACTAATGGAAATGGCAAGGTGCATGTTGATACAATCTGGTATTCCCACATGCTTGTGGGCAGAGGCTGTAAACACTGCATGCTTCATACATAATATGTCTCACAGAAAGGCTATTGCGGACAAGGGTCCATATGAATTGTGGTCAGGTAAAAGGGTCACTGAGGAGGTGCTGCAAAGACTGAAGGTATTTGGGTGTAGGGCTCGGATTAGAGTCGAGCCATCTAGCAAGTTTGACCCAAGGGCTGTTGAATGCATGTTTGTAGGGTATGCAGATCACAGAAAAGGTTATAGAGTCTGGCATGTAAGTGAGAGGAAGGTTAAGATTGCACATCATGTAACATTTGAAGAAAATGCCTTTCCTTTCAGACAATTCGAGGTAAGCGACATAAAGGAACCAAATCCAGAAATTTTTCAGTTGTTAGATTACTATGAGGTTGCAAGTGATGATTAATCTCATGTGATACTGGACGATGGAGTTGGGAACAATGACATGAATGAATGTGAAACCTCCGAGGTAGACAATGTTGAATTAGTAGGCAGTGATGACGCTATTGCAAACACAGGTGAGCAAGTTAATTACATGTTAGGTAGAGAAGGTGAAAATGCTGTGACCCTCAATAATATGATTCTGAGCTACGCAATTTCAAATGATGCTGCTAATAATGTTGAAANGGTGAAAATGCTGTGACCCTCAATAATATGATTCTGAGCTACGCAATTTCAAATGATGCTGCTAATAATGTTGAAAAAATTGGTAATATTGCGGATGAAGCAATTGGTCAGTCAAAGCAACCTACAAGGGCTTCAAAACCCATTAAGTGTACTTGTTGTAATGTTTCTAAGTGTCTTGTAATAACGCTCCAGGGGACGTAGTTCAGAAAATCCCTAAACTTACTAGATGATGCTCTTAGTGCTAGGTACAAAGACGTGGTTACAGACAATGGAGGCAGAAACTCAGAATCCAAAACTGCAAAATGTGTGGACCGTAGTTGAAAGACCTAATCACAGAAGTGTTATTGGTTGTACATGGATTTAGAAAGTGAAACGCAATCCTGATGAGATAGTGGAAGGGCTAAAGGTCAGGCTTATGCCAGAGGTTTTACTCAAGTTCTAGGTGTTGATTTCTATGAAACTTACATTCGTGTTGTCAGACGTAGGACAATTAGAATTCGCATGGCCCCNAAGTTCTAGGTGTTGATTTCTATGAAACTTACATTCGTGTTGTCAGACGTAGGACAATTAGAATTCGCATGGCCCTAGGCGTAGAGAATAATTCGGAACATGAATTTCTAGACGTACAGTGTGCGTACTTAAATAGTTATCTGCATGAGGAGATTTACATGGAACAGCCTTTGTATTTTGAAGAAAGTAATAGAGGTGGACAAAGCTATGTTAGTAAACTTAATAAAGGTTTTTATGGGTTAAAGCAAGCAAGTAGAGAGTGGTTCTAGTACATTAACTGTCTGTTGTGTAACCTAGGTTTGAATCCTTCTATAAGTAACCCTTGTGTCTACACAGATGAATGTAAGGAACTTTTCGTAATTTTGTATGTTAATTGATATTAGTGTGTGGGGAAGCAGAAATAAAATTGATGATTGGCTGAAGTGCGAAATGTCAAACCTCCTAAACATAAGGATGCTAGTTGATGCCTCATAATTTCTCTCAGTTAGAGTGACCAAGTCGAGCACTGATATGGTCACTTTGGACCAAAGTCGCTACATAGACCAGGTATTAGAACAGTTAGACATGAAAAACGCAAAGGCCCTATCAGCACCCCTAGAAGTGAGTTAGTCTGGGGGCGTGCCAGGGGAGGAAAAATATTTTAATGAAAAGGTTTCTAGATGAGCAATTGGTTGCTTATTGTATCTTTCAGATGTTACAAGACCGGATATAACATTTGCTGCAAACAAATGGGTAATAAACCAAGGTCGAGTGACTGGCCTGATGTTCAGCACCTCTTTAGGTACTTAAGAAAGACTAGTGATTTGAAAATTGTGCTATTACAAAACTGACAGCCAAGTAAAGGTTTTGTGATGCTGACTTTGCCAATGACAAAGTTGACAAAGTCATGCAGTGGGTATGTAATTTTATTAGGAGGAGGAGCAGTATGATGGTGTTCCAAGAAACAAGGTGTTGTTACACAATCCACTGTTGAAGCAGAGTTTGTGTCCATTACAGAGGTCATGAAGGAGATACCATGGATGCAAGTTCTGTTGGGCGAGCTAGGTCAGACATGATTCACTGACACGCCATGTACTGTACGATGTGACAACCAAGGGATGTAAAGTTCCACTATGTGAGAGAATGTGTAATGCAAAATCTGATTAAATTTGATTATGTTTCTACTAAGCTCAACCTAGCAGACATGTTCACTAAGGCATTGAATGGTGTTAAAACACGAGAGATGTCTCGTAATATAGGACTAACTTCTCTGTCATGATTGTGCAAACAAAATTCAACAAAGGGAGATGNAATTAAAATGATGACTTTGGTTATCTGACATTAACTTTTCGATAATATAAAGTGGCTAATATAACAAAGACATAGAAGGTTTGTAGATGTATTTCTTTACAGATTACTTTTCCCAGTGCCAGTTACTCAATTTATCCTCGCACACATGAACATAATGAGGTGACAACATCTTTGAATTCGTAGTTTAGTGCTAGGAGAGTTTTATTTTGTTCTCATCCATGTTTCAATTTGTTTTGCAAGATCTTACGAATAAAGCTGTTAGTTATAATTTTTTTTGTGAACATAATTTCTCAGAGCCAAATAATTCTTTTCTCCAGAATATTGACAAAGATATTATTTGATGGAAAGTCTTTGTTGTTAACAAGGATATTATGCCTAGTACCGCTGTAATCAATAAAGCAGAACCTTTTGTATCATATTCTCAAAAAGNGTTGTTAACAAGGATATTATGCCTAGTACCGCTGTAATCAATAAAGCAGAACCTTTTGTATCATATTCTCAAAAAGGGATTAAATTTGTACTTAAATGTCTAACACAGCTAGTGATAATGCACTAGTATGGTCATATGTAATATTCTTTATACTTTTAAATACTTCTTTCATTTTATTTGTACAAACATTCAAAGATAGGAAATTTCTGCAGTAGATTATCCTTAAACTGTTGACTTTTATTTTAGTGTCTAGTTCATTAGAGGATAACATTCTGTATCAGGCAAACTGAAATTTAAGCATTCAAAAAGTATGTCTCTGTTTACGTGGTTTCTACGCTTGTTTATTAAACACCAGTAGGTTATTGCAGATAGTGCAAATGCAGTGGAGTTCATAGAATGTCAATGGACCTTCCTTAGGTTGATCTCACAAAACAGGCCTTAAAAATTTACCTACAAGTAAAAATTTTACGTTGAACAATTTCATAACTTATTCCAGTTCACTGTAGATTATCTGACTGTTAACATGAAATACTAACTCACCTTCAGGGCATCCTGATCTGCAAAGTAAACAGAACCACCTACTGCTATGGTGATATACATATCAATCATCTGAAAATAAAACACAGTCCATTTAATATCAATAAACTGATGCAGCAAAAATACTTATAACTTAATGTTATTGATTATGGAGACTGTATCTAATCCTACTTCAATTCTATTTGCTTCAATTTCATTTTTGAAGTTCCAGGTTCAATCTTTTTTTNGGAGACTGTATCTAATCCTACTTCAATTCTATTTGCTTCAATTTCATTTTTGAAGTTCCAGGTTCAATCTTTTTTTTCTATCAAGTTTTGGTTGTCACACACATTTATGAAGGAACATTGTAACATGTGAGAAAATCTCTAAATTCGAAAAAAAAAAAATTTTTGCGACCATTATTCTAGGAAAACCTTTTATTATAAATTTATGTCATGCTATTATCATTGTTATTATATGCATATGAATTACTGCCACTCACATTATTCTGCACCTTTATCGGCTGCATTAGCAGAGTGCAGTTTATTTGATAACATTCCCCCAGTTTTTTTAGTTGATATTGGGACAGTGGCAGTAAACTCTCTCTCTCCGATGTCAAATTAGAATGCAAGGATAGACAAGAAAACTCTTGGAGGATAGAGATGTAGCCTCAAGGGGCCCACCTACCTGGATATGTTTTCCGCGTTCAAGGCCTGGAAGGGCAGGGGTAACAAGGACGATACTGCCACGCGCATCAAGCGCCATTACTGCTACGTGCAGGGCTCTGACTGGCGTGCAGTGTTTTCATCACAGTGTGTGTATCTATGACACTTTAAGTGGTGAACCTATCATTTTATTAGTGGTAAGTCTCCAGCAAAGTTCATTACTGGCTCTTATCGTAGTTTTGTTCATGTCCAGATAGTATGTTTTAAGATACAGTAGTTTGAAAAAAAAAAGCCATTTTTAACAATGTTGAAGAGCTCCATAACACACTAATTTGCAGAAAAAATTAAACACCCTGAAGGTGCCTCTGCAGGGACACACAAGTCGGCACATGCACAGGGCATGGTAGTATGCATATAAAAAAAATTTGAACCCTACCAAGCATGTATCGCATGGGACCAACACTTGCAGGAAGCACTTAGTATCATGTTGGCCACCTGTAGCATGGAGACAGGTGGTGATACGGTCGGGCATGGGAGGCATACAGATGTTGGATGTTCTCCTATTACGATCCTGCCGCAGCTGGTGGAACTAACCCTCCAAATCCACCGCAGTTGCTGTCCAGTATGGTCCCAAACATTCTCAATGGGTGAGAGATCTGGGGACCTTGCTATCCAAGGAAGCATGCTGATGTCGCAAAGCAGGCCAGAGATACCTGTACTGTGTGAGGCCGGGCATTATCCTGCTGGAAAATGGGGGTGTCAAGCTGCAACAGGATAGGGAGTGCACATGGTTGCAAAATTTCCTGGACATATTGCCCTACCTTCAGGGTTGCTTCAATCACCAGTGAGGTGCGGGAATCATAGTGCATTGCAACCCACATCACGACAGCTCTCGTTGGGGCAGTGTGCAGCTCTACAATGAAGCATGGATCACGGTGCTGGCCAGGACATCTCCAGACTTGAATTCGGCTGTCGTCTGTATCCAGACACAACCGTGATTCACCACTGAACACCACTCGTCGCCAATCTGCTGCCCATTTCTGGCAGAAGGTCACATGCATGGGCTCAGCGATGTTCAGGTCGTAATGGTAGACATCGTAAGCGACGCAGTGACGAGAGATCCCGCTCTGCTAGCCACCTGAATATGGTACTTATGAATGAAGGCGTATCCCCAGTTGTCATGACATGTCCCAGGATGGTGCGCAGCGACGTCCATGGAGTGCTTACAGCCTGTTGCATAATGAAACAACCCTCTCTGCTAGTGGTCCGTCGGAGTCGACCCGAGCCTTCTCAACTAATGTGTGTACCCTCCTGTTCTCACTGTGTCCAACACCAGCTCCCAGTGTAGGCAGAACGGTTAAAGTAGCAAGCAATGCGCCGAAACGCCCAACCTGGCTCTCAAGAGGCAAACAATGTGGCATCTCTCAAAATCATCCAGCTGGGCAGAGGCTTATCAAATGCACAGTCGGGGCATGCTGCGTGTTCCCAGATATTTTTTTTTGCTGCAGCATTAAAGAAATAAAACGTTATGAATCCGCGTGAAGTATTATTTCCCCATCCGAGATACCTTTAACACATTCAAAACCAGGTTTGACCTTGAACGTCAGTTGCAAGCAGTGACGTGCCTGATAACAACATCCGGAAGTTTTCCCGGATGTTGTTATCAGTTTGAGCATGTGCGATAAGAGGTGTTTGGAATCACCACCCTGCCCTAACATAGTTTAAAGTTTTTTGGAAGGAAAAAAAAGTGAGAATTCCTGCTTTATACCTATGGCTAACATGCACAAGGTAAATTTCAAAAATTGTAAAATATATGATCCCGTGATAAAACTTTGTACAAACAATGCTGAAATATGTAAGTTTATGTGTGAATATTTTGAAAATTTTTGAAGAGATACTTTTTGAGATATTCAAGGTTAGATTTTGATTTGGGTAACCTTGAAAAGAATTTACTCCCAAAACTGGTGATCCTATCTATCATACGAAAGCCTGAAAAATAGCCTACAAAATATTTTTTAGTTCCGCTTTCTAACACATTTCTAGCCCACGTAACAGTCAGTTTTGTAACCAAATGATAATGGAAAAATGTGAAATTTTTCAAGATTTCAGAGTGTTGTAACTTAAAAACTACATCACCAAAAAATATAAAAATTACTGTTTTACAATCTTTGGTAGTACATGACGTAAGCCAAATTGGGACAAAATCGAAGAGGGCCAGGTATTTTGATTGGATCACTTGACATGGAACGACCCACATGCAGCAATTCTGGCATGTAACCTGTTGTAAAAATGATGACTGTGTCTCTAGGGGAACGGCATACTATGCTCTATGTACTTATTGGCGGAACTGGGTGACGGTTGATGCCGGGGCTGAGGTCTGGAAACCTAGTGCCCCAGGGTAGCATATGTACACCATTGTAGAGCACACTGTGTTGCACTAACGACATGGAGATGCACCTTATCATGCTGTAAAATTGGTTCCTGCAGTGTGTCGAGTTATGGTCAGAGGACAGGATTGACAACGTCACAGATGTACGCCAAACAATCCTTCTGTCCAGCTGCTCATCAATGCAGCAAGATGGTACTGGTGGAGCTGGGTGGCTGTAAGAACCCTCTACCATCCATTTTCTCCACCACCGATGGACCATTGACACATCACGCTCCAAGTAAGTGGCAATCATGCAGAACATCCAGCCATGCTCTTCCCACTATAAGGCCATACTCAAAGTCACTTAATTGATAAATTGGTACTCCCCATCTTCTAGACATTGCAGACACACTCTTCGATACACATGCAATGGAATCACACAGCCAACTGCACTTGTCGTACTGTCAGACGACCTGCAATAAGACACTTAGTATAATGGCTGCAGACCAATACAGGTGAGTGGTGTCCTTCCACTTACGATCAGAGTGCCCTCTACACACAAAGAGTTTGCATTGTAAAATCCATTTGAATTGGACAATGTTTACTAGGCGTTCTTTAATGAATTTCCACTAGAGTACATAAGGTGACTTATTGGTTTCGTATATGCGTTTTCAACTACAGCAAATGAAAAAAGCAATGTGGTCAGTATGCAGGACTCAGTGGTGGAGCTCACCTGTGCTGCGATGTGACTGAGGGGCAGGTAGCTGACAATGGTCACATTGCTGTCCTCGTGCACCCCCAGGTGGTCTATCAACGCCTGTGATGTCCACACCAGGTTGTCGTGGCTCAGCATCACTGCCTTTGGTAGCCCCACCGTTCCAGACTGCGCGCAAAACACACACTGGTCCTTATCCCCTGGCTACCTCCTCTTCAACTCTCATCACACACACACTGCCAGGAGTTTAGGATGTTTCAGTTGAAAGGTACAGGTTTTTGGAAGTCAATGTAAAAAAAAGCATCANCACACACTGCCAGGAGTTTAGGATGTTTCAGTTGAAAGGTACAGGTTTTTGGAAGTCAATGTAAAAAAAAGCATCAAAGGACAATGCTAGTAAACAGGTTCTGCCAGTTTTATAAGCAAATATTTTGCCAGCGTGATGCATTTCTGTAGAACTATTTCCTACACCATAAATTTGTACATTCCTTGCAGCTTTAAGACTAAAACCAACACAAAGACAGCCATGCGTGAGGTACCAGCATAGCATCAACCCAGGTGCACAATGCATTGTACGCACATGCCTGGCCGTCTACAGTGGGCAGAATGCCATGTTGCTGAGCACCATGAAAACCACCACTGTCATCAAGCAAATATCTAAACTCTGACCACACAGTTAAGTTTCCAAGTTTGAACCCAGCCCGAGTCATTCATGGTGGATTGATAGTGTTCTGAAGTTGTGCTAGGGCTGGTCGTTTGTCCCGAGTCGATCGTGCAGTGGGTTTTAAAAAATCATACTATGCATTTGCAAAGGTGTGTATCATGGACAGGGTGAGGGCAGAATATGTCAAACAAATTGTAGAGTGGGAAAGCTAAATNCATTTGCAAAGGTGTGTATCATGGACAGGGTGAGGGCAGAATATGTCAAACAAATTGTAGAGTGGGAAAGCTAAATGATTTAAGTTCCAAAATAGACGAAATTGAGTTTCTTACAAAAAAAAATGTTTTATGCACTATCATTAAAGTTGCAATCATTTTCCTAATAGTTTTTATGAGCATCAACAGATGGCCCCTCCTGTGTCCGCAGGCTCTTGTAGCGCCAGTTGATCTATGCACCAGAAGCAGGGAGAACATCAGATGCCATTCTTATTTCACGTGGATTGTATTAATGGTCACATACAGTACTTTACCAGACAGTGACACATTCACCATCACAATGGATTTGCAAAAGTTATTTCCACTCCCGAAACTGACACGCAGCAACATGTAGGTACTATAGTCATCAACTATCCTGCTACAATTTCGGAACTGACGTTGTGTGCCATTTTAGGCACTTGGTAAGTTTTCTATATTATTGTTTTCTCTTTCTGAGAAGTAATTTTTTTTAGCACCTACTATTTCATTTATTTATGTATTGTCATTTACGATCATGCTTAATTAAGTAACGTCACCCTTTTGACAATTCTATATATTTAACCACTGATATTTATATATTTGCATCAACTTGTAATTTCAATATTTATAGGTGACCAACTCAGAGTGTGATCTGATCAGTAGTAATTAAAATAATTTTTCTTGAAACCAAAATAATTGCGTAAAATGTTATTTTGCTTTTCTGTAATTTTCCATTCAGTTCTTTTGTATTGATCAATATCATTGTAGAGTCTTAGAATACTTTTGTTGCTTCTGATGTTGCGTCAAGTGACTTGATATCTGTGAGTCACTTTTACTTTCCAAACACACCCTTTTTCTTCCTTCTTTCTCAACACTAATAATGGCATAGCTTCGTTTTTAGATAGTCTCCTTTTCTCATCATTTAATTATGGACTAATCATCCGACTTTACCGCATTTGCAGTCGCTCGGCCGGGACGTGTTGGGGCGCTTTGGCTGATGTGTGACCGTTTTTTAAATTTGGTGATGACAAGTCCATTCCAGTTAACTTCGAATTGCGAGGGAAGTCCATCATGTAATTTACCTTCTTTCTATCAGTTCATCTTGTGTACGTGCATGCACCAGCATTCTACGCATCAAGTCGCTCGTCCAACATGAATTTATTTTTGCAACTTTTCTGTTTGAACTTATTTTATTCTGAATAACATAAAATTGTTTTGAGTAACATAAAAAAAAATTGTTTCAAATAAACTTGGTAAAGTAACTAACTGACATTTTCTGCTTTGGGATCACAATCATTAAATCTATGAAATAAATAATAAAAATTGTTGACATTGCAGCAAAAAAAAAAAACATTTTAAAATCTGTTGAAATTGTGATATTGTTCTGTTATTTTGATGAGATATTATAACGTTGGTCATTAAATAGTCTATGTTTGAGAACCTTATTGTAATTGAATAACCTTTACTTGCTTCCAAATTACACACACACACACAAACACACACCGGCACGCACGCACGTCTTTACAAACATTTAATTATCACCCAGTGAACAGATAATTATTGCAGCAGTGGTTCGAGTGTGTATTTTGTCGCAGCTGGCCAGGAGACCAGCAATGTAATCATACGCATACTTCAATTTTATTTATTATGTCTTTGCTGATGCAATTCACTACAAATCAGATTGAAGCTAAACAAGAAAATGTATGAACCTGAACCAACATTCCAATTCACAGAACTTTGGCCAACTAAGCAAGTGATCTGCAAAGTCTGCGGTTCAGAATCACTAGCAAAGCCTGTGCGCATTCTCCACATGCTTTCCTTTGCTTCTGTCAATACTTACTTCTAGGTGTGACAAACCATTAAGGCTTTCAGTTGGTTTTTAAAAAAGATTCTCCAGTGTCCTTTGTTGAATTGCCACACTGCAATTCTAGTTAAGAATGTGAAATACCTAGCTAATGATTCAGCTCAGTTGGTAGAGCACCAGTTTAGAAAAGCCAGAAGTCCATGTTCCAAATGTCAACGTTATATAATTTTCGATATTGGCTATTCTCTATCCAATCTTTGCATCGCTAAACTTAAGATCCTCCACTAACTCATCTAAATGTTTGTAATTCATCTCTTCCAGTCACCCAAATGTTCACTCAATGTGTTGAAGTACATTTCACAGGAAAAAAAGGCTGCATTTTGTTCTCACAATGGAACATATACACATTCAGGTGATCAATGAGTGGACTGCCACTTCTCATTAGCCTATATAATTTTCTCTCACGTTACAAGATTTCAGGGCTCAGTATCACTCAGTTGCATGTTTTATGATGTGAGCAAGTTTATTACATAATTCATATTATTTTACACTAAGTTTATTTTTTATTTATATATTGTATTTGCAATCCGTAGATGCCTTACATGTGCAAGGTACTCTGGAATATGGATTATGTCAAGTTTTGCAATACATAATACATTTTTCGCTTTACAAAATATGAAGAGAGAAAAATAATACTAATCCACTTACACATTAACAACATATCAAACTTTTCCAAAATCTATTACTAACTATTCAAATACAGATATGATAAATATAAGTGTTTATAGTTAATAAGTGAGCACTTTTGAAAGGTTTTTTTAGAATACAGTTTTCTGTCCATTGTATACGTCTTTCACATGTAAAAAAAACATTTCATGAAACCACTCACAATGTTAATTTTACGTACGGTGGAAGAATACAGAGTGTTCATAGAAGTAGATCTTAAGCAGGGCTTTCAAAAGCGTTCAGTTTACCGTGAACAGCCTAAAATATGCCAAATATACTCTTAGATGCATAAAACAAACAAAACACAAAATAAATAATTTCAATGCTAACAAATTTATACATANTATGCTAACAAATGTATACATAGAATTTTTCAAACATCAGGACATGGAGCTACTTATAAGTAGCTGCATGTAATTTTAAAATGAGAAAACGAAGCTACTTACAGTGTATACCAAAGTGCAGCATTCGTTGATTGCTATTCTCTTGAGGGCTTTCTCCAGTTCTTCATCAGATTCTTCTCTCCCAATTTTCATTATGCTCTCCCACTGAAAATGCATAATTTTCTACAGTTAATAAATGTTTTCTTTGTTACTAGCTGAAATTCACATTTAGGTAATTTACAAGTAGGGGCAGATAGACACAAGACCATTGGAAAGATAAAGATCAGGAGTGTGAGAAAGCTCAGTGCAGACAGAAAGAGAATAATGTTGGCAGTACAGTAACCAGTGGCAAAACAATGTCTCCAACTTACAAGATGGCTAGCCTTTAGGTGCCCAATAAGTGAGGGAGGGGGGGACCTTTAGGTACCCAATAAATGGGGGAGGGGGGCAAGCCTTTAGGCACCTCTTCAAGACATTTTTCATTTTTACTTTCTATACAAATTTTATTTTGGTGCAATCGAAATCTAAATTTTATGCTGCATAAAAGATAAGAGCAAAGACTATAATCTAGAAGCAAAGATAAGTATCAGAAATACACACATAGTAACAATTCATTTAGAGATTGCATGTACAATATATCAATGTATCTGTGCAAAACAAAACCAGTTTGGGTACTGAATTAATCTCATTCTGGCATTCTTGCAATATAGACCCTGCTCTACTCCCCCTGCTAGTTTTTACGCCACTGAGAGTAACCATGGAAGTTACAAAATTATGGAGAGACCTTTTCTTCCTGGAATTCTTGGCAATGACTTGAAAATGGTGTTGGTGGCATTAATGGTCAGTTCAGACTTATGTTGAAATGTTACTAGGTTCTAATCTTGGGTAAAGCATGGACGTGTGTTCCATTTCAAACCTGCTGGTTTAAATTAATTGTAAGCATTCCTTAGACTTCTGACATAAAACCTGGGGTGTTAAAAAGCCTAATAAAAATTGAAGTAATTACCAGGTAATTCATTTAACCTGAGATTACAAAATAATGTGAAATAAATGTGTGTACAACAAAAAGGGTTCAAGTACACCTTCACTATTTTCAAGGGGGCAATTCAAGCCCACCAAAGTTAGCTTACCATTGTAATAACGTCACACATTCCCTGATTATTCCGGCAAACAGGCAATCATTTATTAACTAACAAGAACCATACCATACATCTGCAGTGCTACCACACTTACAACCAAGACAACATAATTCACCCCAAAAGACAAAATAATTCCCTACAGCTATCACTCTCCTTCCCACTAAATATGAATCCCCATTATACCAACAATCAACATATACATAACACCATATGTTACAAGTCTAGTCTCTGGGGTTTGCGAATTGTCCGCCTTGCACGAAGATTCCTTGGCAACTCACATCCACCTCTTCCCTCCTTTGATAATGCTGACTTTAGGCCTGGAAAACCCCGAAACCCTTCTTGCAATAGTGCAATAGTGAGCCTTCACCTGTGATGTCCAGTCCCCCGTCTGGAACCCCTTGAAAGCCTTTGAGCCCTGTAGAATTGTCCAATAGGGCAAAGAGCTCTGCTTGTACATCTTCCTCTCTTCCTTCCTCAGGCCCGGCTGCAGCTCCTGTGGTCCGTACGCTGCCATCCCGTTAACCCATTAATGGTTCAACTACCGCAACTCGCTGTGACGCAGCACCCTCGTGTGCAAGCAATTTCTTGAGGTGGTCGGCATGACAGAAACGCCTCCGACCTTGCACATGAACTTGGTAGGTAACTGAACTCACTCTGCTTTGGATTTGTCCCGATAGCCAATTAATTTTCTCTGCTGTCACACCATGAACACAAACATTTTTCCCATCCACAAAGTGCCGAGATTGTGTTCTGAGTGACTGCTCTCTGAGCTGCTTGGCACTTTGCTTCGTTTGCATCTTATAGTTGAGCGATGGCTTTAAAATACTTAGTCGTGTACGAGGGTGCTGCATTAAGAAGAGTTCTGCAGGTGTTGATCCCATGGTGGAGGAGGGAATATTCCTGTACGAGAACAGATAATTATCCAAATGATGCTGGAACGACAGGGTGACCTTTCCTGTTTCTTGCAAACACATATATTTCAACAGCCCTTTTTTACATCCTGTACTACCCTTTCAACTATCCCATTAGACTGAGGGTGATATGGGGAAAATCAAGGCATCATGTATACCATTCTTTGTTACGAACAACTTGAATTCTTCAGAAGAGAATTGGGGGCCATCGTCAGAAACTATCAACTAAGGAAGTCCATAGGAGCTAAATAATGTTCGGAGATTTGCTACAGTAGCCTCTGTCATAGTTGAACGCAAAAGAAAAATCTCTATCCACTTGGAATGGGGGTAATTTTCTACTTGAGGGGCTTTCCTGAAAATAAGAAAAAAAACTCCAGAAAGTGGTATATTTCGACTCTACTAATAACGTAGAACACGAATATATTGGGGGCATGGCTTTAAAATAAGTACAACATATTTTAAAAAATTGAACAAGTTTGTGAGGTGACTGTTTCTGACAGTTTGTTTACGTTTTGAACGAAACGTTTTATG
>NQII01001341.1:36928-53674 GCA_002778355.1 Clitarchus hookeri
ATGCCCCTAGTATATTCGTGTTCTGCATCATTAGTAGAGTAGAAATATATCATAATTTTAAAATTTTATTGTGTTTTTCAGAAAAGCCCCTAAACTAGATAATTACCAGTTAAACTTTAAGTAAGAAAACACTTACATTGTGCAGAGTCTTTTAATCTTCTTTGGTCATATAACGTAGGCACTCTTTCCTTTTCCGGACCGTCCGGAGGTTGAGAGCTCTTGGGTCGATGTGACTCCTGAAGAATTCCTTCGTATTCCGGCAAGGCTGCTTGAAAAACGCCCCGTATTTTCCAACAAAAACATGACATTTTCTCTCGTGCTCCTCTCAAATCCGCTTGATCCTTTTCTTTTGTGTTTACCAAACTCATACCAACGAAAGTACTAATTTTCAAACACGGCGCTAAATCTCTACAGGAATATAAACACCGTCGTTTCCTTCAACTGCGCTGGTGTAGATGTACTACACTACACCGTTTATGGTGTAATGAAACGAAACTTAGGTAGACCGATCTCCTGGCTGCGCACAGTAGTTCTCCGTGTTCCAACAATGTATATCTTTTCTGCTAAAACTAGCAAGAACACAATGAATTGGATTGGATTTAAGTGTAGAACACTATTTAGTAAACAAGTGCTTTGATATAGTTGTATACATCTGTGACGTATTATAATATTGTATTTTGCACACTTATTATTTTTCTTCCACTGCACACTATCTTTTAATATAATCTCAAATATTTACGTTTGCTATTTACAACTATTGGCAGAAGTTATTGTTATTTACTTACATTACATTCATGTAATGTTTTTGTAAAATTTTTTTTACAGTGTTAAATATTCTAATAAACAATGTTTAAAATATTTTTAGTTTTTTAATTATTGCAAATGTANAATTTTTTTTACAGTGTTAAATATTCTAATAAACAATGTTTAAAATATTTTTAGTTTTTTAATTATTGCAAATGTACTGCGTTAAAGCAGCATTTATAAGTAGTAGTTTTAAACAAATTTAATGTAATATCTGTTTAAATGTAAACATTGTTCAATAATTAGCAGCATAGTACACAATGTAATATGTAGGAGGTATTTTTAAAAGTGCTTCAAGTTTAGGACCTATCACGATGAAGTTATTCTGTAGTCGCCGTCGATGACGGTTCGGTTTTTTGGACCTCGGCGTCGGGGTAGCGGCGTTATTTGGTGTTCAAAAATGCTGTAAGGATGAATATTTCTGATAACTCGAAACAAAGCATTTGACCCAGTCAAATAAACAAAGAAAACTGTTGAAGTATGTGAAAGCAGTATCATAAGCTACATGAATGAACATTTTTATTTGAATATGTACAACAAAATACTAGCTGCAACTATAATCTTAATTCAGTGTGACTTCAATTTCTGATTTAACAAACTTTAAAACATACGACACCAACATGCATTATAAGAAAATATCCTGTACACATCTATGCAAGAGCTACTTCACCAAACTCACTTATCTTTCTATAGATAATTAGTTTTTCTGGAAATTAATTAATTTTTCGTTATTCCTACGACCATGACACTCCAAACCCTGCCAGCTCAAATCGCAATGGGGATGTAAGTATACAGCATTTTTCCATAATGGTCACATGCCTTTTGCATTAAAGGCGAGTAGCATGCCAAAGCCTATGAGACTACAACAGTGCGTAAAACCAGTGCATACTAAACATGTGTGTTTTCTTTTCGCTGTCAGCTTCTTCACTGCTGTGCAACAATTAATGAGAGCTCTACCCACTGTGCTACCGCAGTCTTAAATGCNTTCGCTGTCAGCTTCTTCACTGCTGTGTAACAATTAATGAGAGCTCTACCCACTGTGCTACCGCAGTCTTAAATGTCATATTAACCTACTGTGTTTCCGGCATGTATGATAGCCATCAAACTATCTCATTTAACATTTAGTGATGTATGAGAGGGCCAACACTTTCGTTCAGGTAGGCATAACTGGAATACTTAATAATTACGTTACCTCGTCGTGTGGTNTTCGCTGTCAGCTTCTTCACTGCTGTGCAACAATTAATGAGAGCTCTACCCACTGTGCTACCGCAGTCTTAAATGCCATATTAACCTACTGTGTTTCCGGCATGTATGATAGCCATCAAACTATCTCATTTAACATTTAGTGACGTATGAGAGGGCCAACACTTTCGTTCAGGTAGGCATAACTGGAATACTTAATAATTACGTTACCTCGTCGTGTGGTNGTATGAGAGGGCCAACACTTTCGTTCAGGTAGGCATAACTGGAATACTTAATAATTACGTTACCTCGTCGTGTGGTGATCTCAGGAGAAGCCACATAAGCTGACGACCCACACCGAAGAAATATCTCTTGCTATATTCAAGCTGGCACCCATGACATATTTTACCACAACCTCTAAAAAAAACCTGGTACCATAAGTTCAACATTCCCTCTCCCTACTCCTGAGACCCAAACAGCCAGCCAATGATTTGACGTGAACCACGCGTCCACGATGTCCTTTGCACGTTTGCATTGATGTTGCCAAAACGATTTGCAATGTGCTCACAAAGTTACAAAGTTTCATTGCAACTTTGCTGCAACATTATTACTACTGGCTTTTACTGTATGGGACATAGTTATTTCGGGGCGATCATCCACCTGGGGTAATATCCTCTGTGGGTGAAGCCGATAGCTTCACTTGTGGCGGTTGCAGAACAGAGATCAAGAACCCAGCGCAGAGATTTCATGGGGAAAAGATAAGAAAGGGAAACCAAAGTTATGTAGGCTAGATGTAATATTTTTAACTTATATTGTTTTAATTAAAGGTTTATTATCAGGGGTTTTCTTGGGGTTTATTTTGTGTTCAATATTTTTGTTATCATTTTGTGATTTTTTGCACAGATTGTGTAATTAGGTGTTAAAAGATGTACTGAAGCTTTAAAATCATAATTATAAGACCATGTGTTTGCATATTAATCATCAGGTATTTTTGCATTGGGTTTACAATATAAATACATTTTTGGAAAGATTTTCTCGGGTTTATCCATCACACCCCACACACTTTTCTTAGCGTAATTCTAGTGGTTGTTACACCACCTCCTGCAGGTATTAGTTTTTTTTTACTCTGCAAAAGGTTAAAGATAAAGATAGGNTTCTAGTGGTTGTTACACCACCTCCTGCAGGTATTAGTTTTTTTTTACTCTGCAAAAGGTTAAAGATAAAGATAGGGTTTTGTATAAAAGCAAATACTGAATGATAGGACGAGGTACCTGTTGCATACTGCATGCTTAGAGTGCTGCTATCCNGTTTTGTATAAAAGCAAATACTGAATGATAGGACGAGGTACCTGTTGCATACTGCATGCTTAGAGTGCTGCTATCCGTTGCACACATTCGCCCACATTAATTTAATTCGCAATTTTGTTTAATAGGATTGAAAGTCATTAAGGTTAGTTTGTAGCCTTTGGATTGCTTATTTTAAGTTGTGGAAGTAACTGAAAATATCTGTGTCATCCGCAACGCATCAAAATTGCACTAATTTATGGTCTGGTTTCGGCATATCATTGATATAGGTATTAAATAATACTGGGCCTAGAATACTGACTTGTAGCACACCAGCACAGGTAACTTTGGCGTGTGATTTAGCAACTTCACATGAAACAGTAAAGGTTCCGTGGTGTAAGTACTTGTTCATCAATTTAATACAGCAGTGAGGAAGTTTTGTGTCGTATAGTTTTTACATTACACCTGTGTGAAATACACGATCGTCGATCGAATGCCTTTTTGATGTCTAGAAATACCACGACAATATAATCTTTGAAGTTAAAAGCATTTGTAATGTATTCACAGTAAATCGTGCAAGTTGATGTGTTGTCGAGTGTTTGGTCGAAAACAGAATAATTGTTCTTCTTGGAGTAAATTTCTACTTACAAGGTGGGAATTGAACCGTATTAAAGATTATATAGTTCAGTTGAGAAATTTGAGCAGGTCATAACGAGGTCTTGAGAGCTAATCAGGTTGAAATGAGGTGTGAATGGAGCAGTGCCGAAATGCAAAGGCGGGGTAAACGGGAGATCCCCAAAAAAACTCGCCGACCAGCGGCATCGTCTGGCACGATTACCACTTGCAAAATTCCGGGAGTGACCAGGCTGGGGATTGAACCCGGTTCGCCTTGGTATGAGGCAAGCTGTCTAGCCACTCAGCCACTGTGGCCCAAAAAAAAAGATATATTCAACAACTTTCGCAAGTGTGTTGAACAAACTGACCGGCCTTCAGTTCTGTGGCAGTGTCTTGTCTTTGCTGGCCTGTGAAAAAGTACATTTGCTTTGCTGCCTTCTATGTGGTCGGGAAATATTCTAGTTTGAGCATTGCATTTTCACAGAGGGCCAAATGTTCAAGGGCCAGGTCGGGGAGTTAATTTAATACTGTTACGTGCTCGCTGCTCTTCATCGCTTATCTTGCTTCGTCCTGCTCGCGAGAGCGAAGGAATGTGTTTAGGTCAGATGAACGGTAATCCAAGAAGCATGTGGATATTACAAAGGGAAGAGGCCGTTTACTACTGCGATAAGCCTATATGACTCGTGTGCACCTATCCTTGGTCGGATTAAATTTATTAGATTATTTTTGAAAGAATGTCATGGTTTATCGTTGCAGTAGAGTGCGAGACTGGCAGGCATGCATGACTGTAAGGCATCTGGAATTATAATAATAGACAGATTGAACACATTTAAATAATAAGTGAAAATTAAGTAACTACAACCAACATACAGACATTGAAAAGAATTTCAAATAGACCTGAGATAGACATAAAATATTGTGCTCACTGTGAATAACATGAATAATAGTGAAGCTAGATAGTTGAATAAATTAAATATCCAATTTAGTAATTTTATTTTTATTAAGATCTCCACCCCTCACGAAATCGGATACGCCCCTTTGTGTCTTGTAATGTTTGTGTCAGAAGTGGGATGGGAACAATTATAAATTAATCAATTGTAATTCAAGTTAGTGATATTAGGAGAATTTAGTTAAGTGTAAAAGATGTAGGCAGAAAAATCAAGACTTTTTTACAACCATTGCAGTGAATGTCTGAAGAACTGGAAGCACTGCGAACATTAATTGAGGGACTAAGTAGAAGTAGCGAAATGGTTAGTGTGAGCGCAGGTGTAAACAGCATTAAGGACGAGGTAAACAACCAAGTAAGAAATGTAAAAGAAAGTGTTAATGAAACTGTTAATTATGTAAACTTGAATGTAAATGGCCAGATAACTAATGTAAGTGATTTAGTTGATAGGAAAATGGACACAGTAAATGAGAACATAGACAGGAAAATAGAATACATTAACGAGCTGGTGAATGAGAAATGACTGTTTGGACAATAAATTTGACAGTGTAAATAAAAACATGTACAGAGTTAAGGAAGAATGGACAGTGTAAACGAAATAGTAAACAGTGTAATNTTTGACAGTGTAAATAAAAACATGTACAGAGTTAAGGAAGAATGGACAGTGTAAACGAAATAGTAAACAGTGTAAACAAAAGAATGGACATCATAAATTTAATAGTGGACAGTGTAAACGTAAGGATGGACAGTGTCGATAATGATTTGAAACAGGAAATAGGTGCATTGAAGAAAAAATGGCAGGAATTTCTTCAGCAACAGCGAAAAAATCCACCATCACCACACCGGCAGTTGAGAACTGGGCAAGCAGTGCAAGTTCAAGTCGTAACCAATTGGCGTGAACCACGCGTTAACGAGCTCATTTGTGCCTACTCTGACTGTCGCAGTACCTTCCACTACACCAGACACACCACACCGACGGGCTTGTGGACACGAGTGAGAGTGGTCATAATTGCAGAAGTGTTCATAATAGCATCAGTGTATTCAATTAGGGTATCTAATTGCATCAGTGTTCATAATTGCAGCAGCATTCATAATAGCATCAGTGTATTCAATCGGGATATCTAATTGCATCCGTGTTACTAATTTCATCAATCTTCATAATTGCATCAGGGTATTTATTCAGTGCTATTAATTGTATCAGTGTATATAATTAATATCATAAGTGTCATCATGAAAGACAGTCGACACAACCACAGCCAGGGACATTTGACATTGTACACTTGGCAATGCTGTGGCTGGTACGATGGAAACATTTAGGATTAATATAATCATTTTCATTGTGTGTTTGTATAAGGAAAAATTATGTTGTCTTATGTTAATTTAATTCATGTCACTTCCATCTCATAATAATTCGTTTTTAGTGTATATTGTGCTTCATCATTTTGCCGCATGGCATCGGCTGCGCTCAGGTAGCGGAATCGGGCCCATGCTNTTTACATTAATTCATGTCACTTCCATCTCATAATCATTTTTTAGTATATATTGTGCTTCATCGTTTTGCCGCTTGGCGTCGCCTGCACTCAGGTAGCGGAAGCCGAAGCACGTTTCCTTCCAGTTCTCTTCAGCACTTGAACGCATCAAGACGTGTAAGTCTCTCGGTCCGCAAAGGCCCTCGGTACCGACATCTTAAGCTGAACTCATATTCATTGCAATAGACTTCACTTCATGAACCGGATCGTTTATTTTATTTGTTATAGCGCCGAGGGGAGAGCAATGTTACCCTCATCTGAGAGTTTTAACGCAATCGCATTTCACATTATAAAGCCACGTGTTAGCCGTTTCTGGGCCGTTAAGGCCATGTTTTGTACTAAAGTTGTGTGTGTTCATTAAGGAATCGCAAGGAATAAATAACTCCACAAGCATCGTAAGTGTTTCATTTGTAATTTAATTAAGGCGTGAGAGGTGGCCTACAGCCTCGACATCATATGTGACGGAGTGTTAACCAGAGTCCCCTGGGCTGACGACCGAAACGACCCTCATTTCATCAGCTCACCGCAGGGCTGTGGCACTGGGCACATATTTCCTACATCATCAGCTCTAGTAACACCACACGTCAAGTTGGCTTTCCCAACTAGGGACGAGTATTTCTCCGAGCCATTGCTTGACCACGTCACAATACAGCAACCTCAGAGGATAGTCAGCAACTTTGTGACATTGGTGTCACATGCCAGGAGTGGGGAAGAAGGTCGCAATTAAGCCCGTCCCTTATGATGACCAGATGGCAGACTCTTGGCAGGAGTACCAACACCAGTTTAAAATAGTCACCACCCTGAATGGCTGGTTAGCCAAACAGCGAGCTTACTACCTCACCCCTCTATTGAGAGGCCCCGCACTGAGCATTCTCAAATATCTGCCAGAGTGACAGTGACTGGATTACCCCTCACTGGTGTCGGCCTTGGAGATATGTTTCGGCGATCGATATGTACGGCATGCCCACCATTCCCAACTGCAAAGCCGCAGCCAGAAACTAGGAGAGTCACTACAGTAGCTATGTCAAGTTATTGTGCGCTGTCCCAATTATCTCTAGAATTGTGCCCCGAGGAGGGGCGCGACATTTATCGCAGTAGGCTTCTTCATCGATGCCATTGCCGAAACAGAGGTACAGCAAGCCATTTATCGTGGTTTTTTTTCCGGAGGGGGAGGGGGTGTTCTCCATTTTGTGTTGGAAAAGAAATTCCAGCTGGTGGAATGGTGGAAGGTAGAGACGGAGTAACTCTATGCATGTGTCGGCACGCTACCACCACAACACATGAACCCTTGTTGAATGACATGACAAATGAACACTTTCATAATTAAATACAATTGTCAATACAAAAGAAAAATGAATACGTTGTAGCATGTTGTGCTTAAATGTGTCTGTTTGAATTATATATATTAAAATGACGGATTTTCTTTCAGCCTGGGCAGCTCAGTGCCCATTTTCAGTTCAATGTCTTGCTGTAAAGGAACTTACACGTAATGCTCTTTATTAGTATAATATGATTCTGCAAAATAACAACTTATTTGTTTTGTTTTTTTCTTCTAACCTTCTCTAAAACTAAGTGTTATGTGTGAGCCCGCAGTAGGGATGGGAGTTAATTGCATCTCAGGGCTAAGCCCCATACGCCTACAAGGGAAGGAAGTCATGCAAGGAGACATGCATCGTGGCGGAGAGGAATTGGGCTGCCGTGGCCACGCTTAAACCATTAAAACATCCCTAAGTGTACGTATAGCTAAACTACTATACTATGAAGAGAAAGGGAAAAAATGGCATAAACACTGTAAAAGCCCTTTCGACAGGAAAGTATTAAAAATTGTTGCATGCATTAACAGAANGGGAAAAAATGGCATAAACACTGTAAAAGCCCTTTCGACAGGAAAGTATTAAAAATTGTTGCATGCATTAACAGAAAATGCTACAGGAGACAGATAGGTGGAAACCATGCTCTTTATCAGTGGGTGGAGAAAATACTAGTAGAGGAGGCAGGACATCTTTCTTTCAATTGGCGTGGGAATGGCACTATGGGGCCTTCCTCCTAGAACTTATTTGTTTACACTGAAAGTGTTTTGAATAGCATGTGTTGCTAAGCATGTGTCTGAAGTGTTATGCAATAACTCTTACTTACGTTTTCTGCAAATGTCTAATGTCGCACTGTATTGCATGACCTTTGATTCCTAGACACTTAGGGATTTTTTATACACTTGATATTATTTTTACCACTGCATGGCACAGCACTTTCACTGCACGTTATCAGCTCACTGCACTCATGCGGGTGAATGATGAACTCAAGCCTTTACAGTTTATGTTGCAGACGATGGGACGATCGGTTTCAGAGAGACGTCATATCACAAAATACAGTTTTCTCTAAATTAAATTACTTACGGGGTTAAGAAATTTGCTGCAAAGTGACTAACGTAACATGTGTATGGACAGAAATAATTAAACTACCTTTGATTTTACTCTTGGAAACATTCATTTTTTAAACGGCATCTGAAAGTAAGTGAAAAGAGGAATTCAGTGATATAGCATATGCAATGTAAAGTAATACCGAATTCCTCTTATAATGCAGTTGAAATAAATATATATTTCCAGGGGGAAAATCATATGTGGTTTTATTTCTGTCCATACACATGTTACGAATAGTCACTTTACGGTAAATTACTTGTCCCCGTAAGTAATTTCATTTAGGAAAAACCACATTTTGTGATCTGCTACCGTTTGGGAAATTTTGGGTGTGTCCACGTTAGGTGGACCAACCTGTATATATTCCTGACATCATAATGACCTAACATTTATTAAATTAATATATTGGTAATCATATTTTNTGGACCAACCTGTATATATTCCTGACATCATAATGACCTAACATTTATTAAATTAATATATTGGTAATCATATTTTTTATTATTTGAAACCCACAACATTAACATCTGACTTATCAATCTGGACATTACTAAGCTGATCCTTAGTATCAAAATTAACATTAGAGTCTGCAGGTAGGCCTTATTTTCCCGAAAATTCCTAATAATTGAAACCAATATAAAATTTACATTATCTTTTTTCCTTTTATTGTATTTGCAGTATTTGCATCATAATAAACTATTAGCCACTTTATTTATAATTNGGACCAACCTGTATATATTCCTGACATCATAATGACCTAACATTTATTAAATTAATATATTGGTAATCATATTTTCTATTATTTGAAACCAACAACATTAACATCTGACTTATCAATCTGGACATTACTAAGCTGATCCTTAGTATCAAAATTAACATTAGAGTCTGCAGGTAGGCCTTATTTTCCCGAAAATTCCTAATAATTGAAACCAATATAAAATGTACATTATCTTTTTTCCTTTTATTGTATTTGCAGTATTTGCATCATAATAAACTATTAGCCACTTTATTTATAATTNTACATTATCTTTTTTCCTTTTATTGTATTTGCAGTATTTGCATCATAATAAACTATTAGCCACTTTATTTATAATTTTTGAATAATCATTTTGCTATAATGAGTTTAGTCTTCATCAACAGAGTCATCGGCTTTTATAGTTTAATATACAAACAAACTAGTATTATCAAAACGGTTTTTAATAAAATGTTTACATAGCTGCATTACCAGAATATTTTCACTGCCATATCTAATAAAAACCAAACAAATATCTTAAAGGATAAACTAGTTTATTAGGTTTATCAGAGTCGACAGATTTGACTGAATTATTATTGTGAATGAAAAACTTTCCTAAATTTTGTTTNGTTTATTAGGTTTATCAGAGTCGACAGATTTGACTGAATTATTATTGTGAATGAAAAACTTTCCTAAATTTTGTTCAAAAGGTGATCTTAATATAACATCCATAATCATTTATATAATACTTGCAATTCTTGAAAACTAAAAAGAAAAGTAAATTTAACGAACATCAGTTGTTGCATCTTTTGGACATTTTTTTGTTTTATTACATTTACTTCATCTAAATGGTCCNAAATTTAACGAACATCAGTTGTTGCATCTTTTGGACATTTTTTTGTTTTATTACATTTACTTCATCTAAATGGTCCATGAACAAAAGCATCATGATTTGTTGGTCGAAGCCATTGTCTTTCAAAGCTTTAAATACTTTTAAAACTAATTTAATATGTAAACAATTTAATTGACCATATTTTTTAATTTTTATATTTATTGATATAAACATGGATAATAAACTTTCACATGTTAAATTACTTCATGAATAAGTCAAAAACATTTTTATGATGTTTTAAAATAAAAACTTGCAGATAATAGATTAATATTTTCATGATTAAAAAGACGATAGTTCAACCGATAGAATTATACAAATTAGTTAGATTGGTCACTAAATTATGNATATTTTCATGATTAAAAAGACGATAGTTCAACCGATAGAATTATACAAATTAGTTAGATTGGTCACTAAATTATGTATTAATTTAAATCATATGTTTGTAGGGACGGGAGCAAAGTGTGTCTCAGGGCTACGCCCAATACGGCTAANTTATGTATTAATTTAAATCATATGTTTGTAGGGACGGGAGCAAAGTGTGTCTCAGGGCTACGCCCAATACGGCTAAAGGTAAGGGAAATTATGCAAGGTGTCATGAAACTCAGCAGTGAGGGATTGCGTAGTCATGGCCATGTTTGGGGCTATGACTACCTCCCGAAGTGAACCTACAAGGCGTTTTCGAATAACATCTTGAAACTTGAACCACGTCAGCTATGGACTAATATAAACAAAAAAATCCCAGTAACAACATTTTTTGGGACGGTCATCTAGTATTTTTTAATGTAGGTTGAAGTCAGGCAAAACAATGCAGGGAGTCAGTAGCTGCATGTACCTGTGTGAGGAAAAAGTTTCATATCACGAAGGCAAACTGAACTGGCATGCGGAGAGCACCTGCACTTAGGGCACAATAAACTCGAGGTTCGCGGGCACCGCTAGTGGTTGCTTATTAGTACACGTGTGTCAAACTACATGAACAATGGGAGATTAGTAATTGAGTAGTCAAGGNATTTTTATATTTTCATTATAATTATAATGCTATGAATTTTCCACTAATTTAATTTATGTTGTAACATTGTTTTTTTGTGTTCTAGCGTTCATACATATTATTTTAAATATTTTTATTACCGAAACGATTTAAAAAATGTAAGCTTAAAAGATTTAAATTGTCGAAACAAATTTTGTTGAAACAAATTGTGTTTGGAATGACAATCATTAAATTATTTTTCCCGAAGTATAGACACTCATTTTTTTTAAAAACCTACTTTAAATATAATGATAGGAAATAACTTTTTGCACCATACATTAATTACTGATAGACATTAAAAATCGTCTAACCATACATTATATAAAATTTTATTTTAGTGAATTTTTATTTTATGCTGTATATTATTATGCACCTACTACCATTTAAGAACCCCGCGTTGGTTTTATGGGGCCAGAACCCACATCATTCTCCAAAGGTAAGTCTCTGATGAGTTAAAATAAAGCCAAACTGACACCCTAAAATGACCCTACAGGGACAGTTGGGAAGCAGAGGCCTGTTAAATGCTCCTCGTGGTTTACGTAACTACTGGATTCCTCTAAATTTTGCTATATGCTTTATTAAATAGAAAAATGCAATGCATGCTTAGTAAGCTTCCTTGTCTTCCAAAGGCAGTGTATGATTTTAGTGAATATTTGTTTCTTTGTCCTTATCCCCATACTAAGTGGTCAGGTGTGCAGCGGCGGTGATCATTAGAGGCACAGTATTATTTCATGGATCTCGGTGTTCAATGTGAATAATGCATACTTCAAATGATTTATCTCCAGTTTTAGACACCCATATAATAAGATAACAAGAAACATTTTAATTATACCATATAATCAAGTACATAAATAGCAGATAATGTGCACAATGTACTTACACTGTACACTCCTTCCTCTTGAGGAATGCCAGTGTACTGTATGATAGTNTAGCAGATAATGTGCACAATGTACTTACACTGTACACTCCTTCCTCTTGAGGAATGCCAGTGTACTGTATGATAGTCTTCAGCTCAGGCAAACGACCCCTCACTTGCAAAATCTTTTCCAGTTGTCTCTGATCTTCAACCACTGCAATATTGGCTCGACTGCTTGCCAACACAAAGTAGCATGCTTCTGGCGAGTTTGTTGTGTATATTCCAGTCGCAAAGCCCCTGTACAGAATTATTCAATTTTAAGTATTGTTAACAATTTTTTATACTGAGTAAATCAGCCGCCTTTTAAAATTGCAACAAACTTTCTGTGACTTAAACCTATATTTCTTTGCCACTAACATCATATTTACATACATACTGGGCATTTTGTCAAAAACCTATACATTTTACCAGCATATACGGAAAATCATTNTAACATCATATTTACATACATACTGGGCATTTTGTCAAAAACCTATACATTTTACCAGCATATACGGAAAATCATTTTATGTAAAAAAAAATTTTAATGTAATAGTTCGATTCTGCTTAGTTTATAAGCTTTTTGTGCAAAAGGCTCTGTGACTTCCATGTAATCATCATTTACTGTGCTGACACGAAGTCACTACATTCACAACTAGCAAATTCCTCGCATTCAGGGATTTTGTTCAAATTGTGTACCGCGTGTTATAGACATGCAATGACGTGTTACTCCAATGCTTTCATCAAATCAGCATTAGTAATGTCCTGTCACATGCCACCTGCAGATTCTGCTATCGTCTGTACTAACTGCTCTGGTATTTTTGGCTTCCCGTGCAAGAATCCTTAGGACTACACGCGTCAACAAGAATAAATCCAACAGTGAGTGATAGGTCGGGTGATCAACAGGGTTACAGTACTGGCCAACCTTCTCCGGTACACCAAACAGGAAATATCGCATTTAGCATGCCAATTACCTGTCTAGTCGCGTGTGGTGGGGTTCATTCGTGCTGCATCCATTCGCGTTGCCCTGCTGCTGCAGCACACCATCTAAAGAAATAGGTGGATGATTTTGTTTAAAATCGACATAAGCTGTTCGTGTTTGATATTTCCCAGAGAGAAAGCTGCCCAGTGAGGCAGTTGCCCATTTGTACAACACAAAGTACTCATATATTTTATTTAATAATGCATTCCAAACATGCTGGCTAAGTGTATTGGTTTGGTAATGGAACTTCATAGGTGCACTGTGTAAAACGTCTCGCATTCCAGTATAAAACAGAACATAAATCAGAGAGTATTGAAATGCTCAGTCTAAAATTATATCTTGGTGAATTTACAAAACAATTTACTGGACTGAACATATGCCTCCTACTCTTCGATTTTCTTAACGCTCACATTGTTTATCCTACGTTTGATAAGAAATGTAACATTTGAAATATTTATTACATGACAAAAACTGTATTCCCCCACATTACTTTGTAATATGTGGGGTGGATACATATGAAAAAATAGAGGCAACAAGCAACATCAACTGCTTCACATGGTGCAACAACCTACCAGACCTTTGTGGGAGTTAAAAAATTAATTATATACTTAATTTAATTTTTAAAACATTGTACTGATTCCTGCATGCTCTTACATTACAGTAAAAGCATACTGCTGGGCACCGCACCAATCAGATCACATCCCATGTATAGATCAATTATCAACACAAGCACCGTCCACCTCAGTCAACACATTTTGTAACTTTGGAGGAATTCTATCTTCCTATACATTAATGGCTGCAGAAACAGAACTAATAAAATTCGGCAAACTTATTTGAATTAACAGAAAGATCTTGCAATGGAAGGTTGGCAGAGAAACTGTCCTGAAATTCTACACTGGAAAATAAATTGATCACCCTAAAGGTGCCTTCGGAGGGGCACGTATGTGGGTAAAGGCTCAGGGCATGGTATCATGTATATAGAAAACATCACTATATTGTACCGTACCAAGTATGTATTGCAGAGTACCAACACTTGCAGGATGAACTTAGTGTGGTGTTCGAGCACCCGTATCACAGAGACAGGCGACGATACGGTCGGGCATGGAAGCATACAGATGTCGAATGTTCTACTGAGGAAGNTTTGAATTAACAGAAAGATCTTGCAATGGAAGGTTGGCAGAGAAACTGTCCTGAAATTCTACACTGGAAAATAAACTGATCACCCTAAAGGTGCCTTCGGAGGGGCACGTATGTGGGTAAAGGCTCAGGGCATGGGATCATGTATATAGAAAACATCACTATATTGTACCGTACGAAGTATGTATTGCAGGATGATCTTAGTGTGGTGTTCGACCACCCGTATCACAGAGACAGGCGACGATACGGTCGGGCATGGAAGCATACAGATGTCGAATGTTCTACTGAGGAAGNCACCCGTATCACAGAGACAGGCGACGATACGGTCGGGCATGGAAGCATACAGATGTCGAATGTTCTACTGAGGAAGATCCTGTCACAGCTGGTGCAACTGACCCTCCCAATCCACCATAGTTGTCACTGGTAGAAGTTGCCGTCCAATCTGGTCCCAAACGTTATCGATGGGCGTGGTCAGGGGACCTTGGTGACCAAAGAAGCATACTGACATGAACGCAGGCCAGAAATATTCGTGGTGTGTGAGGCCGGATATTATTTTGCTGTAAACTAAGGTTGTCGAGCTGCACAGAAAGGGGAGTGCACATAGTCGCAGAATTTCCTTCACTTATCGCCGCACCTTCAGAGTTCATTCAAACACTACCAGTGGGGTGCGGGAATCGTCGGAAATGACACTCCACACCATGGCACCCCTGCAATGAAACTTGGATTATGGTGCTGGCCAGGACGTCTCCAGACTCGAATTAGGCGTCATCTGTATCCAGACAGAACTCGTTGCCAATCCCGTAAGCTGTCATGCTGCCCGTCTCCGGCAGAAGTTCACACATGCTCGGCGATTCTCAGGTCGTAATGGTATACGTCGTATGGGACGCTGAGACGACAGATTCCGCTTTGCTAGCGGCCTGGATATGGTACTGGTGGACACAGGCGTATCCATAGCTACCGAAACATGTCCTCTGGTGGTGCGCAATGACGCCCATGGAGTGCTTACAGATTGTCTCACAATGAAACGATCCTCGCTGCTGGTGGTTTGCCACAGTGATGTGAGCCTTCTCGACGGGAGTGTGTGGCGTCCTGTTCCCATTGCGCCAACACGGATTCACAGTTTAGGCAGAACGTTTCAAGTGGCGAGCAATGCGCCAAAACGTCCAACCTGCTTCTCGGAGGCCGATGTGGCGGCCTCTCTCAAACTCGAAGGCAAAGGCTTGTCGAATGCGCCGTCGGGGCATGCTGTGTGTTCACTGAACTTGGCTCTGTGGCTCACACCACTACTAAGGCCTTATTCGGTGTCTCGCAGTTATGAATGATTGAGGGATATGAATGCCCCCTAGTGGCACATCTGCGCAAGCAAACCGTATTAAACGCAAACAGGACACANGAATGATTGAGGGATATGAATGCCCCCTAGTGGCACATCTGCGCAAGCAAACCGTATTAAACGCAAACAGGACACACATCAGGCTACCGCAATACTGTGTTACGACCTTTGTTGTTCTCGAGCGATTCGTTCATGGTAATATTTTTTTTTTTGCAAATGAGTCTATAATAAAACGTGGGTGCAACCAGCTACGAAAATAAGAGAATGGTCGTAGTATAAATGTGACTGGAAAACAAAAGACTCCTTCTGGGTTTATGTTAGTGGACATATAACAGAACACATTATAAATACTGATATTATTGATGCCAAACGTAGTAAGAATGGAATAAGATTGCCTACCATACAAAATCAACTCATTCCAACTGACAGGCAGGATAGGAAGACCAATGAAAAGATAGAGGTAACAAGTTAATTTGGATACCGGGCAAACCTAAAACTCTAAAATGTCAAGTTTATGGCGAAGATAAGTGAAAGTGGCAAATTTCATAATCGCAAGTAAAGCATTTGTTAATATACTGTATATGAAATAACAAACTGTGGTTTTCAACTACCACCATACCACAAAATTAANACAAAAGACTCCTTCTGGGTTTATGTTAGTGGACATATAACAGAACACATTATAAATACTGATATTATTGATGCCAAACATAGTAAGAATGGAATAAGATTGCCTACCATACAAAATCAACTCATTCCAACTGACAGGCAGGATAGGAAGACCAATGAAAAGATAGAGGTAACAAGTTAATTTGGATACCGGGCAAACCTAAAACTCTAAAATGTCAAGTTTATGGCGAACATAAGTGAAAGTGGCAAATTTCATAATCGCGAGTAAAGCATTTGTTAATATACTGTATATGAAATAACAAACTGTGGTTTTCAACTACCACCATACCACAAAATTAAATATGCAT
>NQII01001341.1:58913-212884 GCA_002778355.1 Clitarchus hookeri
GCAGCTAGATCGGTTACTGCTGCTACAATGGCAGATTATCAATATTTAAGTGAGTTTGAACGTGGTGTTATAGTCGGCGCACGAGAGATAGGACATAGCATGTCCGAGGTAGCGATAACATTTGGATGTTCGCGTACGACCATTTCACGAGCGTACCTTGAATATCGGGAATCTGGTAAAACANTAGCGATAACATTTGGATGTTCGCGTACGACCATTTCACGAGCGTACCTTGAATATCGGGAATCTGGTAAAACATCACATCTTCGACATCGCTGCGGCCGGAAAAAGATCGTGAAAGAAAGGGACAAACGACGACTGACGANGGGGGGGGGGGGGGGGGGGGGGGGGGGGGGGGCTACGCGATATTAGGCAGGTGTACCAGCTTTTTTTGTTAGCTCTTCTGTGTATTTCGCATTGCAGAGTTATTTTATTTGAACAAATTAAATCAAGCATGTTACGAAACTGCATTTAAACAAGTGCTTCTCAGTCTACGCTATTTTCAGTCTATGGCTGCGATTGAGACTGGTGTTAAATTTCACTTGCAAAAAATTCCTACTCGTAGTCGAAATCGCTAAAGGCGCTATAGGTTCCGGGTTCCCTGGGATTTGTAAATAAGTAAAATTGGCGCCAGTGGTTTCAGCTCTGTGCAAAACATTTGGTTATCATCGCCCGTGGGCATCTTGTCAAATTAAAATTCTATCTCGTAACATTTGTTAATGAACGTTAGTTGAAATTTCTCAATAAATATAAACTTTAACTAATTTATCATAAAAAATTCTAGGATAAATATTTTTTGCGCTATTCACTGTAATTATTGTTAAATTCGATTGGTTATTTATCGATTGTGTCAATTGCACTCAATATAATTTTGTAGTCAGTACTTCAACGTAATGTAAATGCTCACAGTTAATTCTAGGAACTGTCAAAAGCTTGACCAAAAAGTTATTTGGCACGCAGCGCCCTTAATAATTCAACAAAAGGACGATTGAAACAGGATCTCACTATCTCAGTATTATCTCAATTATACAGTCGCTCACGAAATTATTCGGTCACTACCCTGTATAAAGTAAAACCTTATAATATTGTAGAACTGCGTAGTTACTAGTAAACAAAACTGTTTGCAGACATTGTATGTATTATCCACCATCACAAATGTTAACAAAAACGATTTCTCATACCTAAAAATAATTTAATATGTCTTCTGAACAGGTTCGAATGAGTGATATGCATCTCACGTTAATATTCGCTCGCTACATTAATAAGCGCCATAATCACCATGCCCTCAGCCCTTTAGTATCCCTTTGGATACCCTTTTTGTCTGATCACTTCTTTCAAACGAGTCTGCATGTTGGAAGTCATTTTCTTGGTGTAATCTTGGTCTACGTGATTCCATTCTTCCTCCAGTCTCCTCTTCAATTCTTCTTTCGAGGTATCGTCCTGACTCTGGTGTTAAGTTCATCCCACAAATCCTCAATAGGGTTTTAATCAGGTGTTTGAGGTGGCGTTTCGATAGCCTTTGGGCAGTTATATAGAAGCCATTCTCGGACCAGACACGACTTGTGTTTCGGATTGTTGCCCTGATATAATTTGAAAGTCTGGAGAATACCTCATTTGTCAGCACTTCTATGCAAACTGCCTTTAAGGATAGCTAAGTAGTCATTATTCTTCATTGTATCCTCGATAAACACCAACTCACCAACTCCAGCTGAGGATATGCGGCCCCAGACCACAACGTGGCCGCCACCGTATTTTACTGTTGGCTGCAAATTCTTCTTTTGGAATGCCTCGTTCGTTTTCCTCCACACCATAACCCTACCGTCTGACTGAAAGACGTTGAACTTGCTTTCGTCCTCGAGTATCACGACATTCCACCACTGCTGTTCCTTCTTGACATGGTCTTAGGCAAAGGCAAGTCTTATATTCCTGTTAACTTTGCTTACATATGGTTCCTTCACTTGCAACTCTGCCATTAAATCTATTCTCTCTGATTACCCTTCGAACTGTTTCTGGGTGCACAATTGTTCCACATTCCTGAGGTAACTTTCGGTGAACTTAATCTTGGATTAAATGTTATTTTTAGTAGTATAGACCGTCTCTGTCGTTCGTTAAGCTTTCTTGGTCACCGTTTCTGTGGTAGAGATTCAATTCTATCTTCATTTACATATTTTTTTAATCATGTCGCAAACTGTACTTACAGGAGATTATTTACTATTAACGAAATATTCCTCTGAGGTAAACCCTTATAATGATGGAAGATGACGAGTTGTCGTTGTTCCAACGTTGTATTGCACCTCTTACGCCCCATCTGAAGGCAGTAACTAGTAACTAGCAACGTAGAATGATACGTGAGGTTTTCTCACGCCTTCCTTCTATCTTGGCTACAGTAGAATGTGCAGCCACATTGCAGTACCTGCTGCTGGCGAGTTTGACCGAATACTAAAGTGACGTGATATGGCACAGCTTTAAAGCAAATAATGGCTGTGCACCATCGTGTTTCGTTTATATTATGTGCAGCTAATGCATTACTGCACATCAGGCATTTCTTTCTATAGTTATGTCACGTAATATTCCTCCGGCACGTATGCAATGACAATATTCGATTACAACTTGCATACACATATCCGACTGAATATTAAAGTGAGTTGTACTCTAGTTAAAATACACTCAGCAAGTTTACGCATAACTTTTCAGGCATACTGTACATCGACTGAACATTGGTGCCGGAATTGTGAAGACAATATTTTCAGCCATGCATTTCTGGAAGAAGAAAAAAAAACTAACTCCATGCGACATTGCTTGTGTAGGCCTATTTTATTGTTACGGTAATCTGTGGGATAATTTGTCGATTTCTGCTTTATGGAGCGGAAGTCCCACGCGAGCATCAAGGTCATCTGCGAACACGGCGATTGTACAGCTAACNTTCAAGGTCATCTACGAACACGGCGATTGTACAGCTAACGTCAATGGAAAGGAATGAAAAAGCGTGTACAAGGTCGCCAGTGTGACAAACCAAACCAGATTGGAGTCACATTCGTAGGAACACTAGTTAGAACGGAAAAAAAAGTTCAAAGACAAAATTCGAATAACTCTTCTCTTTCTAGATTATTTATATAAATTTAACTTCTGTTAGGATTTGTAATTGTCTCCATTTTAATATAACCCCCCACCCCCTCTTTGTACACACTATTATATTAAACATAGAAAAGAGATATTAACATCAGTTGCTATGCTGTTCTCGCTTGTTTAATAAATAAGATCAAATGGCTTATGTTGTATAAGTTAAAATAATAAAATACTTTTTAAAGTCAAAGTAATATTTCTTCATAATCCGCAACAACTTCAGCTTTTAAAAATTATATTTCTTCTAGGAGTTTTCTGTTCTCGACTTGAAAATAATGTCCTTTACAAATAGCGATAAACGATGTTTAGTGTAGCATAATATATGTCATTGAAACGTAGGGTAAATGCACCAGTAGTCGACATCCTAAGCTCGAAATCTCAGTTTTGCACTCATATTTCCGTTTTTTGTTAAACTCTCAACTTGCAGTTTCGTTTTCCTAGTTCANCCCGGTTTTTGTTAAACTCTCAACTTGCAGTTTCGTTTTCCTAGTTCATCTGCTTCTTATGTTACTCTAGTAATTGTCTCAAACGTATAAATTGAAGTCAATTAAATGCTGCCGACCAACGAATTAGAATAATGAACTTGGAATCAGAGCCTTACAGCTGTGAGGTAACGATAAATGTATAGAAGGCATTTTTAAATCAGCGACATTCAATTACTGTGGTAATTTGTTGGCGTTCACTGATTTCCGTGGAGCCATTTTTCACTGTTTGCAGTCAAGAGTGTAATTGAAACTGGCATTATTCGGTTCCAAAATATTTACTTTGAAATAACACGTAAACCATAGTGAAGCAAAGAGATAACCGTACTTACCCTGCATGTATTGCTGCAAGATCTGAAATGAACCATTCAGGCGAGTTGAAGCCCAAAATGCAAACTGCGTGCGAGCGTTTCAAACCAAGTTTCAAGAAGGCTTTGGCGCATGTCCGAACTGCATCTCTGTACTCCCTAAAAAATTAATAATAAAAAAAATTATAAACACTCGTTTTTACTCCCAGGGATAATTTTACTTCAAACTGCAGAATATCAACGTGCATGTTTCATTCATTGACCTGAAGAACCCTGCGTTGAGTCCCTCGTGGTTCGTATGTTTCAACACACGTACTGCACCTTGTTCTGTGCAAGCAGGTAATGCACGCCACCGGTCAAACTAGAATCACACAGCTTCCCCATTAGCACTTGTCCTCAGACGGCACAGCGCAAAGTACCGCTGACTGCGATTCCTAGTGTGTCTATGCAGTAACTTTTCTCTGCTTTCATTTGCATAAACATGCACTCGTGTTACCATATTTTCAACACTAATAGTCTTAGGTGGTACGTAAAACCATACTGCACTTTTGAGTCACAGGTTGCCACTTGGCATAGTTATTGCTGACGCGTAAATCTAGAAGTGGNATAGAAGCGGAGCCACAAAAATGTTCCCTTAGGATTCAAAATGGCGGCCCTTATCGATATAACTGACTTCATAATACAAATCGACTATGTCAAGCAGATAGTTGCATTTTAATATTACAATTATGTCATGATTTGCTCAATGCTTATGTTGAATTCTAAATGAAAGGTTTTGGAATCTTAATTTTGCCTCTAACAGCCCCTACTTTAAAATAAATGGCTGTCAAAGCAATGAATGGGTGATATTAATTCTTGTCATTTGCTTACCATTTTTTCAAACGGCGAAACAATAAAGCAAATGGTTAAAACTCTAGACAGAAAAAATATAATTATTTCTACAATAATTTTATTGATTTAACAACCCCCATTCCTCCCTACTCCATATCCACAACTTAGATGACACATTTTTGATTATGCATGATTAAATTGTGTACTTTTGCCACAGATTTGTTATCACGTTGTGATGTTTTGTGTTTCCTATCCTGATTTTTTTTTTTCAAGTGTATAGATAGAGACGAGTTCTGACACCATGGAGAGATTAACAAAGCGCATGAAAGTGGAATTCCCGGGGCCTCTTAGCTCAATGCAGCCAAAACCAACAGATTGGACAAAGTGTTGTTTATATCAGCTAAAAAAGAAGCTCTTTTGCATCCAGCTCGTAATAAAAATGTCAATATGAAAATTAAAGGGTATGAAACTATAGCCAATAATATTGAAGAACTCAATTTTTTAGATGAGCTATCATCGACTGTATATACTAAACGCCTAGATGAAGGACAAGGAATTAAAGATACCTTCATATCTCGTTAGGCAAAGTGGCATAAACCATGCTCCCTCGATTACAATAATGGAACTAAGATTCAAAGGGCTCAAGAAAAATCAACGAAAAGGACATTTACTGAATCACCATCAACTTTCGTGTCCACCCGTTCTGAAAGTACAAATTAAACACGCGACTTTACGTGATCAGCAGTTCCATCTATCGATACTTTCGCAGATATATGTTGTATGTGCAGGCGTGGAAATCCGCGGAATCAACGTTTGCATAAAGTAATGACAAAAATGATATTTGAGCCTATTTAACTAGTTGTTAGAAATATATTTACAGCAACACCTACACAATTTGACAGTTGCGGTAAGAACTTTTATACAGACGAGAAGCTATTCTCTAAGTTATTGGTTGTCAGCCAACATGCTGATTTGAACTTTGATTAATTTTCTCTTACGAAAATCAATCCTGCCTCCCTGCCTACCGGAGTATCATTAATCTAAAATTAATCTAGATGCATGTCATGTTTGTTTTTCCCTTGCAGTATTGTGTCGTCACAGTAAAATAAAACACCAGTAACAATTTTTTTTCCCAGAACATGTCAGACAATATATTTAAACTTAAAATCTAACGAATTTTGTGTTCTGCAATTATTAAGAACACTTTTTTGTTTCTCCGTTTGAAATGGTAGTAACCAAATAACAAGAATAAACGTCACCCAATTGTGGGCTTAGCAGCCATCAATTTAAAATTAGGTGTTTGAAAATTTAAATTGATATTTCCCAACTTGCAATTTCGGATTCAGTATAAAATTTGGGTAAGAAATGCTATAATTACTGCATTAAAATGCGCAAGTCTGCTAGAAATAGCATAATTTTGAAATATAGTCAGCCATATTGAAAATAAACCACCATTTTGAATCTTCAGGGCAAATTTTTGTGGCTCATACACTACCAGATCTGTTCCTTTAGGTGTCACAAATAACTGTGCTAAGTGGCAACCTGTGACTAAAAAATGCAGTATCTTCTGATTTCTTATTGCGTACCGCCAAGACCATAATAAAAGGGTCTGGACTGAAAACATTTACGACCGTCGCTATTCTAAGACAGGATTATTCTGGGTTCAGAAAAAAAAACAGTAAAATACCTCAGTTAAGGTTGATTTCTATGTCCAGAAAATGTAACTGGAAGTATTTTATTTTAAGATTTTCACAAAAAAGGTAGCGACAGATCGGAGGTTCCGGGGCTGCAAACTACCACAAGATGAACATAGTTTGGGTTCAACAGGTTTTTATGAAGAAAATTGTTTAAAGTTCTTGATGTAAACCACCTTTTATGGTACGAAGTATGGAATATCGGCCCGCCAGCAGAAAGCACATAAGGGGGAAGGTTTTTNTCTATGTCCAGAAAATGTAACTGGAAGTATTTTATTTTAAGATTTTCACAAAAAAGGTAGCGACAGATCGGAGGTTCCGGGGCTGCAAACTACCACAAGATGAACATAGTTTGGGTTCAACAGGTTTTTATGAAGAAAATTGTTTAAAGTTCTTGATGTAAACCACCTTTTATGGTACGAAGTATGGAATATCGGCCCGCCAGCAGAAAGCACATAAGGGGGAAGGTTTTTATATTTTCGTAATGCAATGTTGTAAGCCAGCCAATCAAGCAAGCATTTTCCAACTACTCTTATCAAAACAAAATCGAATTTTGAAGGTAAAGAGAGCACTTGGCCGGTTATACTAGTATTGTTTGCGATTTCTGTTTATAATTAAAAAAAAAAAACTGGCACGTAAAAAATACAATTGAAGAAACGCATACAAACAGTGCAGTTAAATTATTTTTTGAAGTTATACTTCTTTTGGCACGTTGAGGGTAAAAGTTTAGTGTGCAACGGAAGTTGCGCGTACACAGTGTAACGAAATTCGACAGTGAACGTGGTAGGGGTATGACCCAACGCGCATGCGCGTATAGTTGTGCGCGCACGACAGTGAACGTGGTAGGGGTATGACTCAACGCGCATGCGCGTATAGTTAACGCAACGTACACAACATAGCATGTGGTTATATTTAAAACCGACAGAAAATCAGTTCATGTAATAAGCAAATTGCAAAACGTTTCATTTTTATTAGTAATTAATTGTGAATATATATAAAAAATATATATATATAATTGATTAATTTTGCATAAATTGTGCCGTGAAAAATGTTTTAGTGACAAAAATGGTATAATAAAATTTTGAAAGTGTTTCCAAATATTTGAAGTTAATTTTTGTAAGTATTTAATTATTTTCTTTAATGAAACCTTTATTAATTGTATTTAATGTCTTTCTTCGGTCATTTTATCGTTTTCCTACTTACATAAATTATTTGCATACGTAATACATTTTTTTTAAATTTGAAATAAAATTGAGTTGGCTATTACACTGTCTATAAACGTTCAAGTCGTTTTGTATTTAATTTGTTTGCGTTTCTGTATTGTCATATAATAGTTTTCTTTTTGCAGCTGTAAACAGCACTTCAAATGCACACATGGTAAAGTTGCGGTGATTGTAATACAGCCGTAATCGACTAATGTTGCCGTCGGCTAATGCGTACTCGCGTCCGCATTATCTTACTGAACTACAGCATAAATCTATGCCAGTGTGTTATTCCTGTGAAAGTCATTTTGTTCTGTTTCAAAAAATGTCAGAACTGCAGAAAACGTATATTTGCCATACTTAAAATTGAATCACCTACTTGCGGTTTTTTTTGTATTAATGTTCGTTATGTTAAGTGAAATTGTTTCTCACAAGTTCATCAGGAAATAGACAAAAGGAACGCATCAATTTATATTTTAAGATTGTTACTGAAAATATCTCTCTCAACTTTACCACATATTTGTACCTTTTAAGCATATCCGCACTGACCTGTAACTCAGTTGTGTCCACGAGCTAGAGGCGTTTTTCTTCCAAGCTAGAGCCACATTTCTCGGGTACTTGGTAGCCGTCCTTTCCAGAGAAGTGGGCAAAGAAATTGGTTTTCGTGACTCTGGACCTTCATTCTTCAGTCTGAGTTGTACTCGTCCGTGAGGCAAAACTGTCACCAAGCTATCAGCAGGCAGTACTTGATCTGGACCTGCATATAAACAACGATGGGAAAAGGAAACAGCTGAGGACATCATAAGCATTTCTGTGACTGTGGCGGTAAACCATCACACGTTGGTGAGCACATTCACAAAATTTGACAGTCATAGGCCTAACTCAGTCTTACCAATCGCTCTTGAAAACTACAAAGTACTCCACCTGCAATGGGTGTTGATGCACAAGTTTCAGTCTTCGCTAATTAAAGTGACACGACGAAGGAATGTCCGATATTCGCCTGCACAGGAAATTTTGTGGCTTCATCAGTAACAATAGGTGCAACTCAGTACCCCTGTAGTTTATTTAAGTTACTAGCCTGATTTACTTCAAATTCACCATCCACATATCGATAAAGAGCTTAATTCTTGGTCACAGCTGTACGCTGCACAATCAGATTGGTTTTTGTGCTCCTGCAGAAGCCATAAAAATGCCGTTCCATACGGTACATTACAGGATGCTCACGGTTAATTGAGCACTTTTGAAACGAACCTTCGAAAAATGTCACTGTCACCACCTGTATATATTTTAACGGGCACAAAGTAACCCAGTAAAGTTGGTAACGTTTGAGGGAAAGTAGTTTTTTTCTTATCGTTGAATTATAAGTTTTAGGTAAACAAACGTTAATACTGAAATTATTATATTTTTTTTTCACGCTAACAAGAGTAAGAATTAGCGAACTTGTAAAATATTCACTTTTCTAATAATTTCACAGTTTCATTTGACTGACGCGGGAATAAAGTGATAAGACCCATGACAATGATAATATGGTGTAATAATGCACAATATGCATACAAGTAGGCCCTACTTCTTAAGCAGGGCGCCTATAGCAAGATGACTTGCCGATCAAAACTGTCGTGGGGCCTTTAAAGAAGTGTGGAATTTCGATGCTGCTTTGTCGAACTGATTGTTAGTGAACGAACTTGGGAGCTCCAGAGAGAAACGTGCTCGTGGATGATCTGCAACTGGTACCAAGACAATAACATTCGGTCACACTGAAAACAAAATGGCAATGCAAGCAAATCGTTCAGGTTACAAAATATTTTATGGAAGTTCAAATTCCCAAATTTGTTCGTGAAGAACGTAAAATTATTTTGTAGTGACCTCGTAAATGTTCGTGCTGCGCTGAGATCCCAAACCTCTGAAGAGTATCTTTAGGCGCTGCGGAAATACCGACCTTATGAAACTTGATACAATGAGGCTGATGCTGGGGTTCGAGCCGCGAATCTACGAAGCTGACAAAACCTACGAGTCGTTACAGCCCGTAAACATCTTGCCAGTCAACAGGATGCAGTTTGACCAGTGGCACGTTGTATCTCAATTGCAGACTGAGAAGTATACTGTGCGAATTTGCACTGTTGCTTCCTCCATGTTTTAAAGAATCATTTATGCCGCGGTCATTGCGAAGGGACCACACGAAGTGGCCACGTCTACCGTCGACCAGCACAGAGAGTTGGTGAACTTTCAAAATTAAGAAATCACCCTGCACCTGCATTTGTTAAGATAGGGATAAGATCTATGCCGACCCGACACAATAAAACAAAGCGTCACGTCGAAAAAAAAAAACAGCTATATACCAGTACGCTGCTGTACGTAAATTGTTTTGCTTTCCCCGTGATAGCCTATAACATCATAGTTCAACGTCTGCGTATTTTTTTTCTTTGATCTCTGTCCGCACAAGATGGACATAATTCAATTGAAAATATAAAATAAACTGTGACTGGGTTTGTTGCTGTTGAGTTATGTGAATAAATGAGCCAGAAATTGTAATGATATGTCGCTCTGACGATAAATTGCCGTTATTAACCAGAAACAAAAGTTTTGACAGGAAAACGAAAATTTTTGTACGTAAGTGGTGTTTAAAATGTTTGATGGCATTATCGAACTCTCGTCAGAACGATTTGACAGTGCCGAAGGAATATTTTATTTAAAAAAAATTGATATGCACTGCTTTAGCTTTACAGAATGTTGTTATTAAAATAAGTTTCCTGACACGACGCAAAGTAGTTGTATAATTGCTTCGGTAAGCTCGTTGCGCCCAGAAAAGAAACCGAGAACACGGCCGGGCGCACATTGGGATGCAAGATCTACATCGTACAGAACTTGCCACGCAGTGCAGAAAGTTGAGGCGAACTCTACACGAACATACGCCCACACTGAAGCACGGTATTTACAATCAGCCTAGAGGCAGTTGGCATCATATGAACGCACTTCTGAATAACAATCTGGTATACAAATTAAAGATTTAAAGCTACTTTATGATAGCCGAAGAAGAACGAAAGCATTTTGTTATAGCTAAGATAGGGAAAAGGAAGCTACTTACGGAGAGTGTGTCTTAACATGCGAATTATCAGATGCACGATTAATAAACTAGGGGTCGTCTCGCCAGCGATCAGTATGGCGAAGTGCATAATATAAATGAGGCAGGCATAAGTTCAAACTCTCCACTTTGTACGAGAGATTTGGGCGACTCTTAACATCGAGGTCTTGAGAGCCGATGAGGTTGAAGCGAGACGAGTATGGAGCAGCGCCGGAATGCAAGGGTGGGTGAACCGGGAGGTACCCGAGAAAATCCGCCAAGTAGCGGCATCGTCCGGCACGATTCCCACATGCGAAAATCCGGGAGTAACCCCGCCGGTAATCGAACCCCGTTCGCCACCCCGGCCCCTGCATGCAGGGTGGTGTAGTGCGAAGTAAAGTGATGTATATAATAAATGACAAGACGATGTCTTATTAATTAAATCGTATGTATAAATGTACCTTAATTATGGCATGCACCTAGTATTGAATAAAATTTGTGCATAAGAGAAAACCAAAGTAGGGCAAACGACGACCTAGAATAGGAGATCGTGTTTGTAGACACCCGCGTTTTGAAGCATATGCAGAGTGATTCTAAAATCATAGGACAAGCATTGAGGGGTGGTAGAGCTCACTAAAACAAACAATTATTGCATAGGAATATATGGGCGGGAGTGACGCGTTGAGGCACAAACACAAAAACAACACATGGAATGCAACACATTGTTTATTTACAACGTCGCCGCTAAATGCCTTTTTACAACAATGTTTATAATAATTGTTCAAAATTGCTACCACCGACAGTAATGCAAGCTTAGTAGCGTCGGTGGAGTGATTAGCGAACAGATTCAAATACGCCGGGTATTTCACGCACGCCACCATTGTCAGCCAATCACGCCATATTTAGAGGTCGCCAAGCATGCGTGACTGTTGGTGGATGCATTTCCAGCAACTGTTTTAACATTTTCTGTACGGAATCCCTCGTTAAGTATGCTGCTAATGAACATTTTATGTTTCCGTTAATGTGTTATGTTTTTGTGTTTGTGCCTCAACGCGTCACTTCCGCCCATATATTCCTATCCAATAATTGTTTGTTTTAGTGAGCTCTACCACCCCTCAATTTTTGTCCCATGATTTTAGAATCACCCTGTATATTTTGGTGCACGTGAATGTAGGTTGTACTTGAAAAAAAAAAACTATTTTCATGATCCGCGTTAAATTACAACTAGTGCAAGAGGTCATTACACCACTACACCACCCCGGCCTCAGCATGCAGGAAACTACGCGCAGAGCCTATGGCGCACAGGTCGGTGCAAGTCACCCGTCTGCGTTACACCTTAGCGACTCGCAATCTAAACCTATTGTTTGCATTTTCCTGCACTACACTGCACTATGTAGATCTATACGCAACTACGTGCCAACGTGCGCCTCATCTAAGTGCATCGCTGAAGTCTGCCAGGAGTAAAGGGCATAGGCTAAAGATGAGATGGACCGACTTTGTCTTGTGCGTCCCGAACATTGACTTGCCCATCGCCAATACAGCTGTCAAGATCACATGGTCAGCAGTGATGAGCGTGTTTTTGTTTGGTTTTTTCAACAGATCCAGCCTTTTATATTGTAACGGGTGCGAACTCCTGTTTGTGCTTTCACCAGATTCCTCGGAGCTCTCACTCGTCACAGTGAAGGAGTGCCTAACATCACGTCGTCTGCGTGCCCTCTCTCCAGGTAGGTTTTGCTCAGAAATTCTCACATACTTCTCTCACTTCACAAATCATCAATGGGTTACGAAGAAGTGGGAGGGGTGATGCTAATTCTCAGAAAACACTATCCAGCACTGACATTTCCTATCGGCCTCATCTCTTACCACAGAGGCTGAGACTAGCACTAACTTCTTGCAGAACATTTTCAGAGCACTCATATTTATCACATTTGCGAGAGGAGTTCCGTCCCGGTGTGACGGAAACTGCCCTATCCAGCCCTTTAGGTTCACGCTAATCAATAAACTTACCGCAATAAAAAAAAAAAAAAANTCGCATAATACACTGAAAATTTTTTCTAGTAAACTTCATAAACTGTAATGGAAGTTTTTAACCTATTCATTGTATGGAAATACTACCATATATTAGGCTGCAAATGTAGGAATGTGTAGCACCGCTAAAATACATAATTGGTAACTGCCCTATGCATTTTACTGTTTCCTGAGCAAATGTAGGAACGCTACAATGAATGTATGGGGAAAAACTTTCCCACCCGCTCTTTCTCACTATACGTACACACTGGCGTGGTATATTTGCGAACAATTTCTTAGTGTAGCACCCTTAATCCACACCCACCTACAGTGGCAACATTTCTGAGTGAACAAACAACGGAATGAATGGTAAACTCTTCAACAAAGTCTAATAATCATTAACAGGAGGGAACATAAGTTTTCCATTGGGAGCATAAATGAGGCCACAGCCCGAACACAATCTAAGTGGCGACAAAACTTACCGACTTGAAAAGCACACCTATAAATCCTCTTAAATTAAATTTAATGAAACTACATTAATGGTACTAAAGTGTTATCGTCGTCTTCACATCCTCCGACTCCGGTAATCCCACACACATCACTTACAGCTGTCGGGAGCTCAGTCGGTTCGCTAACAGTTGCCAATGAAAACATTTCGTGGATAGGCTCGAGGATGCACACTGTTCATTTCACGAATTTACCAGTGATTTTAACAACATTTAAGCAAAATGTCCCAAATTTAAACAATAAATTTTACTGCGCGATTTCATGAAATTGTGGTAATATATTTTCGTCTGGGATTTGAGAAGGAAATTTTGAAATATACATAAATCTTAACTCCCCAAAATGTTATAAGGTATATGGTTTATATATTGACGTTTAATTAACATGATTAAACTACACTGGTGAAAAATGTAAAATGAACACCCGGATGCAATGGTCTCACATGAATGGAGGTTTTATTGAATAATTATACAGTTTGTACACTGTATATTATAATTATCACAGGGTCGTACGCCTATGGACAGAGGCTACAGAATGTCTTGAACAGCAATGCCAGTATCTTGTGTAGCCGCCTTTAGCGACGATGCAGTCCTGCAGTCGTGCGTAGAGACGATCATAAAGGTGCCGGGTGTAATTTTGGCGAATATTGATCCACGCTAATTCCACCTGTTGTTGAAATTGGTGGAGGTTAGTTGCCGGTATTACAGACCGCACCAAACGCCGTTACATCATGTCCCACACATGTTCAATGGGGGAAAAGTAGGTTGTTCGTGCTGGCCAGGGTAGTTGAACACCTTTGAGACTTTGAGAGCGCGTTGAGTAACACGAGACATGTGTGCACGGGCATTGTCCTGCTGAAAGATGACATCTCCTTGGCGTTGTAGGAATGGCAATAAAATGGGTTGGATGATGTTCTGGATGTAGCGCTCATTGTTCAGTGTTCCCTCGACAAACGCCAGACCATGATGCCAGGAGTTGGTCCTGTATGTCGCTGCCGTATACACTCTGGCTTTTGCCGCTCTCCTGGTCGACGCCGCACTCGCAAACGACCGTCACTGGCGCCAAAGCAGGATCTGCTGTCATCCCTAAACACAACTCCGCCCCATTCATTACTCCAGTTGCGTTGTTCGCGACACCATCCGAGGCGAGCTGCACAGCGATGATGTGTGAGAGGAAGCCTGAAAAGCCTGGCGAACGGCATCCTTTATCGTAACCCAGCGTCCAGCAATCGGTTGGTGATGGTCCCAGCTGACACCCTGCGTGCAACAGTGGCCCTAATTTGTGCGGCTATCGCCGTGAGATCAGCAATGGATGCCCGTCTAATGCAGTGATCTTGACGGGAATTAGTATGCCGCTGTTGTCCGGAACCAGGTTGACGAGCATGTGCACAATTTTTGGATCACCAGCACCACCAATGATGCACAGCAGACACTTCACGTCCTACGCGTTGGGCAATTCTTCGGAAGGACCATCCAGCCTTCCTCAGGCCCCTAATAGGACCTCGTTCAAAGTGCGTTAATTGCACGAAGTATGGTCGTCTATGCCGTCGTGGTATGTCTCAATGCTTACTTCACACAGGCCGATGCTTGAAACAACAGTCTACTCTTTCACCGAGTCAACTACAGTTGCATTGGGCTCAGCGGTGTTATGCCTAGTACGCGGTTCCTACTCTGTCCACAGCACAGCACTGTTAATCATTGCATGCACTGTCCTCTATCAGTGCCCCATGCGCATATGGTTTTTCTATGTCATCGCTTTAGTGGTGTTCATTTTTAATTTTACACCGGTGTATGATGGAAACTGAAACGGCAATAAACATCTTTGGCAGAATTTCTTACTTCAAAAGAACCATTTACAGATCATTGGGTACTTATGTATGTAACATAAGTCCCGTCAGGTATAATAAGGCGCCGAAAACACAAAAAAAATTGGATTGTGTTTAATTTTCAATAAATTTATTATTATGACGAAACCAGGCATGACAGTACGTGGTGTAACACAGAAAAGAGCGTTTAATTTATAAAAATGCAATCACAAATTTAAGTAATGCATTTGAGAAACAAATATTTTATTTTCGTTTATAATATTAGAACTTGGTTATGTCTCTGTCAATAAACCATCGCCTAATCTGTTATTTAACCAGTTTACATACAAGACTGGCAACTGAAACGGCTAGGATTGCTTTTGAAGTCAGCAAATCTTCGCCCAGGAAGAAAGTATTAAGTTTGGATAGTGTTGCTTGAATTGAGTTTTTTTTTTATGAAACCAGTAAACGTTTTCTAGTAATACCGATATAAGAAAAGAAAACACAGTTCCGGCGAGGGACGAAAAACACTTTAAAGACACCGCGCACATTATTACCGAGTCACACCATAGCTTAAAGCGGCTTTTACATACTGCTGTCTTTCTAAATATACTGGTCGGAAACATGAAAAACTATTATAGAGCCCTGCACTTAACTATGCTGCATACTCTTCACCAATAAAATTACAGGGTCACCGCTTAAAGTCTCATAGATAGACGCAGCACGACGAGGACACTACACGCCAGTACATAGCCTTGCCTATAGGAACAGAGGGGCGCTAGGCGCGCGTGGCAGTGTCGCCCTTATTGTCCTCTTGCTTCTGCACCTCAAATACGCAGAACAGCTCCAGGTAGGTGGCGCCCTTAAGGGGCCCGCTTACATGTAAACTACCTCTGAGCCAGAAGAGCGCGTGAGCGACAAGGCCTACACTCTTCGGCGCATCAAGTGCGTCATCGTCACTAAGCGCAGGGCTCTGAAATGGCGTTTAATGTTCTCGTCGTGCAACGCGTACCTACCAGACTTTACGAGGTGATCCTATCATTTTATTGGGGATAAATTTGTGGCAAGGTTCAATGCAGGCCCCTTGAATATTTTTGTATGTATCTGATGCGTATATTATTTTTAAGATACAACGCTTTAAAAACCCCGTTTGTTAGCGCGGAGTGCTCTAATTGTGTTTCTAACGTGTGTGACATTTTGAAAGCACTCAACAGCCCTCGTCTGCAGTGTGTGTTCTTTTAGTACGAGCGTTTAATAGTTTCGTGGGAAAGCGTGTATTGCAAACACTCTGCAACGCTGTACAAGCGCCAGGTATACGCGCCCCTTATAATAATTTTTAATTGAAATCAATGTTGTGTTTTTACCATTTAAGTACCCTTCCGTTGGATCTTCATAGTGCTCCGAAGAACTATTCTGTGTTTCACTGAGAACAATTTCCAACGGTTGTTCTTTGATATCTCTTTCAAATAATGACTTTTCATTCTAAAATCAAAGACAAACATAAAACACTGTTAACATTAAAAATTCAAATATTGACTTGAAAAATTGTAAACTTACGCAATACCGTATAAAACGTTTATGCTCATTAATTGTAAACATTTACATACATACCAGTGTTTTTTTTTAAGGTAAACTTTGTGGCACGCAATATCTGAAATTTCCAGCATAATTCTATGAACAACAATAAATTATAAGCTAACAAAATTTTTGTAATTTTACTGATTACTTTCAGGTCACAAGTAATATTTAAGTACACTACAGTTAGGCTATAACCAAGGCAAACCGCTACAAAAACAAATGCTCTTACACACTCAAGTAGATCATACCTGAGTTATTTCGGAGGAATGATTGATGGAAACGTTTACGAACGTGTCGTGATCGGTGACAGCTGTCAGTGCATTTCGAGTCAAACTGCAATTCTTGTCGTCAGTTTCCATGTCGTGATCAGGGTGGTGACCGGACAAATTCCAGGCGGCTGACAAGAAAGCGCGTTGTGGAACACCACTTTCTGAAAAAACACGTAGTTTACAATAATATCCTGAGCAACTATCATTGCGTAGTACAATCATCTAAGTAAGTTCTGACTTCCTATAGTGTGTGTATTTTGCTGCAGCGTGCCAAACGGAAGGCCGTAGCTTGACTTTGTAACGTTGGGCGCTACAGACAGCCGGTTTTACGTTGCCGACTTGCACTCGACTAGCTCAGAGGTGGAACACGAGACTCAGTAAAATGGACGCCAATTACATACGAAATAAAGTCAAGTTCCACAGTATTGGTTTTATACTTTTATTTATTCTTGAAGTGACACATTTNCAGTATTGGTTTTATACTTTTATTTATTCTTGAAGTGACACATTTCACAGCCGTTCATATTTCTTCGGGCCAGTTTTTCAAAGCATAATAATTAAGTAAACGACTGTGGTTCTGTTCTGTCCGTGTCTAATTATCTTTGAACGTTTCGTACTCTGCATATTGAGAACATCGGAAGTGAAATGTGTAACTTCAATAGTAAATAAAAGTATATAACAAATACTCTGGAACTTGAACTTATTTTATATGTAATTGGCGTCCATTTTTATTGAGTCTCGTGTTCCACCTCTGAGCTAGTCAAGTGCAAGTCGGCAAACTTATAGTCGGCTTTGTAACAGGAGCGCCCAACCTTACAACTTCCATATCTAGTAACGGGAAACGAAATATTTCTACTCTCGCAATAATGAGATATTTTCATGAACATGATTTTAGCAAAAATAAAATGTAGGTGGAAATAATAATATTTAACGTATCATATGGAATATGTGGATATTAACTGAACCTTAGTTTACTTTCACTAAGTTTTCTCAAGGGCGCCGTCTGTCAGGGCCCCAAACATCGTACAGAGTTTTAATTGTGTGTAGTTGTCATTAAAAAACTTACATTAGTTTTGAGCGGCGTAAGCTTACGAATGAATAACTTCTATGAAATTTTTCACCTCGGGAAGGTAATTTTCCGTTTTTTTTTTCCAGTTTCTAATATGTATTGTATTATGTGGAAAACGGGCATATGAAAATCATTTCTGATATTAAATTTTCTAAACGTGTTACTTAACAGACCCTGAGAGCATGCAGCATACATGTGTTAAGATAAAATTATAGGAACACCCCTGGGAATCTAAAGAGGCGAGTTGACGATAGGATTCACTGCCATAACTGTGATGTATGGTACCATGAAAAGTGCGTTGGAGCTGAAGGAAGGAAGCAATTCATATGTGGTGTAAATGCTTGTAAACTAATTTTGGAACGAAGGGAAGAAACAACTACTCGTACAAACAGTTAATGTTTTTTTTTAAATAAGCCAAAAAGGGTTGATTTGTTTAAATTCACATTTATTATTTCTACTGTTTTCCTTTAGTAGTAGGGTTGTGTCGGTTCAGGGACAATGGATTCATGAGTAGGATTCAGGATCCGTCCACCATCTTGGATGGATGAAGTCAAGAATTTTTCCATTTTCCCCTCAAAATTTCACGTTTTTCCTCCAAAAAAGTGATTGCCCCAGAATATGCAATAGCGAGACCCCGAAAGAAAAAATTTCGAGCCATTTGCAAAATTTGGGGAGGTTCTCCTATTACCTGCAGGCTTCCACCCCCTCACCACATACCTAGCCAAGCTCGCCTCATCCCCTCCCCATCCCCAACCCTAGAATTTATTTTAAAAAAATCGCCAAAAAATCTATAAAATCGAAGAACATATAAGGTTACCCTATGCCATCCCTCGCTCATCCCACCACCCTCACCACGCCCCCTTCCCACCTCAATGCCCTAGAAATTATTTAAAAAATAGCAAAAAATCTAAAAAAAATCTTCAAAATCAAGTAACATATAATATTAGACACCTTTTCATTGCTCAACCCTTCATCACCATCCACTCACCCCCTCTCCTCCCTTCTTCGTCTGGCAATTCTTATAAAACCAAAAATCGAAAAAAAAATGTAAAAATAGGGAACATATAACATAACCTCACACTCGCCCCACCACCCTAGCCAACCGCCCACACCCTCACCGCAATCCACACAGTCACAAAAATTCGAGAATGATCCCAAAAAAATCGAAAAATTGATTCTAAAAATTAAAGAACATATCGTGTTAACCTTACAATCATCCCACCACACTCAATTCACCCCCTCTCCGCCACCATCTCCTAGCAATAATTATAAAATCGAGAAAAATCGCAAAAAATTCTNCTCAAAATAAAGAAAAATAGATTCTAAAAATCGAGGAAAATATTTTATTGACTACCCCTGACCACCATGTTGGTTGTTGATGACCTTGACATTGATGCCAATAACCTTGAAAATTAAAAATCGAAAAAAAAATTGGTAAAAATCGAAAGAAACTAATAAAAATTTAGGAACATATTACATCACTGATCCCGGCACACATGTTGAATGTCGGTGGCAGTAACCTTGACGCCAATAATATTTAACACAAAAATCAAGAGAAAAAAAATCTAATAAAATAAAAAAAATCGTCGAATATATTACATACCTATAACAACAAACTAATTTGGATGTGTGTGACAATGAGGGTTCCATTGTCGTAAATATGGCAGAGCACAGCCACTCCCTAGAACAATCAGCAGCCGACTGAACCCCCACCACTATATTTCATTGGCTATATAGCCGATCAATCTTCCGACTCACAAAGCTAATTATTGACTTTACATAACACACATACCTCCCACCCCCACCCATGCCCCAGGCCATCAAACGTCTTGTCGCTCCACTTCCCTCGTCATTTACTTACCGTAGCTCAGCCACCATCCACATCCAGGCAAGCAACCAACCCACCACCGGACTCTAGCCCACCAATAACTCGCCATAGCTCGTCCCCCACTCTACCACGCCTTGTAGGTATCTCATTCCATCATTAGCACTAACTGTCTCATCATAATCGCCTGAAGAATCAGTACCCACCGATGCAGCAAGAGGTATTGGCGGTTACCCTTGCTGGCTCTCAAAAGACAAATCCTTGCAGTTATTGATGTGGTTCTTCAATGTATCACCTCGCATAAACTGCATATACACATTGTCGTAACGCTTTAGCGTGCGAGTTCCTTTGTCGTCTGCGAACATGTTATGTTATGTATTAACAGGTGGTAACAAAGTCAACACTTGCTGTCTCGAGTCAAGCAAAGGCTCGTTACCTTTATACATACTAGCATGTCTCTTTAAATTATCGCTTCTACCAAATGTACCACAGATGGTACATGATAGTGATTTGGAGGTCAGCCCTTTATACATTGACTTTTTTCATGTTGACGAGCATGGTAGCTTTTGCTGAATATCTTTCCACAGTAGCCAAGCAGTTTTCCATGTAATTTTCTAGTAGTGGGAGAAGGTACATTCATAGAGGTAAGCGCTACAGCAGACTACGTACAATCGTTGGTACACACCATCTTCATGAAAAAAAACCTAAGTCATTTCTACTGTGGCAACATGTGTATCTACTTGGCCCAGCTATTGGTCTATATATACTTACTTACATATTTCATCAGTGATATTTAAGCATTTCTATGCTTACATTCAACAAGGCATTTTATCTAGTTCCTTATCACATCTCCATGCAGTAATATCATCAACAGTTTCTTCCAGATAAGTTCTTCGCTTAGCTTGAACTCATGGTCACACTTAAAGCAGACAACTGACTACTACCAGACCAACCCCTTACAAACTGACCCCTTAATGGCCCCTTAATGACCCCTAAATTACCCCTAAATTACCCTATTTCTCCGCAAATGACCCCTACTGCTCCAAAAATTACCCCTAATGACCCATCATTACCCCTAAATGCCCCCTGAATTACTCACATGCACTCCAATCAGCACCACATGCACCACCACACACACCACAATCAGCACCACACGTAACACAATCAGCACCACACACACCAGAATCAGCACCACACGCACCACAATCAGCAACACATGCACCACAATTAACACCACACACAACAATCAGCCCCTTATGCACCACAATCAGCACCACATACACCACAATCAGCACCATATGCACCATAATCAGTACCACACACCACAAAAAGCACCACATGCACCACAATCAGCACCACATGCACCCCAATTAGCACCATAATCAGCTTCATGTGCTCATCAATCTACACCAATCCACAAACCAAACCTTCGATCAATCCTAATCCTTCGCAATCAGCTCCACAATCTTCCTATCAATCTCACAATCTTTACAGTGCCACAAGATTCAGAATGTCTCTTCAAAGTATCACTCTGTGTAAACTACCTCTGGCAGAGTTTTCACTAAAATGCCATACTTGAACTTTTCACTCTGCAGGTCGTTATTTCAGCCTCCAGAGAGGAAAACCAGCCGAGTCACACATGCACTTCCCTTTACAAGAGGATTTCAGTTATACCGGCCGAGGTAAAAAGTTATTTCGTTTTAAATATTATATACACGTAATTAAAAAATGTGCGAACGCTCTGAGAAAAACCCATTTGCCCAGCTCAAAATAGCATAAATCATGATGTTATGTGACCATGACCTTGACATTTGGACACCATCTCGGACGACATCTACACTAGGAATAAAGGGGAAAACAGCCATATGTTGTATATAAAAAAACATGGGAGAACCCAGAGAAAATCCATTTACCCTGCTCAAAATAGCAGGAACTGTGACATCATACAACCTTGACTTTGGATGACGTCATGCGACCTTGACCTTTGACTGCCCTCTCGAACGTTATGTACCACTTAAAACAAAATAGAATAGCAATTTTTTAGAAAATTTTAAAATCTCAGAAAAAATTACTAGACCTTGGTTTCATCTACGACTAACCTGAAGACGCGGCATGCCCCCGCCTTCAGTCGCCAAGGTGTTATTGCATATTCTGGGGCATGGACTTTTTTTGAAGGAAAAATAAAAAATTTTGAGGGTGAAATGGGAAAATTTGTGACTTCATTCAATATGGCAGACCAATCCTGAATTCTACTCATGAATCCGTTGTCCCTGAACCGACATAACACTACTACTTCATTTATACAATGTTTGAATATTACACTTGTTTCATCTATATTATACTTTATTTACTGCTGTCCGTATTACCCCATCATCTTATTCAAATAGCCCCTCGAATTTTCTTCACTTTCAATTTGGCGGGTAATTTTGATACCTTGATTTCAGCAGTAGAATTTCATTGAATTTTAATTATATTTTCCTATAGAAAGGCAAAACAATATACTATTTGTGTGCTTGCATGAATCCTCTATGCCACATCAATTTTTTTTATTTGGAATTTTTTGTTAAGCTATCCAAATATCTCCGTTGTATTCTACAGGCAAAATTTCCCTTTTCACTGCCTGGGGCTTATGTCAATAAAATCCGCTACCACTAGCAAAAAATTTCCAATATTTCTAACAAAAAAAAATCTTATCATTATTAAACAAAGTAGTTATAAAATTTCTAAATACTGAATACAAGTATTTAAGGTTTCTGGTTCTGCTAAGCACCTGTAATTTGGGTTCATGTGTATTTTTATCTACACAAATATAAGCCTCCAAATGCTGCAAATGCAACAAAAGAATATTCGGTGATGAAATTCAGTCCTTACTATTTAATTTGTCGACTAGCATCAATTTTATAGAATAAATTTTCTTCAGAGTATCATCATGCAAAGTTTCCCCAACTATTACTCTTCCCGTGTATTGTCAAATGGCATAGGAAAACTGCATTCATTCAACATCAGAAAATATAGTGAGATTTATAGACGACTGTAACATATTTCGTAAACTACTTGAGCAAAATATACTTTACACTATGTTTTATTTGTATACTCGAATTTGTCCGATACTATACTAAATTTTGCACTGCAATGACGATAAAAAAAAGCACCTTCCAATATTTCCACCGAAAATAATATATTCTCAGAGTTAATGAATACAGGCAACTGTTGCTATACCCGAACCCTTACCACATTGTGTGATAGAGCATACGGCCCCAAATGTGTAAAGCATTTGTGGGTAAATACGGCAGTGCTGAATGTACGTGAATTGTTGCTACGAGATCGAAATCGTAGCTACTGCATGGTACAGTTTCAACCAAGGTCACACGGGCCTAGATTTGAGCTACGGCTTATGGTAAGAGACAGTATAAAATAGCGAATTTTTCTCACCAACAAATTTCTAAAATATTGCAGCCTATTGCTTCCTTTTTGAGCGGGTGATACGTTTTTTTGGGACTTAACTATTTGCAGACGAATCACGTTCAGAGCTCCGCGAATGTGGAAAAATCCTTCCACGCGCTCAGACGACAATCACATAGAAGGAGGGTATGTAAACTCTTGGATGGGAGCGGGGGAAGGTTCATTTCCCCAGTATACTGGTATATGCGCACATTCGATTCTTGGCAAGAGAGGAGGGGGCACTAACACAATCCTGATATTATACCATTTCAGTTTGAAAACATTCGCAGGATAGTTTCATGTCAACGTGTTAGGGTTACGGGGAAAAGGNCCTGTTACCCCTCCCCATTCTGGATGAGGGTAAACAACGTATTGGGTCAAGCATTCAACTTTTCCCGCGAACAATCACTGCATTTATTTATGATACGAAGAGCGAAGTGAAGTGCGTGCACCGAAAGCAAATTCTTCGGCCTTGAACTCTCGACCCCGGTCACTCGTCGTTTTCCCACGTCGCGTCGCCACGTGCTAACTAACGGTGCCTCGTAACTCCGTCAGACACTCCCGTGCGAGACGTCAATGCGAAGGGAAAGTTCACTGTAAAATCATTTCTCGACAAAAGAGCAGCTATACTGCACGCCACAACCTGCGAGACTGGAAGACGGTTACAAAAAGCCATACTATCGGCCACTAATCTTCTGGATGAGGGCATGGAGAGACAAAAAAAACTTGAGAATAGAAGCGCAGAATTCTTGTTACTAACTTATTTTAAAATACTGACTCATTCAGTAAGTTAGTAATTGCGAAGGAAAATAAATTGTCATGTGTTTAGTGTGTGTGTGGAAGCGTACGCATATTACAGTTCTAACAATAGCTTAGTGTTTAAAATAAAGCATCTAACCTTATCAACGATAAAAGGGAAAAAAGCTGTATTTCCAAACTAGGAAAATAATTTCCAAAATTTTTTGAACTTTTCTGAAACAGAGGATGTATGTAAAAATACAACCTTAAAACTAGTTTAGAGAAACCCTATTTTCAAATGAAAGAAACCTTAATTACTGATGCTTTAGTTGAAAATCCAAAGAATTCACTGCATACTTCCAAACTTTAAGCGGTACATAAATTAAACCCTAAAAATAATATGCACTGCTGGAAAAAAAATTTATACTATATTATTGACAAGCGATATCTTTATTGTGTGTCTAATTTGCACCGGTGTCGAAATACTATGTTTGATTACAACCCATGCAGTAAGTCGAACATGGTTTCGCGTTCAATGCTGCGACGATGTTAAGTTGCTTATATCAAGTGCAGTATTTCCTTATAACAGTGCGCCAGATATCTGCGAGTTTGAGCAACTTCGCGAGGAAAGATGGCCGTCACTGACGATTTCTGGACTCTCTTAGGAAGTGCGCGAGGGAAGGAAAGCCCCCGGCATTCTTTTGAAGTGATTCGGGAAATCACTGGGAACCGAAATCAAGATGGCCGAACCGGAAATGGAACCCGGGTCCTCTTCAATGTGTGTTACAGCTGCGCCACCTCACTTGGTCGGTAGAGAAAAAAAAAAGTATAATCCAGAAAGGGCAGTCGACAAAGCATCGTTCAGTATGAGTAACTTACAAAAGAATTTTTCGTTATTGTAAAAAAAAAGTTATACGAGTTTGCTTATCGTGAAGAAAAAAGAGCGGCGCTGATTTGTGTCTCTATGTACATATATATTACGAGATGTTTCTTAACTACGGGGACAAACTATGCTCACGTATTCTTCATGTCAAAACAAGGCGAAAACATAAATGCTACATACCATCTGAAGTACGCCCCAAGGGCGGTACATCCCCTTGAAGTTGGGGCCGAAAGACAGTGTAATTGCACATGCAAAAAAAAAAAAACTATACAATCAACCAGGTAGCCTCTAGATAACGAGTTATTGGACAAATATCTACTAGCCGTGTAACGTCTGTCACCATAATCAAAATACATAGTGACAAAAATAAAATTTCCAATCCTGATTACTTTTAGAGTGGTGGATTATGAAGAAATGTGTTGAAATAAACGATACAGATCTGTTACATTATTGTTGTAATCCCAATCATTTCCGAGGAATAAATGCATACAGTGCAAAACTACCAAATACCTTGGCCAGGTATTTAGGCAATACTAAGTGCACCTGCGATGATCCGAAGTCGCGTGGCATACTACACTAAGAGATGAACACAAATTACCACGTAGGTGGACTAAACAATGAATTAACGGTGCGAGATAAGTGTGGATGGTATTCAAACGGCCACGCTACCAACATTCCTGATGCTCAGATGGACAAAAGCGGGACTTCCTAGCACAGACTCTGGCAGCAATGTCTGTCATAGTGGCCTCCAACTTCCTCAAGACGTCCAGGAGGGGTAGCAATATTACATCACCTCTCCCCAGCTGTTATTACGCCACTGCCATTCAACATACATCTGATGAGAGAAATCTGCGTACCACGTTCTGTACATCATGCATGATTCTCAACACGTACAGTGGTATCATTGACTTCCACCTACTCGGACCATGTATACTACCTAACCGATTACCGGAGTCCTGCACCGTGAATTTTTGTCAGAAACATCGCCCATCCGCGTGGTGGGCAGCGTGGACAAAATGGGCGACACAGATTTCGAAACTTGGCGTGGTCCCACACCATTTCAAACCAAGTTTGTTCGAACGAGAACCATTGGCCGAAGAACGTGCTTATTACCATTCTATCGAAACAGATCGATTACAGCCTATGATTGCATAATGTAATGAATTAACAAGGCGGGGACCTACTATGTTACTATTGAAGGGTATTACCAACCTTTCAAACATTTAATACCTCCAGTTCTGTCGAATACTACACTAGAGTTTTTTGTTTAATATTATGTTGTTTTCTACACGTCGCAATTAAATCATTAAAAACCTCTTGCTTTAAAGGGGATACCTTCCTCGACGATTATTTTGTGAAAGAAATCACCCCAGCAACTTCACAACACAGTTTATCAGAGATAACCAGTGAAGTAGGTCTTCGATAACCGTGGTCGCTAACATCACATGGAAATTAAATTAACAGTGAGGTTTACCTACGTCTACAGGTTTCTGGAATCCAGTATACAAGAACCAAGAATGGGCAATGCTAGATATAAGATTGTACTAAATTTATGAGCAAATATTTCGTCAGACTGAACCAGTTATTTTAAGCTGTTTCGTACAACTGTAAATGCGCACATTACATCGGGCCACTGAAGGCAATGTGCAGGAGCAAAGACCTGTTCAGGGAGAAGTATGTATAAAGGTAGGATGGTAGGGCTTAACGTCTCGTCGACAGCGTGGTCATTACAGACGGAGCAAGTTACTCAGAGTAGCAGGAACATGGCAGGATCGGCCATGGTCTGTAAAGGAACCATCCCCGGATTCGCCTGGAATGATTTCGGGAAATCATGAAAAACAGAAATCAGGATGGCCGAACCAGGATTCGAACCCAGGTCCTCCCGAATGCGAGTCGGAAAGTTAAAGATTGTGCCACCTCGCAGGGCAGTCCTAAATAACAGTGTTTCCAACTTTGTGAACAAATATTTTTCAATATTGGTGCATTTATCTCGCACAGTATCTTGCTCTGCGAAAACACATTATAAATAGTTCGACAGAAATACATCACTATGGTACAATATTTGTTCACGTAATTAGTAAAAATAAATCAACAAGAATTCCCTTTCTTCGTTCTTCTCTATTGGCTTCCACAAAATCGTAAAATACGATTGATCCCTGTGGCATTCATTTATGTCCCATGCCCGGGCTCCACCTGGTTAGGCCACCGAACGGATGCGCAGAGATTCAAGAAATTTCTTATTAAAAATTTCTACGTGCGTAAAAGATGTCCCCCTAGGAGCAGTATTTAAAAAAAATTCCACATCTGGCGACAAGTTAAACTTTTACATTTCCGTTTCTAATGTTATTTTTTTTAAAGTGAAAATTGCTGAAACGGACGTTTGCGCAATCATTATTAGGTACGATAATACCCGTGCAGGATTTTCAAAGTTGTCGAGGGACGTGCAGCACACGTTTCGCTTTATTACTATACTATTAAATTACAGTGTTGCCACTGAGAATCTGGAGAGGCGAGGTGCCGACGTTAAGACTGCGCCTTGCGCGTACAGGCGATGAGGGGCGTGATGAGCGTACCTGGGTCGCCCTTAGCCATCCCGCGTGTTTAGGCCTCGGACACGCAAAACTCCTACAGTCAGGCGGAACCCTTAATCGTTAAATAAGAACGTTCTAGCTGCAGTAAAAATTTTTTACATGGCTTCTTATTAGGCTGTATCACTCCTTATACAGAATTTACTTGATTTAGTGTCATAACAGAAGAGTCGGGGTCATTACTGAAAATGTTCAATAGTAGAAGCATTACATTTCATGGTTCTGTGCAAATTTTTGTACTACCTAATCGTTAATAAGTGTTCCCTGGTTGTCATTAAAAGGTTATAATGAATTAGTATATAAAATGTTGTATTAAGTTTAATTGTTGCATTAATATGTGTTCGTAGTTTGTAGTGATGGGTAAGGTAATTAGCTAAGCTTCTATTGTCACATCTTTCAATAAATCCTCCTCAATTTGAATCAGGAAGAAATAAATAAAAAATTCAATATGGCGCGTGACACGGGCTTTTAAGGGGGATCAGTCCCCGCCATCTTAAATTTGTCCATATTTCGCCATAACCTACATTAAATTTGGTTTAACGATATTTTTTCGCACGGCACAGCATAAATAATAACTTCTCAAACTTTATCAAGTTTTTGCGTTTTCACTGCCCGTATTAATTTGTAACTAGCAACAGCTGGGAGGAAGTGATTTTTTTCCTGCGGGCGACTAGAGCAGTAGTCTAGCAATACCAACTTCAGAAAACGTACAAAGTAATGTCGTGTGCCGTGTCGTTCCGTAAAACTCAATACAAAATCTATAATGCAAGTTTTTGTGAATATCTTAAAAATCCAAGATGGCGGGGATTGATCCTCCCTTAAGGCTTTGTGCTTTTTGTGCGAGACAAAACTTTTTGATGGCTCGAGACACACAACATGACTCAGTTGGAGTTCCAGTTTTTAGCTCGCGTGGTTGTGAATCCATTATAATTATAAGTGGCCACCACTAGCTTTCCATTTTGTGTACACAACTATCGAATTTAAAAAAAAAAGAATAATGGAGTATAAAAATTTATGCTGAAAAAAATTTATGACTTGGTATAGCAGGAAAAAAAGTAAACAAAGAACAATTTAAAATTCACAGTTAATGTAAAAACAGGGAATCATGCAATGTCAACACTTCAAATAAAGAAACAGCAGAGTATTCCAGTATGCTATATAGAAAAACTTGCTAAAAACTATCAAATGAACGGAAGGTATTTACTTAGATCTTACTTCACTGCTGCTGAATGATTAATCTAGGAAGCTTACCGCAGAGGTTATCCCTAAATGTGAACGACAATACACAACCTGTCATTAAAAATTCAACATCAGTGGTTCTGCATTAATATGAAATAAATACTTGTATCACGTCTTTCAGTGGCATACATGGCAATGTTGACAAATAGGCCCATATCTTTGGCGATTCGAATGGTTTATAAATTAGCAGCAAATGTTGACAAACAATAACAATTTCTTTAATTTTTCTGGCTGAAAGAGGCGTCCTACCCGGTTTAACAAACATAAATTATAACAAGGAGTGAAATAGCCAACCTTCATGAAGTGAACGGCAATGAAAAATATTATAACACGCTTAATCCAAAATACGTCAAAAACAATTTTTTTTTAGAGAAAAATACGCCATTAAGAAAACGTTATTCGCATACCAAAAGTACGAACATTAATTTGGAATTCAATCTCACCAGGATCCGACGGTCACACCAAAAAGTACGACTTTTGTGTTCACTATGGGGAGCTATATAAATACACTTTAGTATGATACAAGTATGTTTTTCTTAAGGTTTTACAACAGATTATTCATAGCTGTTGACATACAATCCAGGGATCATTCTTAAGTAGCTACAGTGAGGTTTACTTGACGATAGCCTATGTACTTACAGCGATAGGACAACCGGCAGCTGCCAGCGTTTAACGAACTGAAGCGGCGCGCGCGTAGCTCAAGCGACGCGCTCCGCCCAACAGGCTTGCCAACACTGCAAGCGGCAAACGAGAAGCGCGGCGCCGCACGGAACAGCACCAACCAACTTGTGTCTAGGTATTTCACTGTGAAACCGCTTCGGATACATTCGGCTCGGCTCGGCTCGGCTCGGCTTTATTCGGTAGGCGCCACTTCATGGCACCGTCAATGGAAAGAGACGTATTGAACGCATTAACATGTCATTCAGCGCTTTCATTCAAACAATGACTGGTCATTATTTGTAGGCATTNCAAACAATGACTGGTCATTATTTGTAGGCATTTCCTGCGTGATCAACTTTCCAATTTACTCTTTGTCAGCAATATATCTAGATGCGTAACAAACTGAGTCATTCGCATGAAAACTCCTTGATATGACGAGAAGTACCTGTAGAATTTTAAAGTGTTTTACGCAGATATCTGTGGAATAGGTGCCTGTGACATTAATTGACTCATCGAATAATGAGTTATTTTATATCCCTCCCCCCTGAATTTAAGGTTGAAATGTTATTTGCAATAAGTGTGACTTTCGCCTCTATCGTAGCATATTTTGAGATAAATTAAAAAATCATTTACAGTGAAGGAGTCTCTAACTGCCGGAACTTGTGTTGGTAGATGTCACCCTAGGGGCTTCACCCCGTCTAAAGCTTCATTGCAGACAAAGCCAAGGTCTTGTACATTTTTTCTGTGATTAAACATTGTTTCTATTAAAATTGTATTTTCTTCTGTCTAAAGGAGAAGATAAATTTCGAGATGGTGGACAAAGGTTTAGTTCAAGGTCGCATGACATTAAATATGTAAATAATGGTTTGAGGATCAGTGGTGGACAAAGGTCAAGATTGGATAACATTTTCAAAGATGTCACTTACGGAAAGGGATTTTCTCAATCGTATTGTATTCACAAAATATGATTTTATCTTTGCTACATTTTCATTTATATTTAATAAAAGTTTTAATAAATAAATGTTTTTTATGTATTTGCATATTTTAGATTGTCTGTGACAGTGTTTGTGGGTTTACTCAGAGAGCTGTCAAATTTTTACATTTAAAATATATGGTAGAAATTAGTAGATGTATCATGTTGGTTCTGGCCCACATGGGTCCAGGGTGAGGAGGAGCAGTCCACCATATTGGATCCACAATCTTGGATAACCTTGACCTTTGTCGGCCATCTTATTTTAGAGCCCACCATCATATCCACAATGTTTTTTTCATGCACCATTTTGTTTCTTCCATCGTCTGCTACGTGGTGCTGGTGTCGACCACCATCTTGGATGTCGCCTGCTCTTGTTGCCCACCAGGGTCTCCACCTTGGTTCTTCCATCTGCTAGGTGGTGCTGGGGTCATCTATCATCTTGGATGTCGTCTGCCATTGTTATTTTCTCTCGTCGTTCACCAGAGGCACCATCTTGGTTCTCCCATCATCTGCTAGTAGCATTAGTGTCACTTGATGTCGTCATCATCTGCTAGGAGTGCTGGTAGCCATGTTGGTTGTTGTTTCTGCTCACTGGTGGCACTGAAGTAGCTCTTGATGTGACCAAGGGCTATGATCCAATATATTATGTGTGGGACTCTCGCCTCTAATGATTTATTATTTAATACAGTATAACATTTTTCGTTATATTGTATTTAATGCACACAATATGAAACACAGACATGTTTAGATACAGAAGCAGGTAGGACGTGAGGTTTCGTAAAATTGAGAATATAAAGCTCTCAGGCGCGGGTTCGATTTGCCTCCCAGACATGATTTTTTTCCGTTGGTTGTATTTATTTTTGTGAAAAAATAATTGTACTTGATTTATTTTACATAGGAATGTTTCTTTTTCAAACCAAAGAAAATATAAGACAATTTTTAACACAAATATTAACCTCAATTCAACCCTAAATTTATTTTGCCGCAACACCACCTTAGGTTGACAGTACAGTACGGAGGTAACGTTGTTACGAAAGTACTTAATGTTACATTAACAGCAACACTAGTTACCGATGGCTCGCAGATAACAAAAAGTTACTGTTATAGTAATATTAATGCTCTTGGCACAACATTAGACTTTTTTCTCTATAGTCTCGTTTTTATTCTGAATGTGAAATTACATTTCGTACAATTTCACGTGCGGAGTATAGTTTACGAGATATTTGCAATAATTGTCCACATACCAGGATATAAGTGTCATAATCACATTAGTTATTCGCAGTGCTGCGAATATGTATATTCATACCAATAACCTACCCACCACTCTTTCGCCATTATTCAATTGCGTTATTCGCAGTGTTGTGAATCTAATATATAAAATTCTCCCGTCACAGTGTTAGTCACTGAACTCCTCCGAAACGGCTAAACCGATTTTTATGAAATTTTTTATGTATACTCGGTAGGTCTGAGAATAGATTTATATCTATTTTTTACACCCCTAAGTAATAAGGGTGGCCACCCCATAACAATTTTTTTTATTGTTTGAACAAAATTTTTATTTTTTATTTTTTTATGATGTGGCATCAAAAAATACATACCCTCCTAAATGTTCACCCTTCTACCACCAACCCTTATTTTTTTATAGCGATATTAGTAATTTAATAAATTTTACCCTAGGTCGATAACTGATCAATTATCATCGATCATTTATCGATCTAGGTTACAATTTATTCCCACCAGGTGTCTCCCAGTGACACAGCACGGAGTAGCCGGTCTCCACTTTCTCTCACACAATAACCTTTCTCTTATTCATTTGTGCTCAGATCGTAGTAGTGACGTGTTTACAATTATATTTTCAATAATTAAGTGTACTTCTTAATTAACTTTATTATTGATCGCAAAGCTGTAATTGTTTGTATTTCCATTTTATTAATATTTATTAAATTATCTAATTTTATATTCCGTCATCGTCCACAGAGCTCCATGCCTCTTCCACTTATATACCACATCCTCACACACTTACAATAAGTTATAGTTTTTTTTTAAATACTATAATCACTAGAAATACTTTTTATGGCAAAACAACGTTTGCCGGGTCAGCTAGTATGTATATAAAAACAATAAATCACCTACTGCGCTCCTTCTTGCATTATTCAAACTCATTATACTTTTTATTTTTTACTAAAAAGTCCATTAGAACCAGCCTCTAAACGATACGTTTTAAAGACGAAAGATAACATCATTATTACCTATCAGTAAAACTCTCGAAAATCACGGACGTAAAGCATGTATACGACATATAAACGGATTTTTTTTTTTCAAAATTAAAAGTATATTGTGTGCAGTATTAAATAAAAATTATTTTTAAAAAATTGTGCTGTGATACTAAACTAGGGGAGGGTGAGTTAATTAGTGCAATACTCACTGTTTGTTTAATAGCAACAGTAAACACACATGCACACCTCTTTCCAACTTCTTCTTCATCTACACTTAAATCGTGCAAAGGCACGTAGCCTTGGGAATAACCCATACAGTCAGCAAAAATCCAAATTTCGAATACAATAAACGTCAAAACAACGAAAAACGTGATAAACACAGCAGCAAAATCCTCACAACTCGAAAAAGCCATCAATCGAAAGTCCATAAAACTCGCCAAGCAGTCAAACGGCACACACACAAAGTGACGTCGCAACCCCCGACGCCGAGGTTAAAAAATCCGAACCGTCACCGGCGGCTGCTACAGAAGAACTGAACCTAGCATAAAAGTATATATATATATATATAGTGGTAATGTGGCCAACAGCGAAGCCCACGGCCAAAAATAAAAACAGGAGACAGACAAATAGAGGGATATGAAGGAGAAATACTAGACGGGATCACAAGTACTACTCTTCTCGGTAGAGGCCCATCAACCATGGAGGGAAAGAAAAGCCACGGAACAGGGGAAAGCAAGGCAAGTGTGGGCCGGTCACCGAGGACATCTAACAGGGCACCAAATTCTTAAGATCAAATAACAATACCGTGCACAAGTAAAAACCGAGCGAGAACGACACAAACTACCCGAGGGTCATGAAAAAGTACCGAAGGGTAAGAGACCGGGAAAACCACACGAAACCTACAAAGAGCAGCATTTCTGTCGCCTCCAGTGGAACACAGAAACAAAAAATGAGTAGTCAAATCTGCACCAAGGGCCCCACAGGAAGGATTAGAGACTATATGAAGTTTATACACATGAGACTGGGATGCATTATTACCTGAAAGGAGACGAAAAGAAGTAACGTCTAAACCCCGGGAGCTACAATAATGATATTTTTGCCGAGAACATGCAGGAAATAATTGTGCATATAAGGTATTAGAAACCGAAGTATAAGTTTCCCAAGTCTGTTTCCAATGCCGAAAAATTTCCCAGTTTAATAGGGGATATAAACCGAAAAGGGAAGTAGGGGCTTCGAGACATCCTGTAAAACCCTCAATTTCGCAAGTTTATTCACCATCTAATTCCCCTGAATCCTGACATGCCCTGGTACCCACATGAAGAGGACAGGAACATTTAGTTTATCCAAAAGAACACACTGTTCCCGTACGAACCATATAAGCACTTCCTTATGGGGAGTGGGAGAAGACTAGGTCGTAAATACACTACGTGAATCAGATATAATCAGAGGATTTAAGACTTTGAAATCGTAAACACAGCGTAAAGTCATATACACTGCAAAATCTTCGGCATAATAAATTGTGGTGGCAGTAGGGAGTTTAATGAGTCCAGAACATTTATGTGAATCATCAAAATAAGCAGACACAACATCTTCGACAGTTTTTGAGGCATCAGTGTAAATCAAAGTACAGTCGGGATATTCAGCAATAGCCTTAAATTCTTGTTGAATAACAATGGGAGAAACAGATCTAGTAGGGGAAAAAAGATAGGACAAAGGAAAACGAAACGAAACCTCATACTGTAAACAGTGTAACAATCTAGGTGGAGGGTGAACAAAACGTGCCGTCGTTAAAAATACTTTCGGTAGGACATAACCAAGGTTGTCAACCGCCTGTACAATACCCCGTACGCAAGAATTACGAGTACGAATCCAATGTTTACCATGCAACAGTCTATAACGATCGGACAATGACATAAGGAAAGATTCCATATGCAAGACCATAATGGGCGTAGAAGAGAAAGCGCCAATAATAAGTCTGAGGCAAACGTTCTGTATAGTCTCCAATTTGTTCACCAAAAGGAGTGGCAGCTGACCAACAATCGAAGTACCGTAATCTAAAATAGATCGAATGGTAGAGACATAAAAATAACGTAGAGTAAAAAAGCTAGAACCCAAACGATAATGGGCGAGAGCCTTTAAAATAATTCTTTTGCGATATTTCGTAATAGTGTATTCAACATGGGTAGTCCATCCACCACGGGTCTCTAAAAAGATACCCAAATACCGTACATTTGTCACACAGGGAAGAGGATAACCTCTGAAGGTTGGAGAAGGAAGTGGCGACTGGGACCGTTTATGCATAAAATACAGGTTGTGACTCTTATCCACAGAAAGATTAAAACCATGAGTGATAAACCATGGTTTATCCATGGTTTATCCAACAAAAGTGATAAACAATCAAAGGCCAAAGTCAAAGAAGTACAAGCTTTGTCATAGGAGATGCATTCAACCCAAAGCACAATGTCATCAGCATATTGAATAGAACGAACGTGGGAGCCCAGGTAAAATATGAAGTCTTGAGTATATAAGATAAATAGCAAGATACTAAGAGTACTACCTTGAACCAAACCATTGGAAACCTGACGAACAAAATCTGAAAGAATGGATACATTGTATAAGGGCATATGGTAATCCTAGTTTAGACATTTTATCATAAAGAAGTTTAAGACTATCATTATCAAAGGCCGATTCCAAGGCTAAAAACACAGTACCCAATACATTACGGTGAGCATAAGCATCCCGAATACGTGAAAACAATACAGCAATAGCATCCACAGTACTAATACCATAACAAAACCAAGTTGTTCTGGACGAAGTAGACAATGATATTCTAACCACCAATTAAACCTGTGTTTAACCAATCTCTCAAAAAGTTTCGCCAAACAAGAACGCAGTGCAATCGGACGATAAGACTCTGCTGATAGAGGAGATTTACCAGGTTTCAAAATCGGGACTATTTCAAAATCCCTCCACGCATCAGGGATACAACAATAACAGAACACTTTATCATATAATTGAGCTAACCAAACGAGAGTGGTGCGAGGAAGGTGCTTAAGGAGACCATAAGATATGTAATCCAAACCAAGTGTGGTATTACCTGCAGTGTACAAACAATGGCTTAATTCCTCAACTGTAAATGCCCGGTAAAAAAACCCCTGATGATCAAGTGGAGCTGCTTGAGAAACAACTGAAGGAAAACAGACGGTAGCACTCTCCGGTGGTATCAGGGGCAATGCAGTCCATAAAAGCAGGGACAAGGGAGAGGGAAATATGCTGGAAACGCTGTCCCTCTTTACTAATGCGAAAGGCTTTAAATTTACCCCATAATATACGAAAGGGAGTAGTACGAGAAAGTGAAGCACAAAAAGTATTCCAGCTAATCTTTTTACGCCCAGACCACAACTTTCGCGCCTATGCTTGGCATTTCTTAAGATGTAGAAAATTGGCCAATGTAGCCTAACATTTATATTGATGAAGTGCATTCAAACGATGGCGATTAACCTCGTCACATTGTCCATCCCACCAAGTGGAACCATGTTTCGGACCACCAATACGAAATGGGCGAAAAGGCATAGAACTTTTAGCGGATTCCAAAAGAGATATATAGAAGACATCATAAACCATATTAATATAAAAAGCTGTAATCGGAGGGAAAAGGGTGGTTTCTTCAGATATTAAGGAAGAGAATTTGCACCAATCAGCCCGATTATATAACAATCGGTATCAACGAAACGTAGAGGAAGGATACGGATGAGTTAGTGAAGAAGCGAGGATAATCGGAAAGTGATCACTACCCCATGTATCATCATGTACCGACCAGGTTAAGCAGCTGGAAAGACTAGCAGAAACAAAAGTTAAATCAAATTCAGTTGATTAGAAATGTGGAGACCTGAGCCATGCAGGTTGCGTACTATTCAGTAAAGGAAAGATGATGTAAGTAATAATTCTGCCNAACATCCTCGAAGGGATTACCCCACAAACGATGGTGGCAATTGAAATCGCCACCCACAATTACAGGATGTGGAAAATGGGAAAATAAAGACGCCCAATCGTGTTTTGAACATCGAAACTTAGGATGGACACATATCGAGATGATAGTGATATTGAAGCAGCCGAGAGTCGACCGAATCGCCACCGCATCAACCCCATGGGAACTGTGAGGATAAGTAATATTAGAAATCTCAAAAGCATGCGTATTCCTTAAATATATAGCAGTCCCTCTGTCATCCTTAGGGGAGATGAAAGACTGAAAGGATCTGATATAGAGCGGCGAGGTGCGTAACATCCTGTACAGTGCGAAAACGCAAAGGAAATAAGGGTAGAAGAAAGTGGAAAAGAATAGCAAACACACTCACCTCAAAAAGACATATCCCCTCATAGGATAATTTGAAGAAATTATTGAACAAGACTCTCCCGGTCAAAATTATTAGTAGAATTTTTTTTTTGCTATGGTGAAAATATGTTAAATTGTGTCGATCAAAGAATTAAATTTGTCGTTAAGTCTAGGGACTTCACATACCTCAGCAGGTGGAACCTCATCAGGTAGTGGGGCACGAACAGGAAAAGGAATATTGTCGACAGCATCCAGTTTGAATTGAGCATAATAGCCTCTAATATTAAATGAAGGAGTAACAATGTTGGAAGTCACTTGAGGTAGTGCCTTGTAAAAAAACAGTATATCCATCGGACCTCACTGTGGTCATTCAGGAGGGTCGGGAATACGAAGTCGGGAAGGCTGGAGGCGATGACATGGGATGGAGAACTGATGGTGTGGGCAGAGGTGGAAATTGATCCAGTGAGGTGGGTGGGGACATAATTGGATGCGATGGTGGTTGTTGTTGTTGCACCGGAAAGACCCTGAAATACGACTGGACTTTGGTTTTGGCATCAGAGTAAGGCCGGTTGTAGTATGCCATGACACGTTTTACCTCGTGTTCCATTTCCCAAACTGGGCATTTAGTCTTGTCATGCGCCATGTGTTGACCAGAGCAGTTCATACATACAGGTGTATCTGCGGTAGTACATTCATTTGAAGCTGGTAGCCTCATTACCTATAAAAAAATTGCCAGCGAGCCTTTAAATGACCATAACACGAGTAGTGAACCTTCCTGCTGGCACTGGGGCTCGGCCACGGTGCATAATTTATGGCTACGCTTTGGGCGAGTCCTGACTTCTTTATTTCATCTTTTCACTAAAACAGTTAAGGCACTTGATCAAATCACTTACTTTCTTCAGGGAAATCACCCCACAAAGTTGTCATTTTAACATCTTCCGTGAATTGATTATCTAACTTAGGGATTTGATAAAATCTCCGGTTTTATCATCTCCCTGCGATATATACAAATGCAAAGTACACAATATAGCACGTGGTTATATTTTAAACCAACAGAAAATCAGTTCATGTAATAATATATACATATATATTATTAATTAATAATATATACATATATCTCTTATTAATTAATTTTAATTACATTGTGCCGTGAAAAATTATTTAGTGACAAAAATTGTATAGTAAAATTCTGAAAGTGTTTTCAAGTATTTGANTATAGCACGTGGTTATATTTTAAACCGACAGAAAATCAGTTCATGTAATAATATATACATATATCTCTTATTAATTAATTTTTATTACATTGTGCCGTGAAAAATTATTTAGTGACAAAAATTGTATAGTAAAATTCTGAAAGTGTTTTCAAGTATTTGAGGATAATTTTTTTGTAAGTAAAGGAAAGGANTTATTTTATTAAGTTATACTTATTTTGGCGTGTTGAGGGCAATTTAATTATGTTCTTTAATCAAACCTTTCTTAATTGTATTTAATGTCTTTCTTCAATCATTTTATCATTTTTCCTACTTACATAAATTATTTGCATACGTAATAAAAATTTTATCTTAGTCCCGCCAAAGAAGAATAACTTCTAATGCGCATACATAAGTACACACACCCCCCTTTTTTTTTTTTTCCTTCTTTTGCCAGACACGGCAACAGCACGCATATCCATATTAATAGTAGTATGCATATATGTGAAATTGTCTTTATACTAACCTGACTCTGTACAACTTAAAACTGGCATACACTGTTTTGTAGCCATGCCCGGCAGGCACCACACTCACAATTAAAAATGAGCACATTGTTTACTTGTTGTGAAAGCTGAAAATATCTTGTTTGATTGACCTACTTGCATTGACACAGTAATTACTGTCCACACACCTGCTCGAACAAGCTTTTAGATGGATGTAAAATTCCATAGTTTGTGCCGTAATTTTATTGAGGGTATTATTTTTACACAAGATAAATCATTATTCTACCCACACTGGTATGAAGGCCGTAATTGTCGAGTGATTTAATCGCCCTTTGAAAACAGAAATGTGGAAGCGATTTTCGGCACAAGGTAGCTACAAATTGTTGCACATGTTGCCTAAACTACTCATATATGCCTATAATCATAAACTTCTCCGCACGATGGCCACACGTCTTATAGATGTTGTTGATGATTCACTAATACACACAATATTTAAAATCGAGAAAAATTTGGACAGACACAAACTCAAAGCTTGTGTGGGTGATTATGTACATCACGAATGAAGGAAATTTTTTATATAGGGTACATACCTGAGTGGTTGAACGAGCTGTTCCAAGTAGAATAAATTAGTCATTATGAACCACGGACTTACAATCTTAAAGATTTGAACGGGGAACCGATTCGTGGAGGATTCTATGCTCAAGAAATTCAGGTAAAAAAGTTTCCTCATACATACCTTGTGGAACAAGTGTTGAAACGGAAAGGAAATAAAGTGTTAGTACGCTGGTTGGGTTTCACCAAATCACAGGATTCGTGGATACCAAAATCTGACATAATTAACTTATAGCGCTGAATAACAGTTCCAAGATGATGGCAGATGTCACCTTCCAAAGACTGGCGTGCAGCACTGAATAATACTTTTTTTTTTTCATGATTTATGACATATATCTGTACTTAAAAAACTAAAATAAATGTTCAAAAATTTATTGTTTGGTTTTATTTCTAAGAAACGTACTTTCACCCAGCAAATTAAGGTATACAAAATGTTTTTCATATAAAATGCCTAAGCAAGAAACAAAAAATATACAAAGTTGGTAATTATATAATTTTTAAAAATATTTAATAAATGACTACATGCTCTTGGTAAAAAATAAAAATGTTTAAAGTATGTAAATTTTCAGGAGGGGGAAGGAATGAGTAATAAGGTGTCTCTCCCAACCACCGCAAAAAAAAACATATGACTGTTGCAAATAATGTGGCTGCCTACAGCAGTAAAAAAAAACAAATTACTCCAATAAACAAGATGGTTGCCTACAGCAGATACAACAAAATGTACCTGTGTTTGTTACTATCAAAAATATGATTATGTATTGTATATACCACACTTAAAACTATAAGTTCCTACCTGCCTTCAGTAGCCAAGTGGTCTACGGCGTAAGTACAATTTTTCCATTCCAGGCGGGATGGGGGGAGGGGGGCGAATTGAAACAGTTCACCTCCAAAGGAATTTTTAAGTTCTGGAAATTAAATAAAAAATAGCAATGCTCCTAGCAGCCAACTCCAGAAACAAACACCAACACTCAAACCATCATCTCCATAAAGAAACAAAATGGTGAACAATACGTCGGACTCAAAACAAAATGGCGGAATTTAAAACAAAATAGCTGACTTATTAACAAATGATGGACTCAAAAATGTTAAGAGTATCCAAGATGGCAGAATCAAATATGGTGGATGGTAATGTAATGCAAGATGACGTCAATGTCACGGCTCCACAGTCTCCAGCCCTTGCCTCCCAAGGACATATTTCCATCTACTGTGCACTCATTGATTTAGATTTTACCACAGAAATTGTATTTCTAAGATGGAATTCATGTTTAACTTTGCAACATCCACTGGCACTAATTGTTTTGTTGTCATAATTGGATGCCATGTTATATAAAAACGGATGTTCACTTTAATTTATACTAATAAACAAGGATGTTTACAGTAATTTTCACAGCATCAGTAAATAACGTTGTTGCTGATTTTTTTTTTTTAACTGTTTACTCTAGAGTTGGATGCCAGGGGCACTGCTGTTATTATTTCGAAGCTCAAAATTTTGTCTAAAGGAGAGCAGCATCGAACTGACGAACCTTGGGTCGGCATGCAGACACTATAAGTCTCTTAAAGTATGCTAGAATAGTCACCAAACCAAAAGGCTTCCATTCTTTTGTACAATTACAGAAATTTTTAATGTATTAAACCTTTTGTTATATTTTTTCAATCAATGCATATATGGCTCATGACCACATTTATTGCAGAGATTTTTCAGTTTTAACTTCATCATATTTACCATTTTGAATACTTTTTAAATGCAACTGTATTAAAAACATTTCGTTATTTTCAGTCTGGGTTTGAATTATATGTGCCTATGCTAACATTGATTTCTTTTATTTGCCAAGAAACCGTACATATCAGAAGGCTTGGTTATGCCTGCTCCTGCTCCTAGTTACTTCCTGATTGACTATATGGTTAATATACTGTTAATTTGATTGTATGGTAGGCATGGCTACTACGTTGATATGGCACGGCCAGAATGGTTTCATCACATGATTAGTTTGTATGAGTGTAATGGTTTCATTGCACGTTTAATTANCACGGCCAGAATGGTTTCATCACATGATTAGTTTGTATGAGTGTAATGGTTTCATTGCATGTTTAATTAGCACGAGAGGGACAAAATTCTTGGCTGGCATGATTGGATGTTATAACTTGGTATGGTACCTGCAAACTAAGTCTGTATGGGTGTCATAAATGATGATATTGATGGTATGGATTTTATGATGGCATGGTTGGGATTTATCATTGGAATATTTGGTTGGCTGGACAAATGGCAAGACTTGTTTTTATATGTATAACTGGTGATGTTAGATGGAATGGCGGTAGATACAGTAGTCGCAATAGTTGACAGTTTTGATTGATCAGTATGTCTGAGGTTGGTATTTTATATGGTATATAGTGTTAATAGCATGACAGAGGTATACTTGTGTTAGAGCAGATGATACATTTGGTTCGAATGCTATAATTTTTTGGTATTAGTGTATATACTTAGCTTCATGGTTGGTATGGCCTGGATGTATGTAACCTGGTAGGTTTTGTTGGTGTGGTTACGGTTGTGGTTGTTAATGTACCTTGAATATTTGGTAGGTGTTTGCAAGTGGTGATGCTATGGCAGAAATGAAAGATTTATATTGTTTAGTAGTATTTTTTAGTTGATGTGGACTGTATGAAATGGAAAGAAGTTGATTGTTTTGTGGTGTTTGAAATGACTGTATGTTTACTGTGTATGGCTGGTGTATTTTTGAGTATCATTGGGTGGTATGGCGAATAGTATATTTTACTGGTGTCGGCTGGTAGAGCGGAAGATATGGATAGTAGGTATGATAGTGTTATGGACTGGTCTGGCCTGCGTGGTTGCTTGGTACACTTGAGATATGGCAGAAGGTATGGATTGTGAGTTGTGTAGTATGGTAATGACCAAGTTTTTTTTTAGTTTTATTAAATGGAATGGTTGCTACATTGGAAGGTCTGGTATCCATTGGTTATGTTAGTTTGACAGATGGTAGGAACATTTTTTTTTTTGTTATGGGCTGATATGTACTGTATTNTTTTTTTTTGTTATGGGCTGATATGTACTGTATTTATATTCGTAATTTATAGTCAAAGTTATGGAGATTGGTATGATTGAGTTTTTTCCTTTGGGTTATAATGGATGGCTTGTCAGCATGTTGGATGATGCGGTGACTAGTATATTTGTCTGGTGCAGTTTTCTATGATGGATGGTAGGGGCAGCGAGTATTTCTTGGTATGATATATGTGAACTGTTGTGTGGTATGTTGCGAAGCATATTATTTTCTGGTGCCGGTCAGTACAGCAAATGTTATGGACAGCAGGCAAATTTTTTGCAAGGCTCGTGCGGACTGAATGGTTGGGAAAGGTTTTAGTTATTTTGGGTGGTATGGTTGGCGAGTAAATGTGGTGGTCGATAGAGCTAATGCAATTATGGGCTGGTCTCAACTGCATATTTGCTTGATACACTTGAGTTATGATGGATGGTATGATTGGCGTGTTGGGTGGGATGGTTGAATGGAGTTTATCTTGGAGTTATAGGTGATGGTATGTTGGTTGGCCTGGTATCAGTCNGTGTTGGGTGGGATGGTTGAATGGAGTTTATCTTGGAGTTATAGGTGATGGTATGTTGGTTGGCCTGGTATCAGTCAGTAATGATGGTTTGAAATGGTAAGAATGTTTGTTGTGGGTTGGTCTGGACTATAAATTTGCTTGGTATATCATGGAAGATATGGTTAGTATGTTGGGTGATATGTTTTACAGTATATCTAATGGTGTGGACAGTGTGTGTGTCAGCGAGTCCTGTAATCCTAAGGCATGCTTGAGTTAAAGTGTTTGGTATGGGCGGTCAGTGTATTTTGACTGGTGTCAGTCNAGTCCTGTAATCCTAAGGCATGCTTGAGTTAAAGTGTTTGGTATGGGCGGTCAGTGTATTTTGACTGGTGTCAGTCGGCATGGTGGATGGTATGAGAAGTTGATTGTGTCACTGGTATGGGCTATATGTTTGCTTTCTATTGTCTGCGTGGACGAATGGCTGAGGTATGCTCGAGTAATAGTGGGTGGTGTGGTATGGTTGGTAGGTATAAGTGGTGTTGGACGGTAGAACAAGTAGACTGGGTGTTAGGTTATGGACTGGCCTCAACTGTATAGTTGCTTGATACACTTGAGTTATGNCGGTAGAACAAGTAGACTGGGTGTTAGGTTATGGACTGGCCTCAACTGTATAGTTGCTTGATACACTTGAGTTATGATGTATATAGTGCTTGGTGTAATGGGTGGTATTGTTTATTGGTATGATTGAATTTTTCTTTTGTTATAGGAGATTGGGGTGTTGGGTGGTCTGGTATGACGTAGGTTTTAATGTATGGTTCGTTGGTATGGAGGTATAGTGACTAGTATATACTTGGCTGGTGTCGACCAGTAGAGCAGAAAGTATGAGCAGTAAGTGATTTTTGCTAAGGTCAGTGTGGACTGAATGGTTGAGGTATGCTTGAGTTATAGTAAGAGGTATGGACGATGAGTATATTTCGTTTGGTGTAGGTTGGCAGAGCAGATGACATGCATGAGTTACAGCGGTTGGTATGGTACCTGTGTGCAGATATATAAGCAGCCGGGTTCCAGTTAGGAAGCTTAGTTTGACAGTGGCAGTCGTGAAATACACTTCGTCTCAGCTAGTGTAAGCAACTGGAAGATATTATGGAGCCAAAGGTTGCTGGTCCATCAATGCCTAAGGTTGGCACAGTGCTATCAACTTTTTCAGATGGGGCACCTGCGGCAGTACAACATGCACCCAGCACCACTCTCACCAATTCATATAGGCATCATTAGGTGTCATTAATGGTTATTTAGAAGTCATTTAAGGGTCAGTCTTGTTAAGGGTCGGTCAAACAGAAGTCAGCTGTCTGCTTTAAGTGTGACCATGATTTAAAACTGAGCAAATAACTTGCTTGAAAGAAACTGTTGAAGATATAACTGCATGGTAATGTGATCAAGGAAATAGATAAAATGTCTCATTGGTCTGGTTGAATGGATGCATAAAAAATGCTTAAATCTCACTTACGAAATATGCTAGTAAGTTTATATATAGAGCATAAAAATAAATTGCATAGTTGTTAACAATTGCAACGTTTCACAACTAGTTGTGCACACTGGCATTTGAGGTTAGGGCGTGTCTGTTTACCTGCTCTTGGCGCTACTGAATTTTGGTAGCACCAGTTTTAAGATAGTTATTTCACAGATAAACAATTGTTCAGAATATATTTTGTTTTTCAGACAGAATATCTGTTCGATAAATGCGGGTAAATTAATGATTTAAGGGTCGTACATGCGGTTTCCTTTAACATTGTTTATTTAGGATATTTGTTGGTACCATCCAAAAAAAATCGACTGATACGGGAAATTGACATAAACGGGAACTCAACAACGAGGTTTCACTGTAATGACAATTTGACTTGAAGTATGTAGCACAGTGGGTTGACTACTGGGTAACTCATTAGCGAAGATGAATTCTGCCATGTTGACACCAACAACTTGGTATACTTCTTACCCGTAGTACTCCAGCCCCAAAAGATGTTCATCCTTTATTTTTGCTATGTAAATATCGTGCCCTAGGCTAAGGTCACCAAGTCCACCCTTCTCTTACCCCTAACTGTGGTCTCACCTGTTACTGTAGTCAATTAACAATGTTCCATACTGCCATTGTGCTATCACTTGGGGGAAGACCCGAGGCTGTCTCGTATAAGTTGGGGAGAATTTGACAGTCAGTATGTGGCAATTGACGTATACGAAACAAACAACGCGCCATTTACAAAACCCTGTCAGCTGATGCATGAACAAACAAAAATTAATATTACGTTGGCTATTGAATGCACTGCCGACGCACATCAGACAAGCAGAAAATACGCAGATAAGAAGAGTTCTTGGATTAATTAATACATTTTATTTTACGTGGTCATAAAACAGCGGTTTTTAGTTTTACAAACTAAGCTTCGTGCTAAAGTGGTAATGTATAGGTGTCCAAAATGAAATTCACATTAAAACGATCCGTATTAAAACGAAACAACTTCAAACTTTGGGAGATCTTTTCACGTCATATCCCCACTTGATATTAATTCCAAAAGCCTACAGAAATATCACAGGGTATTGTTGAATTATTTTTTCAAATAATTTGACTAAATATATTTCAAACTCCTGTCGTTTCGAGCCAGTAATAGGAGAAAAGTTAACTTTTAAAAAGATGGGATGAAGAGGCAGGCCAAGTGCTNAAGTTCACTTTTAAAAAGATGGGATGAAGAGGCAGGCCAAGTGCTGTTACCCGTTGAGAAACCCATTCGGCTCGGAGAAACGCATTCGTCTCATAAAAACGTAGCGCCATGCCATGCGCGCTCTCTCTCTCAAAGCACTAACTTGGCAGAAAATTTAGATTTCTTGTGTAAAATAACACGTATTTCCGTATACAGCAATTTTGTTTAATGGTAATTTCCTTTGGGCCGGTAATTGTTAGGTCAATGTCCATACACGCCATGTTCTGCCGCCCGCTTTGCAAAGCCAAAGGTGAGTTGGTGAATGAAAGTGCGTTGTCAAGCAAGTCCCCAAAATTATTTTTATTTCAATTCTTAATGTATTAGCTGTAACGTCCAGTGTGTGATAAGAACTACAAATACCGTCTCGCAAATGTTAACCCAAATTCACTGTCTCGGATAAAGAAAAAAAAAAGAGTTGGCAAATATTAAATTTTTACTTTTATAACCTACAAATTTTTTTTACAGATGTGTCTAAAATACCTTAGAATTTGTTTAGCATTACAGTACAATGGCAAGTGGATTAACTGACAGTGTGTTGATATAATATACAGCGTCCACTTGACGCACCAGCTGATGGCGAAAGGATACATAAACGAAAAGTAAACATTTGGCGCTACTTTCGTCGAACTGTCAAAATCTCAGCAACTTACATGAGAGAGACCATACTACCGTTATGATCATCCCCGTGTCAATGCCCATCCGGCAAGGATAATCATTCAGGCTCTCCTCCACCAATATGGCATCCAAATCTTGTTTCACCGTACATACCTGTGTAAGAACATTGGGGCCGTTCTGCAGCAGTCACCGACTTTCGCCCCTCAAGTTGGTGTTTACAGACTCTCCAAAATCCTCTCATTGCCTACTTTCCCGCTATCTGCTTCTGCGGAAAGTACGCTCTCAACAGGCCCGGCTGTCTTCATGACCAACATTCAGGAGTAGTGTGGTTTGGAGGTATGAGGGCACTTGTGCCTGGTGAGGGACACTCTCGGCCAGGTCACCGGCCCCCTGCATGCACTTTCTCCTGCTCTGTAATTCCAGTAAAGCAGTGACCATCTTGGATTTTACCTTTGGCTGTCATCTTGTTTCCTAATTCGTTTTGAGTGTTGTCTGCAAGTGTGCGCGCCACAGCTGACTGCCATCTTGTGCATTTCCATTTTGTTTTTCCATTCTGTTTCCGATGTCCCCTGCTGGTTGGAACCAGTGTAGGCACCTGTCCTTGTTTCTCTCAGTGCTTGTTTGGTTTTGCTTTTATATATATATTTAGAAATTTGCATTGTGATACTGGTAAAATTTAACTTAAAATAAAATGCATCCCAAATTTATAAACATAATATTTTCATTACACTTTAAAAATCGTATAAAATCAATATTTTTATTCAAAAAACATAAAAATTTTCTAAATTTTTTTTTCTATTGCTGGTAAAATTGATTTCTCAATATTAGAGAACCAAATTAAACATACAGTTTGTAATACTATGCTTTTAAACTTTTATTAAATTAGTAACTATATCTACAAAAATTTTAATTTGTCTGATATCGGTAATTCTTTTTGTCATTTACCAGGAAAATGGAACATAAAGTGTGCCTTAACCATTTAAAACTTTCAGTTTGCATTTTCTTATAGTTACGAAACATATTAAGCAATTGAGATTTTTAGTCAAAAAACATTTTATATTCGCCTGACTTCAGGAAATAGTTATTAAATTACCTGTGTAATCAATTATACAGTGCAGTTTAACACAATTGAACTTCCTGCTTTGATTACTTTGGTTTAAAAATGTATTAAATCAATGTTTTCCATTAAAAGAACCAAAAGTTATTTGATTAAAAAAAAGGTCTCTAGTGAAATTGACTGTACAATGCAACAGAACAAAAACATCCAACTTTTAATGTCGTGCTTCTAAAATTAATTAAATCGGTATTTGTATTCTAAAATTTTAAAAATCATCTAATTTGTAATATTTTTCTCCAATTAATGGCTAATTTGAACACTGTGGTCTATTTGCCATTTGTTCCATTTTAAGACACACCTGTGGCATCTTAAAGCAGAGCCAGACATGCAGAAATTTTTTCTCATATGCTGCACTGAAACCACAAAATCCAACCGCACGACAGCAAAATGGCAGCTCGGCCACAAGTCCCATTTCCAGAACTTTGCACCCAAGGAGCGACAGAGTTCACTTACATCAAAGGAACTGCTACTCCATTTCACTTCTGTATACTTACCTACTATGTGGCTCAAATTTCCGCCCCCGCGCAACCCTCCCCGCTCTCTCAATACCCACTAAGCAATGGGTTCCAATTTCTATCACCTCAGCAGCTTGCTTCAAAGTTCGCAGCATCTGTTCAACCTTCACCCACACCCTCTCCTGTATAGCCACAACATTCATAACACAATTGGCACTCGATACCACGAGAATGTACATATTATATAGTCCACTCGCTGTTTCTTCAGATGTTTTGAAACGAACCTTTGAAAAATCACCCTAGGCATAACATGTCCACCTGTTTTTTCAATAACTTGTATACCACAAATATATAACACTGTGATTAACTTTAAAGTAATGCGTTCTTGAATAAATGGAACTTTAACTTTGTGTCTTCTGTAACAAGGTAGAAAGATTATCATTGCACACCTGAATAGCTATGGCACTTGATTACTGGCAGAATCACACCTAACGTGTATTTTATTTATAAACGAACATCTCTAATCAAAAATGTTGGTGATATGACAATAAATAGTACGTATATATAACACAGAAGAATATTTTTTATTGAATGTAATAATTACGCACAACATTTGGGGGGTAATTATAACACTGCCAACTTTACGCACATTCTGTGTTTTGTTGTTAGGTTCTCGACAACTAGCAAATGCAGCATTTGCAACTATTCATTGTAGTTGGCTGTGTATGTCGCAAAACTGATTAAGAATGCCAAAAGTAGTTACTGTTTTAGATCGTGCCCGGGAGTTTAAAAAGTGAAGGGTTTTTGTTTTTTATAAACTGAACAAAGTGCAAAAACTGCGATATAAACATTGAAGGCACACAAAAAGACGTATGCACAGTAATTTAGTGATAGTAGAGGACATAAATAAAAAAAAACTGTATTGATAGCAAATTTGTGATTTTTATATTGCCAAGAAAACAAAAACAAATAGGATTCTGCCACTTTTTTGTACACACATTTTTACTATGTTAAAAGTTTTTTTATTTTACCTATAATAAAATATTTACCAGCATTTTGTAGTTGGGCTGTGGACTTTGTGTTAAGAGTACCTAATTTGTATTGAACTCAATAGTATTTAATTAAAATATTGGTATCTACAAATAAACAAATACTGTATATGGGTGATATAAAAATCTTGTAAAACTCAAAACACTACTGAATATTCTTGGGCGGTTTAAAATGACAAGATACAGTACAAGATCGATCGCACAAAAATTACTGCGATGTGACAATGTGTGTTTCATGACAAGCGTACTCTCGTAAGGTTGTCCTTTCATCCTTGTTGCTAAATATTTGTTTATGTTTTACACTTGAATATGTTCTGATTAAAATTAATGAACAACAAATTTCACTTAGTTTGATTGAAATTGTTATAAAAATAACAGATTAATGTTCTAATAATAATGCATGCATTTTTTTTTGCTATAAAATGTATTTGAAGTGAAAATGTTTTTTTTTTTAAGAAATAGTAAAAATTTTAATGACAAAATTAGCTCATTTTATTTACCACAAAAGTGGGGCCCTAGGTATCCTTAGTACAAAAAANCCAGCTGATGGCGAAAGGATACATAAACGAAAAGTAAACATTTGGCGCTACTTTCGTCGAACTGTCAAAATCTCGGCAACTTACATGAGAGAGACCATACTACTGTTATGATCATCCCCGTGTCAATGCCCATCCGGCAAGGATAATCATTCAGGCTCTCCTCCACCAATATGGCATCCAAATCTTGTTTCACCGTACATACCTGTGTAAGAACATTGGGGCCGTTCTGCAGCAGTCACCGACTTTCGCCCCTCAAGTTGGTGTTTACAGACTCTCCAAAATCCTCTCATTGCCTACTTTCCCGCTATCTGCTTCTGCGGAAAGTACGCTCTCAGCAGGCCCGGCCGTCTACATGACCAACACTCAGGAGTAGTGTGGTTTGGAGGTATGAGGGCACTTGTGCCTGGTGAGGGACACTCTCGGCCAGGTCACCGGCCCCCTGCATGCACTTTCTCTTGCTCTGTAATTCCAGTAAAGCAGTGACCATCTTGGATTTTACCTTTGGCTGTCATCTTGTTTCCTAATTCGTTTTGAGTGTTGTCTGCAAGTGTGCGCGCCACAGCTGACTGCCATCTTGTGCATTTCCATTTTGTTTTTCCATTCTGTTTCCGATGTCCCCTGCTGGTTGGAACCAGTGTAGGCACCTGTCCTTGTTTCTCTCAGTGCTTGTTTGGTTTTGCTTTTATATATATATATGTATATATATATATAATAGGAAAACATATTATATAGTCCACTCGCTGTTTCTTCAGATGTTTTGAAATGAACCTTTGAAAAATCACCCTAGGCATAACATGTCCACCTGTTTTTTTAATAACTTGTATACCACAAATATATAACACTGTGATCAACTTTAAAGTAATGCGTTCTTGAATAAATGGAACTTTAACTTTGTGTCTTCTATAACAAGGTAGAAAGATTACCATTGCACACCTGAATAGCTATGGCACTTGATTACTGGCAGAATCACACCTAACGTGTATTTTATTTATAAACGAACATCTCTAATCAAAAATGTTGGTGATAGGACAATAAATAGTATGTATATATAACACAGAAGAATATTTTTTATTGAATGTAATAATTACGCATAACATTTGGGGGGTAATTATAACACTGCCAACTTTACGCACCTTCTGTGTTTTGTTGTTAGGTTCTCGACAACTAGCAAATGCAGCATTTGCAACTATTCATTGTAGTTGGCTGTGTATGTCGCAAAACTGATTAAGAATTCCAAAAGTAGTTACTGTTTTAGATCGTGCCCGGGAGTTTAATAAGTGAAGGGTTTTTGTTTTTTATAAACTGAACAAAGTGCAAAAACTGCGATATAAACATTGAGGGCACACAAAAAGACGTGTTTAACACTGCCATGCCGTATGCACAGTAATTTAGTGATAGTAGAGGAGATAAATAAAAAAACAACTGTATTGATAGCAAATTTGTGTAATTTTTATATTGCCAAGAAAACAAAAAGAAATAGGATTCTGCCACTTTTTTGTACACACATTTTTACTATGTAAAAAGTATTTTTATTTTACCTATAATAAAATATTTACCAGCATTTTGTAGTTGGGCTGTGGACTTTGTGTTAAGAGTAATTTGTATTGAACTCAATAGGATTTAATTAAAATATTGGTATCTACAAATAAACAAATACTGAATATGGGTTGATATAAAAATCTTGTAAAACTCAAAACACTACTGAATATTCTTGGGCGGTTTAAAATGACCAGATACAGTACAAGATCGATCGCACAAAAATTACTGCGATGTGACAATGTGTTTCATGACAAGCGTACTCTCGTAAGGTTGTCCTTTCATCCTTGTTGCTAAATATTTGTTTATGTTTTACACTTGAATATGTTCTGATTAAAATTAATGAACAACAAATTTCACTTAGTTTGATTGAAATTGTTATAAAAATAACAGATTAATGTTCTAATAATAATGCATGCATTTTTTTGCTATAAAATGTATTTGAAGTGAAAATGTTTTTTTTTGAAGAAATAATAAAAATTTTAATGACAAAATTAGCTCATTTTATTTACCACAAAAGTGGGGCCCTAGGTATCCTTAGTACAAAAAAATAAATAAAAATAAAAATACTTGGTATTAAAATTGGTTAAAAGCTAAAANAATAAATAAAAATAAAAATACTTGGTATTAAAATTGGTTAAAAGCTAAAATCTACATGTCCGGTTAGTGTATGGAGAGGATGCTAAAACAGCTTGCCATCCTTCCACAAAAATTATTACCCGCACTCGCCTGGTCATAAGAGGGAGGGTGCGAGGATTCCATGCTGGTTGCTAGGCAACCATATTCCATTTGCCACATAATTTCCCAGCTATATAGGGGAGGAAACAAAGTCCAACTTCAAGCCATTCGCATTCGCAGGGATGCCTAGGAAACTTGAATAGGTAAACACAGGAACTATAGGTTTTTACAGCAGCCACAAGATAGCAGCACTATTATGTAATTATTGGCATTAAATTAGAATTGTAAACATTAGATTGCTATTTTCACTGCTTTTTATCCAAATTATAGTTTTCTTGAGCGAGAAGAGATTTGGGTGGCACTTATAATTGAGGTCTTGAGAGGCAATGAGAGTGAAGCGAGGTGTACATAGAGCAGCGCTGGAATGCAGGGGCAGGGGAGATGGCAGACCCCCAAGAAAACCTGTTGACCAAGGAAAACTAACTATTTGTAAGCATTTATATTGAAGGAATATTCCGCACAATTTCGATGTGCTGATGTTAGTAGTACACTAAAATGTAAGCATTCAATATGAATTAACGCAAGTTTCTGCCATGATTTTTCTCAGTCATTCATTGAAGGGACATCATCTCTCGTTAGTTTTATTTGTTTATGAATGCATAAATTGTACATTTTCAGAAGAATTATTCTAGCAATATTTTTATACGTGTTGCTGGGACTCCAAATTACCTGTAATTTATATTGTTTCAGCTCGTTTAAATATCTAAACAAACTTTAGATTTCCAAAACACGTTTGGTTTTTATATTTTAGTGTACCCAGAAATGTTTACTGAAATTGGGTATGTGCTGGACATGCACGACTGATTATGCAACCTTGTGAAGTTAGGTTATATTTAACGACGACTCATGTACCGCCACTGTGGAAGACATGGTGGCTTATATGGTCAGAGTTAATGTCCCCCAGGCACCGACTATAAGGTGCGTGGGGGTTGCGGGTTTGGTAATGAGGTAGACTATGACTGTGGTATTTTGAAGTACGAATATATTATCTCGTGTCTATATTCACGAATACACAACATCAAAACTTTAGAGGTGCGGTACTGTGCTAGTTCGGTTACTCGGATTTACTGGGCGAATTCTTGGTTGAGTGGGGCTTCTGTGACGGTGATTGTCATACTTAACTCAGTGGTGAGTGCTGTCAGCTATGGTGGGCAAGCTCCGGCGGTGTGGTTGGCCTTGGCAAGGCCGCAGTTGCTGTCAGCTCACTGTGGTGCTGTTCTAACGACGTGTGGCCGGGGGTCCGATTTCCCCCCGGCCAAAATGGCGCGGCTGACTTCTCTCTGCTCGAACTGACGTCTCTCGGCGGTCGATCTGAACTAACTGACTGTCCGACGCGGTGATAAGCAACTTACTGACCCGGGCGGTAGTAATCGACTGACCCCTTAATGATGCGGCTGACGGACGTGGCCGGGTTCCGATATCCCGGCCTTAGTAACTGTTGTACTGACTTACTCTCTGCTCGAACTGACGTCTCTCGGCGGTGAAGATGAACTAACAACTGCCCCGATATGACTGCCTGACGTACCCGATATTACTGACCCCCTCCTATTCTTGGAAAGGGGTTTTTATACACGCCAGCCGCTGCCCTGAATCGGCGGCACGTGGCGCATTTTAGGGGAGGGAAGGGGGTAAGAGGGGTGAAGTGGAAGAACGCCTAACAAGCCGTCCAACACACGTGTCCTCGTATCTGAAGGTTTGGAGGGGCGGGGCGGGGGTAATACCTCGGCACTAATACATCTCGTCAGGTATTTCTGCCGCGGTGCGTATTTACTGCGTTCAGGCGAACTACACCGGATTATTTGCTGATGACTCAAGAAAGCCCTGCACTCTCAACAGATCTCCCGGCGGGTAGGGGCGTACGATGGTGAAGGGGGTGGGAGGGGAAGGCCTACGCTTCAGCTCCACGTGTACCGACATTTTCCACCTGCCTGTGATCCCACGTGCCGTCTCGTAGGCGCCAGCGAAGTGCGCTAGACGGGGGTGGTGTGAGGGGGTGATGGATGTGAGCCAATGTCGTGCTATAATCCCTAAACCGGCACGCGACACATTTTTCAGGCTATTTTTACTAGGGTTGTGCAAGAATGAGATCTAGGCTTCGAGAAATTACCAAAAAAGAAAAAAAATTTCCTGCGTGAATAGAGACGAGAATGAGAAATTTTCAGTTAAGATATTTGTGACCAGTCTTTATTATTAAAAATCATGCGATTTCCTAGTATATGATTAAATTTTAAACATACATTTAAATGACAAGTGGCCTGTTCGCATTTTATGCTATATAATATAAGCACTTACTAAATTAAACACTAAACAATCAAAACTTTACCTGTCCAGAAGAAGTATTGACACCAAATTACAAAACCGCAACACTAATATAATATGTATAATCTAGGTTATAAATAAATTTTTTTGAATGTCCTGTGTGCACTCGAACAGTTGAGAGCACGCTCATACCTGCAAACCTTAATAAATCATAATTAGGAAGATTTTGTAAACACAATAAAATCATTAAATTTTTGAATAAAAATTACACTAAACAATGCAGACTTACCATACATACTACGGCTTAACTTGAAAAAGGACCATTACGCTTTACTACATGGAATGTGAGACGAAGCATCAGAGCACAGCAATTTTAAAGATGTAACTAGCATCCGTAGCTTTCTCGAAGACATCTACATTGTNGAGACGAAGCATCAGAGCACAGCAATTTTAAAGATGTAACTAGCATCCGTAGCTTTCTCGAAGACATCTACATTGTGTTAGCTTAATTGGTTAACTCTGAACTAAAATAAATAACTAAAAGTATCTTCCTACTTAAGTTATTATGGAGTCATACAACTATTATAATTTTTTGCTATGTTGTTGCATTCTGTGATTTATGTTGAAATGGAACACACTGGTTTTCTTGGCTTTCTTTAGGAATTCTGCATTAAAATTTTGTTTATAACATACGCCTGATTTCCTGCATTTCAAAACCGAAATTGATTCTATAGTCATTAGACATGCAGTATCTTAACTGGGTCCTGTTTTTTTCTTCACCAAACTGAAAACACGCACGCATTCTGTATTGCTGTGTGGAATGGACAGGATGGACAACATTATTCTACATATTCTATTGNACTGAAAACACGCACGCATTCTGTATTGCTGTGTGGAATGGACAGGATGGACAACATTATTCTACATATTCTATTGCATTGTAAAATGCCATTAACACCACAAATCTTGGATAACTTGGCCCACTAACATCATCAGTATCTCCTGTAGCACTAAGGGCTGAAATGTCGTCTATCTGAAGAGTTGAGAATTGTTTTTCAGTTTCGTCCATAGCTGCATATCTAGTTTCACCTTCTTGTACAGGCAAAATCAAAGGAATCAAATCCACAAGGTTGCGAAGAGAAGAAAAGTTGGCAATGTCGAGATTATTCACTCTTGCCACAGACAAATTTTTCAAGATTTCATTTTTTATGAGGAATTTGTGAACAATGTAGTCACGTGCTGTAACAAAATAAGTCCTGACAGATGCAAAGAAAACTAAATTTTCCTTTTCTTCACGTGTTTTCATAATGCTTGATGCTTAACTTCCTATTACTAATTCGGTGTCGTCTTTCTCATTCTGAATAGATAGATAGTTCACTTCAAATACTGAGCAACTTTCACAGCTTTTGCTTTCACAGAATTTGATAGAAATGCTTTTAGAAAATCTAGCAACAATTCTCTCAAAATATGAATGTGTGGAGATGCTCACTGAAGAATTACAGTCAGTTTTTCATATTTTGGGAGGACACCTGGAAGAAATGCACAAAATGCTTTATTTAGGTCAGAAGAAAGGAACATAAATACTCTTTTTCCCAATTTACAAAAGGACTTGTATTCTTCAGAATAGAAGCATCACTGTTTGCTGATGTCAAAGCAATTCTCTTTCTGCTGGAATCAGTAGCAGAACCCAAATTCTTCCTTTTCTCATTTACGTTTTTCTCACATATCCCATCAGAGGTTGAACAGGATGATGATTGTAGGTTGGGAATTTGAGACGCGGGATTTCATTTACAACCTCACCCTTAAAGAAACTAAGCAATGGTTTCCACTGTTCAAAAACCCTTCTTCGAAGAGAAAGCCACCTTAACAGACATGCTTGAGTATTTTCTTCGCTTCTGTTATCATGGAGCTATTGAAAATTTTGTGACCTTTCTTTTCTCTTTGAACTTTTTTCCAAATAATAAAAAAAAGTCCACAAGAATGTCATTAACTTTTACTTGCAAAGTAGATAAATTTATCATGCAACCAATCACAATAAGCCTAGGATGTTTCTCTTTCAACACTGCTGCAACACCATTTTTATGGCCAACCACCATTACAGCTGCATTATCTGCACAAAAAACCACGCAGTGTTGTACAGGAATGTTATTGCATTCAAGCTGTACAAGCACTAAATTACCTATATTCTGTCCAGTAGAATCTCCTTCCAAGGCAGGGGTAGAAAGAACAGAGTTCACCATTTTCTCCTGTGTATCATCGTAAAACGTCACTACAATGGGATACAACTTTGAATTGGTGTCATTGCTACCATCAGTTGAAACAGAAAAGGTGCATTCTGCAAATATTGTACTACACTAGATTTTTCATCAGAAGCCATTTCCTTTAAAATTGCTAATGTTTTTGTACGACCACATCCATACTTCTGTGTGCAATTTCAGAGTCCGGGAACATTTTTTTTAGTAGCAAACCTGCATGATCTGCGTCAGTTAGGGGAATGTTGTGCTCTACCAAAAAAGAAGTAAACAAGCATTCCGCTCGCGTGACGTCCGAATCTGCATTTCCAGGTATTACAAAGAACTTTGAAATCTTCTGATTTTCTTCCTGCCACTTTATGTTGTCGACATGCTTTGCACTTTTAATGTGTACACTTTTATCTGTTTTCCCACCATGTGCAATGTTTATGTCGCAACGGCATATACTACAAAAGCCAAACCTATCGCCCTTGTCTGATTTTATAATACATGGAAACTCTATACTGTATGATTCCCGGAATGTCTGGTAGTAAGACTGCTTTTTTCTACTCATCTTTAGTTTTAAAGTTTGCAGAGTCGACATTAACCTATCGAGACCTCACAAAAACATGGCCGGCAAGACATAATACACACCACATTGTAATCACAGTCCATACGTAGTTACATACAGCTTTTATCGCACACGGTATTAAAATCCCTTAACACGTGTTTCAACTAGACTTCAAATTGAAACAGTTCACAGTAAAATCAATATCCACACGTATTCGTATTCACAAACAAATCCGGTAGCTATCAGAACTCCACAGACAAAAAAATGCAACTCCAACAAACATCATGCGAAAATTGATTGTCGCCCACTCATAACATGATCTCTTGGATGGAAGCAAAATCAGTATCTATATATATTGTTACAACACTACGATTTCCGTGTTTTAACGTAAAATAATTGCAAAAATAAATTTTTACTGAATCAACTAACTAAAAATCGGAAGAATGTACATATTTCTGGAAAACAATATATGGCAGCTTTTCCCGGAAGACTTCCGGAAAAATCGGAAAGGGTGGCAGGTATGCACACTGATAGGTTATTGATCAGTTAAGATGGTGAAAGGGAAGCCTCAGAGGTGGGAGGAGTGAAAAATCTACCCCTCCCCTTCCAAACTGTCAGCACCCAGAGGGGCGGTGCAAGAATGCAACGCTGGTTACTAGGCAACTAGCCCACCCTTCCAGATGCATAACGGGTAGTAAAAAAAAACCCAGCTTACAATATGGTAAATACAGTAAGTATGTAACACAAAAGTTTTCAATAAACTTTGAATACCAATATACAAATGAATTTGTGAATTTTGCAAGTACACTATTTTATAAAGGTTAGGAGAGAGAAAAAAAAATTAAAGCAAGCATTCTGAAAACTACTGTATTTCATTTTGTCAAGCAGCAGAGAACTAAAACATAACANAAAAAAAAATTAAAGCAAGCATTCTGAAAACTACTGTATTTCATTTTGTCAAGCAGCAGAGAACTAAAACATAACATAAAAACAACCATTCCCAAATTTTTTTTCCAAAATTATAATAAAAAAATTTTCTACATAGATAAAAAGATATTTACATAAAATACACTGCTTACTAATTCTTAAAGTTCCCATAAAAAAAGAAACATGCACACTACAACTACAAATAATGAATAGAAGAATAAAGTTTTTCAAAGAAACTACTGAAAAAAAAAAAGTGAACAATCTTTCACTGGCTTTTGTCGAACATTTTTACAATGAATCTGCTGCAGTTTGGGGTTAACTTCATGCTGGAATTAATACATGCATGTGGCTTGATACAGTTCTGCAATGTTAGCTGGTGCGGACTCGATGTAACTGTACTTTCTGCTCTTCCTTGAACAAGGTTCCATACCGCCGGTGTGCTAGATAGGATCTGGTTGCCATCTTGGCTTGACAATGGGCACACACCTTGTCACATGACTTTCTCTACTTAGTATCTGCAAAGTCTGGCCCCAGGATTCAGTACTAAAACTACTAAGAAAACAAATGCAATGATGAAAGTTCATACCATGATTTATTTCATGATTACACAGAGAAAATACGGCAAGTAACAACAGTCGAGACTTTGTACACTGTGGCTAGAGATTCATTGTCTCCACCACTGACAACATGACAAAGCACTCACCACACTTTGCTCTGTCTTTCATGAAAATAATATTCTCTTTACAAGTGCATGTAACATCTACATGTTAAAAACAATTTATCACATTCTTACATAAATTCATTCACTTTATGAATTCTGGGCGAATTCATTAATGTGATTTAAAACTACAACCACAAACAATGCAACAGGTTTCACTTAAAACATTAAAATCTCAATTATTTGTGCTGTTGTCTGCAATGACAACCAATGTGTGCGAAGAAAAATTAAAATTGTGCCAAAAGGGAAGACTTATTCTTTCACTTTTACATATATTTGTGTGTTCTATGCCCTCACAAAATAAACCAAAAGTGACAAACTGATAGACATGTATGTACAGCAATCACGACAAGTCATCTGTACAAAGCTTAGGATTTTTTTACTGCAAAGCAAAAACACACATTGATTTTTATATCTTTGGTTCCTTACAATGCCATCAACACCATCCCGGTACCGGTCAAAACACCGGTACGACAAATTAAAGACTGCAAGATGTTATTACTTCAGTTTTGCACAATGACATTACAAAAAGATTGTGATATATGAAACTTAAAAGTAAAAACACAAATCCTATGACTTCTACAATTCACAATTTCTATTGAACTAATAACTTTGAAATTAAATGGCTAAAACTGAATCCCTCGAGGACTCTTGCTTGTGTGGTCATCAGACATAACAAGTAACACAGAATATGACTTACAAAGTTCTGCACTGCAGCTAGGCTACTGATGGCTACATCCTACAACAATCACGCAGTGTGTCTAGCAAGTCTCCGACAGCACTCAAGACACACTCACAAGCACTCAGTTATGCAAAAGTCAATTTCACATCACTCACACTTCAACTTCAGAGAGCTTAGCATGGAAAATAGCATAAATATGTAATTTTAATGCAACAATGACTTTTTAAAACCGATATGTCCATGTCAGATCTGAATCTCTTAGGAGCAAGTGAAGGCAGCTACAGACAGCAGAGGACCAACCCAGTACAATTTGCTGCAGCTAGGACACTTGCTGTCTGGCTCCATCACCTCCCCAGTTCAAGATTTTCTGCTTTACCAGTACAATGTCAATGTAACATGTATTACAAATTTAAGTTTAAGTCATGAAGATAGTGCAAAATTTCATGTAAAGTGTGCTAAATATATGTATATACAATAGACAAACATGTGTTCGCACCTGCATCAATAAATACAACTTTAAACTAAAAATAAAATTTCAAAATTTCTTATTTTTGCAAACAGAAGTATTANCACCTGCATCAATAAATACAACTTTAAACTAAAAATAAAATTTCAAAATTTCTTATTTTTGCAAACAGAAGTATTACCGATAACTAATCACAAAAGTACATAAAGTCAAATTCTAGATAAAATTGTAATTTATTACGGTATCATAATGTAACTCTAGCTGAGGTACATCATTTACATTTACACCAAAGTCAACAAGGTGGTTGTTGATATTAAGTTTAAAAAGACACAAACTGACCAATATTATACCAATAACAAGCAACTGAAACGTTAAGAGATTGGTGAAATTGCTGCTTGTCGAAATAATCTCTCAACTGGTAAAGAATAGTTACACGAGCTCTAAATGCCAATAACACACTGGCTACAGAAAACATGGCATCTAAATTATGCACTTGCCATTATATCAAGTATAAAAAATCTCAACCTTCTTACTGGAATTCAACTAACTAACTGCTAACAAGTAATTCTGATAAAAACACAAACTATATAATAAATATCATATAAATCACGTTATAAAGTTTCTTGACCAGTATTGAAGACATTAAAATCAGTGACCACTCTATTCTCAATCATTCAAAAAAGAAATAACACTTTCTTTTCCATACAGAAACTGAAATTTTAATAACATAACATACATTAAGCATGAAATGTGTATGTTTATTTTATTGGTGTTTGTTCCTTTCAGAAACTTTTCTTAGATTACATAATTCTCGCACTTAAATAGGGAATTTCAGCAGACCTAATAAACAAAGACTTATTAGCATATAAAACCAGCAATATAAAACAACTTGTGACACAAGTATACATGGGCAATTCTTTTATACCTGCATTATATGTTTAGTATCTACCGCAGTCACTAACGGACATGGCAAGCTTGGTAAACGGCAACATCAGACCTCTTTACTAAGTATGCAATGCAGGTGTCAATATTCCCTATGCTGTGAAAGTATAATACCACCAAATTCTTGCATTAATCATAGCTCTTAAAAAAAACATCAAAATACAATGCACTTAAGCAAAAACTAAAAACACAAATAAGAAAAATTAAATGTTTCATTCGTAAGTCACAATATCAACAGCGACGTGTCCTTCACTGTAAATGGTACACCTGCACTATGACGTTTCCCTAAAGAACTAAAAAGCTTCCCTACATCTAGCTGCCGACCTACTGAATACGGTAGGTGTCCACTCACTGTCGGAACTTGCAAAAAAAGTGCATATCAACCTTTGATTATTCATTTGACATAGATGTCACATCATTACGTGATCTGTGATGAACGAGGCAAGGTGAAAGTTTTCTGTAGTGTTTGGAGTTCTGTTGGTTGAAGGATTTCTAATAAGGTGCGAACCGATTGTATCCACTTCTGTACACCGCAGCCTACAAAAAAAAATTTGCTCAGTTAAAATAACAATATATTAACTCTGATGTGTTATTAACTACAATATTAACTTAAAATACACTCAAGATATTGTTACACATGCCATAAAGTGGATGGGAAGTTTACTGCTGGGGTGAAAAACACAAAATGTTTACAGCAACTGTATAATTTGAAAAGCAGTTAACTTTGTTGTGTATGATATTTAAAATAATAAAAACCTAGGTTTTAAGAGTTTNACTGTATAATTTGAAAAGCAGTTAACTTTGTTGTGTATGATATTTAAAATAATAAAAACCTAGGTTTTAAGAGTTTTCCAAAATAAAGGATTTAACATTAACTTATATAAACCAACTTTTATGAACACAACACTAATTATATAAAATGTGACAACCCACAACACAAGTAAACAAATTATTGCAAGAAATAAATCACTTTTATTTTCTCAATAAATTAATATTTCTAGAATACACAACAAAAATACCAAAATAACAAACTTCTATAAAACTGAGAAGNATTTTCTCAATAAATTAATATTTCTAGAATACACAACAAAAATACCAAAATAACAAACTTCTATAAAACTGAGAAGATGTTCACTACAAGTGTGTTGCTTACCAAGGTACCTGTGTTAAGTATCTTCCTATATGTCTAGGGAAACAGTTTCTGTTGGAAAATATGTCCCAGTACTATAAAAACTTAGAAAAAAAAGTTCTGGCGCAAAGGGGGTGGTAGAATTGTACAAGACTACTAATAAACATGTCAAAAATGTTACATTCAAAAGACCAAAATTACAAAAAGTACCAGCTGTATTAAAATTAATCATGAAAAGTAATGTAAAATGCTTAGTTTATTTCTTAACTGAACAGATGTTTAACTTATATTCATTAAGATGTTAGTTAGCGATTAAAACTAACATTCGTTGTCATGCTTGCCTCGAAGCCGAGGATGGCATGGAAAATACCCAGTTACATATAATTCCTTTACACATAGTGTATTTGCACTGACCAGTTACATACCTGCATGACTCACCACTACATACAGAATGACAGAGTAGTAGGTGTGAACCCATTGGGCATAAGTTACAAGTAGTGATAGAGTTCTTTAAGAATTTATTTAATAGTAGTTGTGAATTGTGTGTGTGTGTGTGTGTGTGTGAGGGGGGGGAGGGGTAAAAATAACACAATGGCGACCATTTATGATTTCACAAAATCCTTAAAAAAATAAGTTATTCTCCTGTAAGACAAGAATGAAAAGAACTAGAAGAAAACTTATAAAATAAAAAAACAACATAAAACTGCCTACAATTTTGCTACTAATCATTTTAATGATAAAACTAATGGGTTTGGAGATTATCAAAAAACAATGTTGAAGGAAAGGACGAGTGAAGACTTCAGGTTTTGGATCTGATGTGTTATTGCATGTAAACTGTGTTCTTATTCAGTAAAATGTATGTTGGCATTACTGGAAAGTTACCTACACATTACTACTACCAAGAGGAAGAATATGTGTACGAGTCGGCTATATTTATGAATAACTTTTAATTTTTCAATCTCTCACCCAGCTCATTTGTTTTTCACCTAACAGAAAGTACCATAGTTATACATATATTAAAAGTTTGGTTTTATGAATAGAGTAAAGTGTATATGACTATTTAATTTTTGTATTCTGTTCCAGAATGTTGCTGAAATGGATTGCAAGCGCTGTATAATCTGCCAGAAAGATACCAAAGAGGATCTCCGATGTGTGGCCAACAGTGTTAACACATCTGCTGTTGTTCAAATCTATTAAAGTTTAATTGAGATCTGGGAACAATTTCGACATGCTAGTGTACCAGTCCATGTATCATTGTCATTATCAAAAGCAACAGTTGATAACTTAATTGCCACGAAAGCTTCATGGCACAAGAACTGCAGACGGATATTTTTGAACGGCAACTGAAGAAGAGATCTCAGAAGAGAAAAGCTGAGCCTCCTAGTCNCAAGAACTGCAGACGGATATTTTTGAACGGCAACTGAAGAAGAGATCTCAGAAGAGAAAAGCTGAGCCTCCTAGTCCATGCAAGTGGAAGTGTGTGTAGTGGAGGTGTATCTCTTGTTTCAGAAGGTACAATGAGTAGAAGGATCAAACTTTCGCATCTTCAGACGTAAGCTTTTTCTGTATGCAACCAGGTGAGAGACAAAATGTTTTGCACTCGTTTTAAAAATTGGATCAACTGAACAGCTTAGAGAGAAAGCAATACTCTTGTAAGACGATAATGTGTTATTGCAGCTTTCCTCGGGTGATGTAGCCAATGAATTGAANGAGAGAAAGCAATACTCTTGTAAGACGATAATGTGTTATTGCAGCTTTCCTCGGGTGATGTAGCCAATGAATTGAAGTAACACACATACTGCTTTGATAGTTTTAATCGTCGTTTCCAACAATCTCGGGTGATGAAAGACGACTGCGAGAATGTTACTATTGAACAATGCAAGATATTGGAGGAAATCTTCGGTATTGTGGAGCAGGACATTAGTGCTGGGAGAAGATATTTCCCCCTTAAGGTCCTGTATGAAGAAATGAGTACGAAGGCTCAATTGGGCAGCACACCACGTTAATTTCATTCANTTTCCCCCTTAAGGTCCTGTATGAAGAAATGAGTACGAAGGCTCAATTGGGCAGCACACCACGTTAATTTCATTCTTTAACTTTTATTTGGTTAATTTCATTTTAACTTGATCATGAAAACAGTAATTTTGTAGAAGTTAAACTTTAACTGCAATCAAAAATATATAAAAAGGACAGGAATTCAAGTACTTACAGTCTAGTACTTCATGAAGGATAAATTTATGGGCAGACCAGAATGATACTGATGAATTAAATTTTCTCAAGTGGAATAATATACATTGGCAAGATTTCTATACAAATGACTGTATATGTCAACTGTTNATGAATTAAATTTTCTCAAGTGGAATAATATACATTGGCAAGATTTCTATACAAATGACTGTATATGTCAACTGTTTTTGATTCTATTTACTCTCGTTTTAAGTTGAACATAGTAAATAACCAACTTCCCCTCATAAAAACTATCTGATCCCACAAACTAAAAAGTTCGCAATAGTGTTAGTTATGCCTTTTGAATTTTTTTTATTAACATTCAATACATGGCTACTAAATTCCTGCAAAATATATTAATAGCCAAACAAAAGTGGTTTTATAATAATTAGTGTAATATTTTAGTTTTTGCAGAAACTTGTTAATGTTCACCATGCACTTGAATGCCATAGTGCTCTGGTTTACCCTTTGCCATCATGTCACTCTTGATCACATTCACTAGCTGTGCTAACCACAAGAGTTCACGCCACATGACTTTGCCAGGTCTACTGGAAAACTAGCCATTAAATGGTTGGGGCTCAGGTACGGGTCACTGCACAGCTGGCANATGACTTTGCCAGGTCTACTGGAAAACTAGCCATTAAATGGTTGGGGCTCAGGTACGGGTCACTGCACAGCTGGCGTGAGCACTTCAGCAAAGTTCCCTCTAGAGTCGACTGACTACACAACTACACACTTACTCCGTATCCAGCAACAGGTCCTATGCTGTGGCCCAGATATGGATCCGCATATTCTCGACCGTACCTGAAACAAGTAACATACTTTCTATGAATAAACTTTCATTGGGTTTATAANCATGAATAAACTTTCATTAGGTTTATAATGTTTGGATCTGCCACGAGCACACAGAATATGACTCAACGTACAAGAACAAGCAGCATTCCTGCATCAGTTAATTCAGATATCCGCAATATTTTATAATCAGATTTCTGCCTCAAGAATTAGGTGTGGTATACGTAATACAAGATACTTTACCATCTCATGTAGTGCATCTGGGACTTTTTCAATGAGCAGGATGTCCAGTAAAATTGAAAATTGAATTTCTCATACATTTCCCGCTTTTCCCTTAAAATTCCCCTACGCGAAAAAANGATGTCCAGTAAAATTGAAAATTGAATTTCTCATACATTTCCCGCTTTTCCCTTAAAATTCCCCTACGCGAAAAAAAACTATACGAGAAACTATTAGGTAGACTAAAAGTCATGCAGATTTCATTAACTAGAAACAAATTCCAGCAGTTTGGGAAAATTCCTGCACATTTCCCTATCACTAGACACCCTGAATGAAGTGCATGGTCATAATAAAATTTTTTTTACTATATAGCAAAGTGCATCGAGCCAGACAAATAGATAACTATTAACTAACTTTCAATTTTAACCAGCACAGCCTGTGCATAATTCCAATATTTTTACCCATTTGAGGTACTTCCAACTCAAAAAGTAGTTAGGGTAGATCAATAAGTAAGGTTGCAAACTGTGCTACGAGCTGAAGAAAACATTTATACTGTTGACTAGCACACTTTCCCCTTATTTTTCTACATAGTCTGCTAGAATATTGATATTTCTGTTCTAGCATGACAAAAAGTTTTGAATATTGCCTCTGTAGAAATAAGAATCTTTACGTTACAAGCTTACAACCAATCTCAGAGCGAATCATTTACATTTGCATCTTCACTACATCACTTCCCACTAAGATTTCTTTTAAGTACTTCAAACACATGCAAATTTTATGAGGCAAAATTCCAACTGTGAGCAAGCATGATACTCCAATGCCCTAGAGATAAAAATTTCCATAGTTGAAGTGCATCCCATGCTGTATAAATTTGGCATTGTGATGAAGCTTCAACACATCTGGGTAAACAACATTTGTCTCTACCTGANCATCCCATGCTGTATAAATTTGGCATTGTGATGAAGCTTCAACACATCTGGGTAAACAACATTTGTCTCTACCTGCAAAATTCTGCTCTTAACTGTAATGCTGCACAGTACCTGTTAGCTGTAATTGTTTCTTTACATTGCAGACACTCCAAGTATTGTATACCTTGAGCATCCCAGATCACAATGGCAGCGAACATAGCTCAACGTGCTATTTTCACCTCATTTCTTGATGGTCACGGCATATTATACATCAATGCCAATTTATAATAATAATAATAATAATAAAGAGAGAGATAGGAGAGAGGAGAGGAGAGAGAGGAGAGAAGAGAGAAGAGAGAGGAGAGAAGAGAGAGGAGAGAAGAGAGAGGAGAGAAGAGAGAGGAGAGGAGAGAAGAGAGAGGAGAGAGAAGAGAAGAGGAGAGGAAAGGAGAGGAGTGGAGAGGAGAGGGGCATGTAATGATGAACCTATGTTTATGTCACTGTTTACAAGGGTTTCCAGTANAGGAGAGGAGTGGAGAGGAGAGGGGCATGTAATGATGAACCTATGTTTATGTCACTGTTTACAAGGGTTTCCAGTAGAAATTTCCTCATCTATTAACATGTTGCAGATGTGTTAAGTCTAGTGGAAGAGTTGTGATGCTGTATTAAAATTTTTGGTACCCAATGTGCATGCACTTATGTGGTGAGTAATGACATTTCCTATTGGCTGATGTCAAACCACCTGGATCATTTTGTTAATTCTNTGCATGCACTTATGTGGTGAGTAATGACATTTCCTATTGGCTGATGTCAAACCACCTGGATCATTTTGTTAATTCCGGCTGTACTGAAAGGCAGTGGTTGTAACCACTGGTCTGCTAGTGTGATTCTCATTGCAAACACCCGTTCATCTGCTGGCAAACTATGCACACCAGTCTGTCATACTGTATTTCGGCNAGTGTGATTCTCATTGCAAACACCCGTTCATCTGCTGGCAAACTATGCACACCAGTCTGTCATACTGTATTTCGGCGTGTATAGGCCGCACATTATTACAAAAAAAATGACTACAAAAAAGGGTGCAGTATATTTAAGAGATATTGGAATTTTAAAAAAATTTCCCCCCAAAACATGTTTAGAAGTTTGTCAATATACAGTCACCTTTAATGTTTTAACTTAGTTTCTAAAGTAGTCAAAAAAATATATATAATAAGAACATATGAATAGCTCATCACTAACGTGTATAAAAAAAAACAACTGTGCGCATGGGCCACGTATAATGTAAACAAACACGCTTGCTTGGCACATACATTAGTAATACAAGTATGTTATTGCACAATAACACAACTCAAAACTCTCATTAACAATACCGGGAACTGATTGAAAATGGAAAACTGAAAGCTATGCAAGGGCAGGAAGGGGAGGACACAAGTGACACGTGGGCAACACTGATAAATGAAAGTGAAGAAAAAATGTGTTGGGAGAGGTTGTGACAAGGCCAATGTCCTCTCATCTTCTTCAGCTATTTACGCTCTTTGTTCTGTCTGGCGGAATACTGCACTGTTGCCACTTTTCATTAGGCAGAGGCCAGCTGCCACGACGAAGACTCTCAATGGCAAACTAATTAGTTTGATGTTGCCATAGTTTGCTGTTGCATTGTCGGTTGGCCTCCGTATTAGCATGATGAGACCCGGCAATATTTACAGAAATACAAAAATTCAGTGCGACCTTTACTTGAAATATTAATTATCCCTAATTTTTCATCAAAAACTTCTAGTGCGGCCTACACACGCACACTGCCTATACATGGCAAAATATTATTTATATTGTACAATGTAAATTTAGTGCTTGCTCACCAAAAACCGTTTACTGCTTACCTGTGGATTCAATAACATACAAGCATAAACATTTTTATCCCATAAGATCTGGATCGAAACAAGAACTTCCATGTCGGCTCCAGCAAAGTGCTAATAAATTCAATGTGTGCATACGTCACATAACCTCCAAGATAATTATTTACATTTGAGCCGGCCAGACATTTGGCGCCAAGCTGCATCAAACATCTTGTTACTAAATTATTTTTTCAGTTAACCACAGTGAACACGCCATTTTCCATTGTCCACCGTAGTGTTGTCCATTTTGTGCATGTTGTACAAAACATCTGTATGTGTCATCTAAGAACACTTAATTTTTGTTGATGTACGAGAGATGCACACCACATCGTTAGAAGTCAATAATTTTATTGTATTTTTAGAATCTCAAAATGTTGACAAATGTTTAAATGTGAAAATATTACTTATCAATAATTAATATGAACGTGGTGAGATTTTGCNGGAAAATATTACTTATCAATAATTAATATGAACGTGGTGAGATTTTGCCACCAGTTTTCAACGCCAAGAACTGGCGGAACCTAGAACTTTGAACCAAAACCAAACCATTCCTAGTGAAAACCTCTGTTGAGCACGAACGAACACAAACCATCACCAGCTGCCATGATAGTTCGCACAGAGTCTAGCAAAACAATGGCACCAGTATGACCAACCAAACAAATTAAGACACACACATAAACAGTATTGTGCACTATATTCATCATTAACATAAAGCCTACCGAAAATNTGCACACCACATCGTTAGAAGTCAATAATTTTATTGTATTTTTAGAATCTCAAAATGTTGACAAATGTTTAAATGTGAAAATATTACTTATCAATAATTAATATGAATGTGGTGAGATTTTGCCACCAGTTTTCAACGCCAAGAACTGGCGGAACCTAGAACTTTTAACCAAAACCAAACCATTCCTAGTGAAAACCTCTGTTGAGCACGAACGAACACAAACCATCACCAGCTGCCATGATAGTTCGCACAGAGTCTAGCAAAACAATGGCACCAGTATGACGAACCAAACAAATTAAGACACACACATAAACAGTATTGTGCACTATATTCATCATTAACATAAAGCCTACCGAAAATNAACCAAACAAATTAAGACACACACATAAACAGTATTGTGCACTATATTCATCATTAACATAAAGCCTACCGAAAATGATTATTTTTAAGTTCACAAAGAAAACTATACAATATAACCATGGAATGAGTAGGTCTATTATCACACTGTGATTTTAATCCACAGGAAGTTACAAATCTTGTTAACAGGTCATATGAACTCCCCCTGTGGTGTTCATTGGCTCACCGCACAAACTGCACAATCTTGGCCTGGATGTGGATGTACTGCTGACACTCTGACAGTCTTCCACTTCAGTGGTGGCAACATGGAGTCTTTCAGCAGAGCTAACTGGTTGATGCGAGTGTCAGAAACGGGTTGTGTCCATTTTCCCCCTTATTGTGTAGGTACTCCACACTCCATCTCAGCCATATTTATAGGAGAAACTGTGTGATCATTTGCCAATGGTCTAGACAGTTCAAAGGAATATCACACAGATTGTGGTTAGGTAAAGTTACCAATGGCTAAACCACAAGGAAGGAACCTGGTGTCAGAACATCATACTCAAGGATCTGTTGAAAGGGCACATCTCGAATTCAACACTGCCGAGACATGCGCAAACAGCGTTGAAAGTTCTTCAAGGTCAGCAATTGAGTACCTAGAATTCTATACAGATGCTGCTTAGCGCTGTTGATTGCCGCTTGCAACAGACCTCCAAAGTNAGGTCAGCAATTGAGTACCTACAATTCTATACAGATGCTGCTTAGCGCTGTTGATTGCCACTTGCAACAGACCTCCAAAGTTTGGACTTGCTGGAGGGTTGAAGTGCCACTTCGACCCTCCCAGGTTCACCTTAGCTGAAATCTCTTCCTCATTATCCCCTGAAAACAATGTCGCGTACCACCTCCTCGAGTTGTTTGTGTGCTCCTACAAAGTTGGTGCCATTATCGGAGTACAAATCAGCGGGAATTCTTCTTACTGACACAAATTGCTTGAATGCAGCCAGGAAAACTGCAGTTGCAAAGTCTGTGACCAGCTTCAAGTGCACCGCCTTGGTGGCCATACAAACAAATACACACATGTATACCTTGAAGATTGCCTTCTTCCTCGTTCGNTGAATGCAGCCAGGAAAACTGCAGTTGCAAAGTCTGTGACCAGCTTCAAGTGCACCGCCTTGGTGGCCATACAAACAAATACACACATGTATACCTTGAAGATTGCCTTCTTCCTCGTTCGTACAGGTGTGGCATGGAAAGGTTCTCCAATATTCACCCAAACGGACCGGAATGGTCGAACCTGAGCGAACTGTGCTTTCGACAGTGTGCCCATTACTGGATTGAGAGTGACTGGTCTGGCTTTAAAGCACCGTAGGCACTTGTGAATCACATTTGGCACCACAGAGAGTGTAGAAATGATCCAATACTCCCTGCGGGCTACATACAAGGTTGTGGATGGCCCTGTGTGTAAACTGATGGTATGACAATGGGCAATACAGAGTCTGTACAACTGGCTTTGCTTTGGCAGCAAAATTGTGTGTTTTGCAGTCTCTGGAAGTGATGAATTGTGCAGCCATCTGCCCACCCCGATAACTTCATTTGAGTCGAGAAATGGCATTAGTAGTGACTGTGTAACTTTGGGGCACCTACTCCCTTTTCGAAGAGCAGACACTTCTTCCCTGAAGCTACATAACTGTACATGTTTGACCAATGTCACTGTAGCATCACTCAACTCCTCCATTGTAAGGAAACTACTCTTAGAATGGCTCGTTTTCTTGAACTGCTTTTGCATACAATACCCATGCTATAATGCGTGTCAATCTGACAAACTAAGATTACTTGTGAATTAAACCTAACGGATCTTCAGGGTTGCTAGACTCAATCTNGTACCACCTCCTCGAGTTGTTTGTGTGCTCCTACAAAGTTGGTGCCATTATCGGAGTACAAATCAGCGGGAATTCCTCTTACTGACACAAATCGCTTGAATGCAGTCAGAAAAAGTGCTGTTGAGAAGTCTGTGACCAGCTTCAAGTGCACCGCCTTGGTGGCCATACAAACGAATACACACATGTATACCTTGAAGATTGCCTTCTTCCTCGTTCGCACAGGTGTGGCAGGCATGGAAAGGTTCTCCAATATTCACCCGAACCGACCGGAATGCTCGAACCTGAGCGAACTGTGCTTTTGACAGTGTGCCCATTAATGGATTGAGAGTGACTGGTCTGGCTTTAAAGCACTGTATGCACTTGTGAATCACATTTGGCACCACAGAGAGTGTAGAAATTATCCAATACTCCCTGCGGACTACATACAAGGTTGTGGATGGCCCTGGGTGTAAACTGATGGTATGACAATGTGCAATACTGAGTCTGTACAACTCGCTTTGCTTTGGCAGAAAAATTGTGTGTTTTGCAGTCTCTGGTAGTGATGAATTGTGCAGCCGTCCGCCCACCCCGATAACTCCATTTGAGTCGAGAAATGGCATTAGTAGTGGCTGTGTAACTTTGGGGCACCTACTCCCTTTTCGAAGAGCAGACACTTCTTCCCTGAAGCTACATAACTGTACATGTTTGACCAATGTCACTGTAGCATCACTCAACTCCTCTATTGTAAGGAAATTACTCTTAGAATGGCTCGTTTTCTTGAACTGCTTTTGCATACAATACCCATGCTATGATGCGTGTCAATCTGACAAACTAAGATTACTTGTGAATTAAACCTAACGGATCTTCAGGGTTGCTAGACTCAATCTGGTTTGCCACCAAGACAACAGCAGCAGGTGACTTCAAATCTGGCACAGACTCCTGGGTATAATGGCCTGTATCTGGCCAGTGTTCCTGCGAAAGCTTCAGCCACGGTGGGCCTGTAAACTACCACAAATGCCTGAGAAGCTGCTTGGGAAGAGCATCGCGTGATGCCATGTCTGCTGGGTTCTCCTCAGATGGGACGTGCTTCCATGTATTGGGGGGTATGATGGCCTGAATCTCTGCTACCCTGTTAGCTACTAATGTCTTCAACTGGTGTGGTGACAGATGTAACCACGCCATCTCACAAAGCAGCCCTACTTCTGATCAGGGCAAATTCTCTCAAACGTATTAGTTGAAAAAATTTCATAGCATGAGGAGAAATATGACAGTAAAATAGTGACTGTTATAAAATAGTTTTCTCAGCCTGCTTAAAAAGGAAAAATGTAGCATAATTTTTTTATAATTGGCAAAATAAGAGCCTGCACATGAAATAATAGAGAGAGAAGCATTTACTACTCAAATATTGTTTACCACTAGAACACAGATTACTGTGAAAAGAAACACATCTTTTTACATTCATGCAGCCTCCAACTCCTTGCTTCTTCTGCAAGATTCATTGCATTGCACAGTGCACTAACAAATATTTTATTAATTGGCAATATATATACAATAAAGAAACCCCCTTCAACAATCAAGACATTTGTCGGCCCGACCTCGTTCCTCGGCCGGCAAAAGCCATCATGGGCCTTGTGCGCACAAGGCGTAGAGTTGTGTGATGCGTGTGTTCAGGGCGTCGTGTAGAGTGCACTGAAGACAGACCCGGATGGCAGACAGAATAGTGAAAAGTGTTTATGTTAGTAAGTACGTAAGAATACGTGTATTTGTTTTGACCATGCACTCCTTTGCAGGTCTTTGTAAACTAGTAAACATTGGGTAGTCTCTGCTCGCAGCTCAAGCCACACGGGTGCGTGCCATGTGGTCTGCGGGGGCTTCAACTTTGCTTTCCCTGATCTGGTAATTCTGTAAGTAAATCTTTCTGAAAAATTTTTGTTTACCCACGTAGCCGGCCAGACCCTTCCATCATACAGAGGGCCCAAAAATAATTAGGTTACCTTGTGGCTTTTCACATGTGCAACGAGTTTTTTAAATCAAGCTGGATCAGANGAGGGCCCAAAAATAATTAGGTTACCTTGTGGCTTTTCACATGTGCAACGAGTTTTTTAAATCAAGCTGGATCAGACAAGGCTTCAAGTAATATGGTTTGCGCCTCAGCACTTTTGTACTGTTTTCTCATTGCAATGGATTTATGTAGCACCGTGCATTTTTTAATGTTTTGTAGTGTATTAAATGGGGAATGGTTTTGAATTTAATATGCACATGATCGCCCTTAATTCTTATCCTTAATGACCTAGCAACCCCTATACTTGCGTTTGGTGTGGCAATTCCAACTTTGATCAACACGGTGGGTCATTACTGCGGTGAAGAGTATGGGCCCACGCGTGTGTGCTGTGTGCATGCACCCTCACCAAATGCTGGGGAACCACACTGTAGGCATGGCTAACAAAGTTTGCGTGTGCGCAGACACCAACGGAGCTAGCGGAGAGGACTTCAGCCCAATCAGTAAAAAGTGCTCCATGCTAGTTTCTATTAGTCCGGCCAATGGAGCGGCATGTCGTGTAGGGTGCCACCGCCATCAGCATAGGGATTGTGCCTGTCAGGATGAAAGCTTATCTTTCACAAGTGGGTTTTTCGCTTGAGAAACATGCTTCACTCTGCGCACTAACTCAGACTTGCTGCTTGTGCTAGGGAGCCAGGTGTCATGTTTTCTGCTGCCAAGTTTTGCGGGCCACCCGTGAGAAGCATCAGGGGAATTCGAAAGACAATGCTAGGATAAGTTATCCAGGCATGGTATCCCAATGAACGAGTGGTCAAGCCACATGGCGAGTCAGTTCCACAACAAGACTGAGGACTCCACCTTCAATTAACTCCTCCCTACTTGACACAACACACATTTTTTTAATGCATGCCTGCATTGNAGACTGAGGACTCCACCTTCAATTAACTCCTCCCTACTTGACACAACACACATTTTTTTAATGCATGCCTGCATTTTTCCGACAGGTATAGAATTTAACAAAGCATTTGAAAATTGCACACTACCAATTATGAAGACGTCCATGAAAATTGCCAGGAGTCTGCCAAACCTTCCCTAGAAACTTCCATACAAGTGGCCATGGAAACTTGCATGGAATCTNTGAAAATTGCCAGGAGTCTGCCAAACCTTCCCTAGAAACTTCCATACAAGTGGCCATGGAAACTTGCATGGAATCTTCCAAGGAAACCTTCAACATGACACATTTCTAATTTCACAACTAGCTTTCACTGCCAATCAACTGCCTCGGTTATTGGTTATTTGTGATAACGATTTGATTTCTTTAAAGTTAATGCTTCTTTTGGTTAAATATTTCTTCTCTAATTACCCGCAAAGTAAGAAAATGTCTTTGATGACAAGAATACAATCATTGTAAATAATACACAAAACTGAAATTTTACCTTTGTGCAAAAGTAACCAAGTCTCCATTATCCTTGAAATTGTCTTACTTCTTCACCAACCTTTCTTGTTCTGTTTAGCTTCGAAAGTGACATCCCACAAAAACATCTGTGTGCAGTGACAGCGGCGACATCACAATCACTTCAATACTTCAAATAAAAAGGTTTTCACAATAAAATAGAAACTCAGGCTGACCTGCCAGTTTGACACACCTGGTTTACATCATTTGTTAAAATGTCTACAGATTAATTATGACTTGGAAATGTTTTCATGTGCATATACAGGCTGATTCTAAAATCATGGGACAAACATTGAGGGGTGTAGAGCTCACTAAAACAAACAATTATTATATANTATTTACAACGTCGCCGCTAAATGCCTTTTCACAGCAATGTTTACAATAATTGCTCAAAATTGCTACCACTGACAGTAATGCAAGCTTGTTAGCGTCGGTGGAGTGATTGGCGAACAGCTTCAAATACGCCGGGTATTTCACGCACGCCACCTTTGTCAGCCAATCACGCCATATGTAGAGGTCGCCAAGCATGCGTGACTGTTGGTGGATGCATTTCCAGCAACTGTTTTAACATTTTTTGTACGGAATCACTCGTTAAGTATGCTGCTAATGAACATTTATGTTTCCGTTAATGTGTTATATTTTTGTGTTTGTGCCTCAACGCGTCACTTCCGTCCATATATTCCTATACAATAATGGTTTGTTTTAGTGAGCTCTACACCCCTCAATGTTTGTTCCATGATTTTAGAATCACCCTGTATGAATGTATATTAGGAATGGGTCGATTTGATTCCTCGATACTGCAGTTTCTTCTGTTTAATAATGAATGCTGAGTACTGAGTACTAATAAAGTCGATTTTCTGAGTATATAATTTTGCATAAAACTATGCACTGTTCGTTACACTATACCGCAAAACCTTCCTTGAACAATTCTTATAGAGAAATACTCTCTACAACCAAATGTAAACTTGGACTCGGCCAAATGCCTAATAAAGGATATTTTTTTACCACCATTTACCTAAATGAATTACATTGGTAAATGTGTATAACAAATGGCTATAAATGTTAATATATAAATTACGCACGCTTCTAGCGGACACATTGCACTAAATTTTATGTATTTCACGTTAGAGTTGCTGTGTTTCTATTAACGTAAAATGGAAACGCACTTTTTTTTGTGTGCATCAAAAATGTGTGGGCATGCAACACCTTTAAACAAAATGGCTGGACATTTCTCTACAACACTAGCGCCAGCAGACACGTTTTGGTGCCACAACAGTGTCAGTTAAATCATTGGCGTGCATATGCAGTCGTCCACATCAAAGACTTGTTTACATCCCCCCTTCCCTTGTTAGCGGTGGCATTTTTTGTGATGTGTTCCATTCACGTATTAATCATACGAGGGTAGATTCAGAAGTCATGGCAACTATTGTTTCTCTCCTGAAAATGACCTAACACAGGAAATGTACTACGTACAGTTTAAAGTGTACAACATGTACGTTTTAAAGGTGACACCACATGGGGCATTGATGCAGGAATGTCCACAAGGAACAAAGACAAACATGGCTGCTTGAAATCACGGTTTGATATATTCTCGTACAAACTGTATACACTCATGTAAACGGGTACGTATTCTACATGTACGAGCTGTTCACATCCTTCAAAGTCGTCTCCAAGGTTGTATGGTTCGTTGCTAGAGATGAGGCAGACATGGTCACAGCATTTCAANTCATGTAAACGGGTACGTATTCTACATGTACGAGCTGTTCACATCCTTCAAAGTCGTCTCCAAGGTTGTATGGTTCCTTGCTAGAGATGAGGCAGACATGGTCACAGCATTTCAACGAGAGGCGACAAACTTGGACGGATCTCGTTTAGCCGATGGTGTTTCCCGTCTGCCTCATCGCTTTAAAGTGTACACTGTACATTTACTGTGTCGGGTCATTTTCGAGAGATAAACCATTTTTGCCACGTCTTCTGAATCAGCCCTCGTAGTTTTACGGTTTCTTTGCGTAGTTGGCTTTCTACATGCATGTGACAGAAGCATCTATATGAAAAAGCTATGGCAAGTTAAAAATAAATACAATTTTTGGTTATTTTACAAATAAAACAGCAATTTTTCAACATGCCGCAACTAAGGTAATAAACATTTGTTTAAAATCTTGTGCAGGTTAAAAACATATGTGCTCTAAATAAATACATTGCATAGAACTGGCAAGAAGGGATAAAAAGTTGAAGAAAACTTGAAAATGAGCAACCAACCAAGATACACGCTTCAAACATAGCCTAGAAGCTGGAGAAAACCACCCAGCAACAGATGATTTTTTTTTTCAAAGTAAATTTGATATAGTGCACTTAAATTTAAAAAATTAACCTGTACATTTGTGCTAGCAATACATTACAATATTTTCATTCAGATTTGACTTTAGCATAAACACATTAAACTAGGTCCCTTCGATATCAACGCAAAGAGGTTTTTCTTTGTATTTTTACTTGCAACAATATTGAAAAGCAACATATGATATTTTAAAAATCAACTTCATTCATGAGCAAAGAGTTGTTTTAATGTAAATATTTTGCCAGTGATATCACTTCCGAAAGTATAGACACAGAACTACTTACGATTCAAAACCAATATCACTGTACTCTGAATTTACAAAAAATAAATTTAATTGTGTGTAGGAATTATTTTCACACTTTTAAGTATTACATTACAAATGTTAATTTTTTAAATCAAAACACTCAGATTGGGAATTGAGAATCGAAAATGAGAAATTGAACTTTGAATCGGAAAGGGGAAAAATGCATACTCGAACCATCCCTAATACAGCGAAACCTCCTTGCTGCGATCTCGTTTATCCAGTTTTCCTGCAAGTCATTTTTTTTGGACGGTCCCAACAACTAACCTATATAAACAATGTAAAAAAAAACAGCATGCTACAACTCTCAAAACATAAATTTCCCATGTATTGATCAATAAGATATTCTACCTGAGTCAAAATATATGAAATACAATGGATTTTTGATGATACGTTCCCGTTATTTAGTACTTTTTACTGGATTTCCCGTNGGAAAAATGCATACTCGAACCATCCCTAATACAGCGAAACCTCCTTGCTGCGATCTCGTTTATCCAGTTTTCCTGAGAGTCATTTTTTTTGGACGGTCCCAACAACTAACCTATATAAACAATGTAAAAAAAAAAAACAGCATGCTACAACTCTCAAAACATAAATTTCCCATGTATTGATCAATAAGATATTCTACCTGAAAGTCAAAATATATGAAATACAATGGATTTTTGATGATACGTTCCCGTTATTTAGTACTTTTTACTGGATTTCCCGTCAGTACATTTGCCAAAGATTGCTTTCCAGGTATCCTGTTACACTTCCCTGACCAACTTACACAGCAAAAATTTCAAAATGTTAATGTTTTTCCGAACATAAATTACACATTTCTGTATCGGTAGCAATTAACCATAACATAACCTCCATTTATGAAAGCTCGGAACCCAAAAAAAGTTACAATGAAAAGATAAGAAACAATGCATTGTACCAGTTCAACGAGAACCACTATAAAAGTGTTTAAATGATTATTTTAATGAAATAAAAAAATCAACAAAGAAAATGTGTGTAATAATAGTTACATTTAAAGATACAACAAAATTGTCCCCAGGTTCAAAAATATGCCATTAAGGTGCAATAAACTAAGTAACAGTACAATTCATAATGTGGCATGTAGAAGTGCTAGAATCTAATACGTATTTTCTCCTTAAATACGTTTTAAACTATTTTATCAAAATTCTCTGACTTCACACAAATTTCCCTGACTATTCCAGAAATGTAAAATTCCCTCACTTTCCAGGTTTTCCCTGATGCTGGCCACCCTGCAAAACAACAAATGGTGCTATCAATAGTATTGTATACATTCCACAACAGTTTTTGTGTCCTACAGACTACCTTTCTTCTTCCTACGTCTTTGCTGCGTTTGTAGTTAGGCTACAAAGAGAAACAATCTCACCATATTCTTATTCTTACATGTTTACTGCACTCTTAAGTTGGCGACAATGAGAACGAATCACACAATCTCCGACTCTGTATTCAACAATCTACGGCCTTGTTACTGTAAACGGAATTTGAAATGAGGTTAGAGCCCTTTAGGCTGTTGGTTTAAACAAGCATGCATTTTGAGGATATGTACAATATTTATTAGGTCTAAAACGAATCACACAATCTCCGACTCTGTATTCAACAATCTACGGCCTTGTTACTGTAAACGGAATTTGAAATGAGGTTAGAGCCCTTTAGGCTGTTGGTTTAAACAAGCATGCATTTTGAGGATATGTACAATATTTATTAGGTCTAAAACGAATCACACAATCTCCGACTCTGTATTCAACAATCTACGGCCTTGTTACTGTAAACGGAATTTGAAATGAGGTTAGAGCCCTTTAGGCTGTTGGTTTAAACAAGCATGCATTTTGAGGATATGTACAATATTTATTAGGTCTAAAACGAATCACACAATCTCCGACTCTGTATTCAACAATCTACGGCCTTGTTACTGTAAACGGAATTTGAAATGAGGTTAGAGCCCTTTAGGCTGTTGGTTTAAACAAGCATGCATTTTGAGGATATGTACAATATTTATTAGGTCTAAAACGAATCACACAATCTCCGACTCTGTATTCAACAATCTACGGCCTTGTTACTGTAAACGGAATTTGAAATGAGGTTAGAGCCCTTTAGGCTGTTGGTTTAAACAAGCATGCATTTTGAGGATATGTACAATATTTATTAGGTCTAAAATCATGCATTTTGAGGATATGTACAATATTTATTAGGTCTAAAATCAAAGTCCGCATGCATAGTTTTCCTGCATAGTTCGTTTTTTTCTTGTTGGTCAACTGCAAAAAGGGAATAATCGAGAATCCACTGTATATATATTTTAAACTCAAATGCATCATGGTCAAACAACTATAAAATGTAATGTTCCATGATTACAGAGAATAGTTTCAATAATTGATGCTGGAAAAACCAGTATTGAAAGAATGATACAGGCATAAGAATGATACTGAGACCACAGAAAATAAAATATGGATATAGGCATATGATCCATTAATGAATGATGTTTAGAAGTTCCATTGTAAAGTCTGCCTTGGTTACGAAGTCAAGATTTTGACAGTTCTGCGAAAGTAGCACCAATGTTTACTTTCCGCTTGTGTATCCACGTTCATCTCTAATGTGTGGAAAAACCAATTAAAATGATTCACAATAACAGTAAAAAGTTATAAATAACAAAATAACATACTTATTTTAGCTGCACGATTCCTGTAAATAAAATGGCCATTTTATTTCTGTTATGTTGGTGCTAATATTATGCATACAGATACTTACCATATTTAGCTGAATGCAAGACAATAATTTTTCCCTATTTGTAAATACATATACACATTTCAAATCCATCTTGCATTTGAGAATCCAATTTAAATGGACTTTTTGGCAGACATTTCCAGTGCTTTATTTATATTAATGAGGTGCTGTATGTCATTATTTATGTGTCTAATCATTTATAAATAAAATAAAATCAAAAATTTAACATGAACATAAATACAAAAACCCTTGACATGGTACACTGCACGAAAAATTGGTAGGCCTAGCAGCATCCATGCTTTGTTTTGGTTGGTCACATCACAGNAGAGCCCTTTAGGCTGTTGGTTTAAACAAGCATGCATTTTGAGGATATGTACAATATTTATTAGGTCTAAAATCATGCATTTTGAGGATATGTACAATATTTATTAGGTCTAAAATCAAAGTCCGCATGCATAGTTTTCCTGCATAGTTNAGGATATGTACAATATTTATTAGGTCTAAAATCAAAGTCCGCATGCATAGTTTTCCTGCATAGTTCGTTTTTTTCTTGTTGGTCAACTGCAAAAAGGGAATAATCGAGAATCCACTGTATATATATTTTAAACTCAAATGCATCATGGTCAAACAACTATAAAATGTAATGTTCCATGATTACAGAGAATAGTTTCAATAATTGATGCTGGAAAAACCAGTATTGAAAGAATGATACAGGCATAAGAATGATACTGAGACCACAGAAAATAAAATATGGATATAGGCATATGATCCATTAATGAATGATGTTTAGAAGTTCCATTGTAAAGTCTGCCTTGGTTACGAANAATATGGATATAGGCATATGATCCATTAATGAATGATGTTTAGAAGTTCCATTGTAAAGTCTGCCTTGGTTACGATGTCAAGATTTTGACAGTTCTGCGAAAGTAGCACCAATGTTTACTTTCCGCTTGTGTATCCATGTTCATCTCTAATGTGTGGAAAAACCAATTAAAATGATTTACAATAACAGTAAAAAGTTATAAATAACAAAATAACATACTTATTTTAGCTGCACGATTCCTGTAAATAAAATGGCCATTTTATTTCTGTTATGTTGGTGCTAATATTATGCATACAGATACTTACCATATTTAGCTGAATGCAAGACAATAGTNCATACAGATACTTACCATATTTAGCTGAATGCAAGACAATAATTTTTCCCTATTTGTAAATACATATACACATTTCAAATCCATCTTGCATTTGAGAATCCAATTTAAATGGACTTTTTGGCAGACATTTCCAGTGCTTTATTTATATTAATGAGGTGCTGTATGTCATTATTTATGTGTCTAATCATTTATAAATAAAATAAAATCAAAAATTTAACATGAACATAAATACAAAAACACTTGACATGGTACACTGCACGAAAAATTGGTAGGCCTAGCAGCATCCATGCTTTGTTTTGGTTGGTCACATCACAGATAAATATACAAAGAAGACATGGAACCTGAACACTGAGTAAAATATTTATTAGCACAGGTCACATACTGATTACCATAGTGCACTATTTCTCCACTATACTGGATACGCAGTGAGTATATGTAGCGATAATCGTCCACCTAGCATCCCTTAAGTGTTGCATAGTTTTACCATGTGTAATCTACAAGATAAGTATAAAAGAATACCCCAACTTTGAAGGTCTATAATATCAAAACCAAACAACCTACAACCTTGACTGGCCAATCAAATGAACCGTGGAATGGTGAAGTTTGTTTACCATACATTCATAAATGTTCAATATGACCACCATGAGTGGCCAGAACGACATCTAAGCGATAATCAAACTCATTCCACACTCTTGTCAGCATATCAGGTGTTACGGTTTGGATGGCATCCGTAATTCTTGTTTTGAAGTCATCAATGTTAGTCGGCAATGGTTCACAAAACACTTGATCCTTTATGTACCCCCATAGAATAAAATCGCAATCGGTAAGATCCGGACTTCTTGGAGGTCAGTGATGAAGAACCTGGTCACTAGTTGCTCTGGGGACAATCCAGCGTTGCGGCAACGTTTCGTTCAGGTATCCGCGAACAACTAGGTGCCAATGGGGTGGCGCACCATCCCGCTGGAAAATGAAGTGCCCCGCCGCCTCTTCTGAGGAAACAACCACTCTGTAAGCATGTCCAAATAATGGATTCCAGTAACAGTGGGCTCGTGAAAAAATAAAGGGCCGAAAACTGTCTCTTTGGACACAGCGCAAAACACGTTCACTTTGGGGGAAGCATGCTCATTTTGGTGGTTTCATGTGAATGCTCCTGACCCCATATCCACACGTTGTGCCTGTTCACCTTACCATTTATATGGAACGTCACTTTATCGCTAAAAACCAGCTTATACATGAAGGCATCGCGTCTACCTCGTTCTGGGCACATAAAGGAAACATCAGATCGTCCCCTTCACATGGACGTGTCGAATGCGAGCTTGCTACCCGCTCACCACCTCAAACCAAGCGTTACGAACGCCATCCAAACCGTAACACCGGACATGCTGACAAGAGCGTGGAACGAGTTTGATCATCACGTAGATGTCGTTCGGACCACTCATGGTGGTCATATTGAACATTTATGAATGTATGGTAAACAAACTTCATGGTTCCACGGTTCATTTGATTGGTCAATCAAGGTGGTAGGTTGTTTGGTTTTGATATTAAAGACCTTCAAAGTTGGGGTATTCCTTTATACTCATCCTGTATGAAAGAAATATGTTGTCAGAAAACGTGCGCTTTTGTTGGCGAAGTTGGCTAATTCTGGTTAAAGTAATCATCATAAAGTAAAGAACATAAAGTTCTTTAGTAAAAAAAAGTGTAGGGCATACTATGATGATAATTTTAAGTGCATAGTTGTTGAGATATGCCAAAGCAAGTAACAACAGTGCTAATTCAAAACACTTTGGCTCATGTGAAACGAATGTGAGACAGTAGCATTATTCAAAACAGAAGGTTAAAAATGTAATCTCAACTGACAAAGTATTTAGAAAATGTAAAAATAGCAGTTTTAGTGACATTGAGAAAACTATAGTGGACTATGTTCATCAAAAAAGTAAGTAAATGCATGTAATAACCACTGTGGTCATCAAAAGATTTAATTCATTATTTCTTGTAACAACCAAACTGTTCTTTCCATGTATTTTTTTCTTCCTAGTAAAGGTTCAAAGTTAGGGTGTCTCTTGCATTCGGGTAAACATGGTATTTGACTACTTAAAAAAGTAAAGCTTCTCTCACACAAGTAATACTTCTGTAAGAATTACTTTGTCAAGAAGCTGTTCTGGAATTCATTACTTAATAAATAATGCTTAAAGAAGAAGCATTACTTCATAAAGTACACGACTTATTTGCCAAACAAGTCCAACTATGAACCCCGGCCTAACAAGTCTTTCCTAACCAGGTACTGCATTTACCAGAATATAAGAAAAGTTTTTTATTCCAACTTTTATGTCGAAAAAATTGAGGGTCATCTTGTTTTCACATAACAAATATTTTCAGGTCAACGTTTTTGCTTGGGCAGTAGCAAATGACGTGTCTATGTTTATACACTAGGTATGTGTATGTTACTCACAATTTAAAAATAATAAACAGGCTGTGCTTATAATAATAAAAAAAGTATGTACAATGAGCGACTTCCTTAGATTCAAATTCTTCTTTAATTTAAGTATGTAGCAGAACACTGATACAACCCCTCACAGTTTCAGGGAATATGGTAGTTAGTGAGGGATGGTCTTAAAATAAGTTTTGGGAAAATTTTAATTTATTTTAACTAACTCCCAAAATTACAGAATTAGAAATTATTCGCATCAAGTCCATTTTCTTCTCTTGTGTGCAAATTACATTTTTTTAACTCAACACAAATTTATTATTTTGATAGACAGAAATCTGAAGGAAAAAAAAAAAGATTCCCTAGAAGGGCATATTCGGTCTCCTTTTGTCTCCAGAAATGTTAAATATAGAGCAGCACAAAATTTTGACCAAATGAAAAACACATTTTAAGTGGCTTCTTGCAGAAAAATTGAAAAAAATTTGCTATTGAAATGGTAATATTATTTAAATAGGCAAATAACTTTTGGGTAAAATAAAATAATACCGTAGATGCACATATTGGACTTCCATTTGTTGCAAAAAAAACCTCATTAAAATTTTTTTATCTTTTTGTTTTAAAAAACACCATAGGACTATGAAAAAGAGAGAAACCGGGGGGGGACTTCGATTTACATAGAACTGTGAATTATTCTTAGTTTCATACAACTACAGTAAATTATGACACGTTGTTGTGACCAACCTACACAGCATGTAAACAGTAAGCACCTCCACATGCAAAGTACTGTCTCAGCTGATGGTTGTTGCTGGATGCGTGTTGTTATGTTGGCTATCTTTGCGATATTTATGGAAGAAAATAGTACTCTGTATTAAAAATTATAATTTAGAAATTTAATAGTAATTACAACATTTTTCGTTAAAGTATGTTCCTAGAATAATGTACAATTTTTTTAGTTGTAGAGAATGGCCTTTAAAAACCTTTAGAAATATTATGGTAAAACATGCGAACATTATGGTTATGTAAAACGTCTCTCCACCTGACTGGTGAATGCAATTGCCTTTAAGCTCTTTTTCGTCAAAAATTATCTATATGCGAGAATTCCTAGCTTTTGGTTTCAGCATGTTATATAGGCAGTTAATTATTTTTGCATTTGCGTATTCCATTAAACGTAGTTCGTCGTAGGTGCCTTTTTAGAACAGTCTCCTCAGTGAAATGAAATATTGACACGTGTCTGCCGCTTTGTTAAAGGGTTTGTTGTGTGCTTTGGCCGCCATTTTCATTGACCATGAAGCGCAGTGCGAGCGACAAAAGTATTTACGTTATAATGTTTATATTCAATGGTGTCAAGAAAGAGCTCAAGTGGTTTGTTAATTGAATAACTCAGAAAATAAGTTATTTCCTATCAGTGGCCAGCAAGTAATTTTACTGAAGTAATCATCCAAGGCTCGCCACGTGTTTAGAAATTACAAAGTCAACAGTAAGTTTGCATGTTTTGAAAACAATGTTTTTTGAAATTGTTAAAATATTTGAAATGTTTCTGGCCTTAAAACAAAAGCCTTTTACACTAATTAATTTTACCAAAAATTTATAAAGATTTTTACAGGTGTAAAATTTGCTGAAAATGATTACATTGCCATATCGCATATCGGTATTAACAGTGACATATTTATCTCGTTTTGTTCTTGCTTGAGGTTTCGAAATGTATGTGGCGTAATTAAATGCTCTTTTAGTTGAGATGGGACGTCTCATGTTGCCCGAAATTTACCACCCGTCGACTGTGTTTCGACTGCACCTAGTAACACATCACAGTTTTCATGAACATAATGTCAACATCTGCAGGAGAATAATGGTGTTCTTACATACCGCATAACACAGAAGAAGATGCCTTACCTTGCTGTGGAAACGCCGTCGTAGACTGTCCTTGGGTTAGGCAGTTTTTAGACGCAGTTGTCCACATCCGCGATGGCCGTCAAGTGGACCCGTGCCTTCCGCAAATGCAGCGAGGCAGTCATGTCATAACGACCCGGAAGTATACTGCCAGCAGAAGGCTTCCAGAGTTGCAGCCGCGAACACTGGTGTCGCCTGGAGTGTCGACGCAAAGTATAGCAGCGCTTCTGAGTTACTGACGTGGACCAACGAAAAATTATAATGACCTCTGCACAGGTTCAAATGTTTTAAATAATAAATCCTGATTGGTTTTCTTTTTTAATGTAACGAAGTAGACTCCAGCTTGTGGAAGCGAAAGACATAAAAGAAAAACAGATATACCAGTTACATCATTGGAATATGTACAGCGAGTAACGCGTTTACTTTAGGGATGGACAGATACCAATTACAATACAGATATANGGATGGACAGATACCAATTACGATACAGATATATCGGCCGATAAACCCAAAATCTGCAATGGTTACAATCAGCCATGGTCCAACCAAATCATTTCATCAACCCAAATAACCTNTATCGGCCGATAAATCCAAAATCTGCAATGGTTACAATCAGCCATGGTCCAACCAAATCATTTCATCAACCCAAATGACTTTATCAGTATGGAAATTATAACACTTGATTATCTTGCAAGACATGTTTTCACAAACAAAGCATTTTTATTTTTGCAACCAAAAAACTATTTTCTTAATTTCATTTTTATCCTTTAGTAACATTTGATTTGAAATTACTTAACGGAAACAGATATAACTGGCTTTGTTGTTGCTACATATTTAACTATATATAGGACGTACTTGGTGATATATCGTTTCCAGCATGACATGGTGCACTATCAAGAAAATGTTTTTAATAGCAAATTGCATGGTACAAATTGGCGCAATTGTATTTCTAAACGTGGGCATGTAGGTATAATAGTTATATTCTTTTTAATTATTACAAAAATTGAATTTATTTAGAGTAGTTTGTTATTGGCTGGATGTAAAACACGTAGAACTCACTTTTAATCATATATATATATATATTATTCCATTTTTCAACAGGAACATGTTTTATGTAAACGTCAAGCACGTATTCGTTTTTCATCATGAACAAAAAATTACCCATGAATACGGCCTAGAAATTTTAACGAACCGCAAAAAGATGCGAAATACGTAATACTGAGGAATTATGTTTATTCACAAAATGCTGTAATAATTCCCGTATTCGCAAAAAAATGACGAANTAATTCACGCTCTGAACTTGCGCGCTTTATTTTTAAAAACAGTCATATTTATTTATCTTCTGTGCTTTGTGGTTAAGTTCTTGACAAATGTAGCATTTGCAACTATTGGACGAAGCTAGTGGTTGTAGACAGCTACCTATGTCACAAAACTGGTTAAGAATGCTAAAAATAGTTACCGTTTTAAATAGTGGCCCGGAGTTTCATAAAGTGATGGTTTTTTTATAAACTGACCAAAGTGCTAAACTGCAATGTAAACATTGACTGGGCNTGTATATATATGTGTGTATGTATATATATATATATATATATATATATATATATATAGAGAGAGGGGGAGGGGGAGAGATAATCACAGTGGCGCTCGTTCATGGACAGAATTATGACGTGTATTTTATTTATAAACTAACATCTCTAACCAAACATGTTGGTGATATGACGAAAGTAAGTAGTACGTATACATAAAGCAGATGAATATTTATTTTTGTGGAATGTAATTCACGCTCTGAACTTGCGCGCTTTATTTTTAAAAACAGTCATATTTATTTATCTTCTGTGCTTTGTGGTTAGGTTCTTGACAAATATAGAATTTGCAACTATTGGACGAAGCTAGTGGTTGTAGACAGCTACCTATGTCACAAAACTGGTTAAGAATGCTAAAAATAGTTACCGTTTTAAATAGTGCCCCGGAGTTTCATAAAGTGATGGTTTTTTTATAAACTGACCAAAGTGCTAAACTGCAATGTAAACATTGACTGGGCGAAAAAAAAACCCCGTGCTTAAATACTGCCCTGTTATATGCACAGTGGCATGAAAAAAATACTGCATTTCAAGCAAATTTGTGTAATTTTAATATTGTCAGGAACACAATACAAATAGGTTTCTGCCATTTCTTTGTAGAAACGTATTTACTATGCAAGGAGTAATATTAATTTAATCAATAATAAAATATTTACAAGTATTTTTTAATTAGGTTGTGGATTTGTGTTGGAGTAATATTGAACTGAACAAGATTTATTTAAAATATTCTTATCTACAAATGAACAAAAGCTGTAAGTATGTCGGCAATGTAAAAAACTTGTAAAACTCAAATGCTAGTGAATGTTCTTGGAGAGTTTTAAATGTCTCGATTAAGTACAAGATTTATTGCAAAACAATTACTGTGACGTGACAATGTGTGTCACATGACAAGTGTGCTTTCGTAAGGTTGTCCTGTAATCCTTAATATTAAATATTATTGAATTTTTTCCACTTAAGTATGCACTGATTAAAAGAATGAATATCAAATTCTATTTAGTTTGAATGAAATCTTTACAAAAACAACATTCTAATAATAATGAATACATTTTTTTGCTATAAAATTTGACTACATGAAATTTTTTTTTGCCAAATGGTGAAATTTTATGATGAAATCAGCTCATTTTATTTACCGTAAAAGTGTGGTCCTACCAACGAATGTTGGTCATCAAAACCGCTGAGAGCACACAGCACGAAATGCATGCTCGCGATTAAGGTCATGTTGCCATCTTGATCACGACTGTACCCTAAAATTCCATAGTTTTCTACTCCGTTTGTCGTGGGTTGGCACTACTGCGGGATGTTCCGAAGTGAAAACAGTTTGTAAACATCTTCTATTACGTTTTTAGTTACCTCAATGATCCAATTTATAAATACACAATTAACTAGATTTAAATCTTGTTTCTTTTTTTAAATTTACCAGTGGTTACTGGAACAAAAGATATAATTTTATATATAAGAAGAAATAAATCTCTTGGGCATATAATTACATACGCATAATTATTTTTTACATGGTCTTCATCATGATGGTTAGTCCTACGAATGTTTACGACAAATACACTTGAAATAATACAGTGCAGTAAAAAATACTGGAAGAAAATTTACTATCTATTGTTGAGTTGGACCTGGTGGCCAAATATGAAAAAATGAGCCTTTAAGTTTGCATACTTATTTGCATGCTAATTTTTTATCTGACACTAAAGGAAACAAAAAAAGTTAAGTTTTGAGGGTATTTTGATGTTACTCAGACACCATATAAAATATTTAAAAAAGAAATGATTTTGTATTTGCAGGATCGGCCACAAAGTATCTGTATCAGTAATATCTGCAAAATGGGGTTTGGTTGGTAGACTTCAGCTCCAGCTGGAGCGGACGGCTGAGCATGCTGGCTCTGCTGTCAACTGATGTCCATTGAGTTAAATTAATATTTTGTTTAAAAACCATGTAGGGTTTATGCATGATACAATTAAGCACTGAACTTTACAGGAAAAAAAAAACTACTTTTAATTACAAAAGATAACATCTTTGCAAATAGCAATTTCTCGTTAAAATGTATTGTGTAACATTTACAGGCAAAACAGTTTGCTTTGAAATGCTAGTGATGATAAGTGCAACTATTTTAAGTGTCAGATAATCTTAAAATTTCTACAATGGCCAGCAAGCACGTGCAGCAGAGGGGGACGCACTTTTTTTTTTGGCTAGACAAAAGCTTCCCTTCTTGAAGGCATGTAAGAGGAGGGAGGAAGAAAGGTGCATGGCTGAGAGAGAGAGAGAGGACACAAGGTGCCATGCTGGTTGCTAGGTAACTGCTTCCTCTCTTGTCAGGTATGTGAGGGGAGGTAGCAAGCCAGACTCGCACCATACCGCAGACGTGTTAGGAAGACTACGCGCTGCAGAACAGTGACAAACAGTGGCATGCATAACATACTTCACATCCAGTTACTAGAAGTTTGAATAAACCACCAGCTTAAAAACGATTGTTGCCGGACCGAAATATACTCATATCTCGAAAACATTATATTGACTTAAATTCTGTATTCTACATTTTTTATTGTTTAANAATCATAGGTGATGGGACCAAGATATACTCATATCTCGAAAACATTAGATTGACTTAAATTCTGTATTCTACATTTTTTATTGTTTAATTTTCTTTAACTGTCACATTCTCTTCATACTTTTATGAAGAAAAATTTTGAGNCCGAAATATACTCATATCTCGAAAACATTATATTGACTTAAATTCTGTATTCTACATTTTTTATTGTTTAATTTTCTTTAACTGTCACATTCTCTTCATACTTTTATGAAGAAAAATTTTGAGTACTAAATAAAATAACACTATAAAAATTTGAGGCAATTTTTTTTATCGGATTAGATTATCGTAATTGTATCGGCTTTCAAGAGATGTATTGGATATAGAAAATATCGGGCAGATTTCCATATAGGACAATTACTACTTACCTACATCAAAACGTGTCGCTAAGCTGCTCACATATAGGTAATGAGAAAACTATTGGCTTGGCTATNAGAAAATATCGGGCAGATTTCCATATAGGACCATTACTACTTACCTACATCAAAACGTGTCGCTAAGCTGCTCACATATAGGTAATGAGAAAACTATTGACTTTGCTATAGAATTTTTTACTACTGCAATGGACATAAGTTGATTAAGATACATAGTTAGTTCACTTGAAAATATGTTTGAAATGTTGCAGCTTTCTTGCCCAGTCAACAGAAACAATACTTCATAATGCTTATGGAAAATAAGCTAGTCTCAGTTTGATTTGTAAGCATAACGTTGTTGNACTTTGCTATAGAATTTTTTACTACTGCAATGGACATAAGTTGATTAAGATGCATAGTTAGTTCACTTGAAAATATGTTTGAAATGTTGCAGCTTTCTTGCCCTGTCAACAGAAACAATACTTCATAATGCTTATGGAAAATAAGCTAGTCTCAGTTTGATTTGTAAGCATAACGTTGTTGATATTAAAATTTTTCATCAAATAATTTCATATGGTAACAAAATATTTGAAATATTATCTGTATTGAAATACAAAACCATAAACACTTGGAGTTTGTAACTATCACATTTTTTTCGCTGAATTCACCTACAATTTGAGTATACTTAAAACTACGAGATAAAACTGTGCGCATCGTTTGTTATAGACTGCAAATTTGGTCAAATATATTTAACAAGATGTTAATTGTGGTTATTATGCAGTAGCAGTTTGGACATTACAGTTTATATGTGATACTGAAGTACATATTAGGAATTCAGGGAAATTGTTAGTCAATAAATTTTCATTCAAAATAATAAATTACTTCACTATTACAAGTTGCATTAGCTCATCAAAAAGGCAAGGCAGGGTAGTTAACAGTTTGTAGAAGCAATGAGGCTTTTTATAAATTAACAGCAGTACCGAGCAGGCATGGATGACAACATATCACATTAACACAAACATTATTTGCCACAAAAAAAATTACAATGCAAAAAGATTCATGGTTTTATAAATAAATAACATTTATTTTTGCCTTGTAGCTGGAGTGGGAGAGGACGTACAAAAAAACAAAATGGTGAGTAAGTCTTACAAAGGTTTCGTTATTACATGCCTCATGAAAATTATTAGCAGCAGAATCACTGCAATATTTAAATAGTAACTCCTTTTGTTTTCACGTAATTAAGACAATGAAAATGAGAACACAAGCTGAAAATTACAGAATTCCACACTTGTGAAACCAATTACTGCTCGCTAAAAAGTATGTGGCACTCAAGCTTTTATAGCAAGTTGTATTTATACTTCTGCTATATAATTTTATTCAAAAAAGTTTGCATATTACAATAATATTTATATATGTTTGATTGATCCCCTGGTTTTCTTGTGAGAAGCGATTGAAAATAACTGCAGTGTTCGCTAGGAGTTAGATCGCACACTGTTTAAATGTTTTTTTCCCCAATGACAAGTGGTTATTTTTACATCTGGGGCATCATTACATTCTTAAGGCATTTACATTTTTCATTAAATTCATAGATTTATAATTTAATTTAATGTCGTTTTTATGCCAGAGGTGATTAAATATGGACATAAATCTGCTCTGTAAAACTTCGCACTGCCCAATAGTTTTCAACATTTTTAATAACAAAAGGGGAGGGTAAATATACGCTTATCAGATACAAAAAATTGCTTTAAATATTTAAAAAGTAATTATAATCCATTCATGGTTACTTTACATTTTTTTGAAGGTCTGCTAAAGTTCTACTTCCAGGATATTCGTGCGCTTCGTGCAAACTAAGCCTAGAAATTTACACTACAGGACAACGCACCGAATTCGCGCGCACTCAGTTGTAATAATATATGCATGAGAAATATTTTTTACTAGGCTCCACCAACACACACGTTTTCCCAATGTTTTTATTCATATTTATTATAAACAAAATATTAAAATTTATAAATAAAATTACTGATAGGTAGAGCTAGAGAAAAATCGAGTTTTATCAGAGTCAACAAAGATCGACTCGTCACTTGAGTTGAGTCTTTGCACAACACACATTGAGTCACTGAACATGCAAGTCGAGTCACTGTGCTTTTAGGTTTTAAACAACAAATATTCAAACCTAACAATTTGTCTCTCGTGAATTAATAATTTCACGATACTAAACCGCTAAAGTTGCACCCAAATTAAAACAATAACTCGGCTACATGCCTTGACACTAGGTTGACGTTTGTGATGATCGGCAAACATGAAATGCCTGTCTTCGGGCACGTCCAGAAATATGCATACCGGTAAACTTGTCATTACTTTTCTCATCAAACAACTATTTAAAAAAAAATGTGTTTAAAATAAACCACAACTATTAGGTAACAACAACTTTAAATGTGGACTGCGTGTGCTCACCTTGCGGCATGTTGACCCACCAGCCTGAGAACTTCCCTCCCACTCCACCCCCATAATAGTTATCTTTTTTTTCCTATGAGCGTCATGGTGCTGACATTACCATTTCTGCCAGTCACTCACACGGCAAGAGGNGCAATAGTTATCTTTTTTTTCCTATGAGCGTCATGGTGCTGACATTACCATTTCTGCCAGTCACTCACACGGCAAGAGGGAAAAAATAGCGCTGTGAATAACCTAGGCAAAGAATTATTCTTATCGGTAGAAACCATTCCCAACCTTTTTTCTTGGCAAACCATGACTGAAAGAGGGGGAGGAAGTTATAAGTGGCTGCCATTATACCCATGTACATAGGTACAAATTTACATTTATGGTACAAACTCGATTTCAAATAAAATTCTTCATATACTGAACTCGATTTGACTCGAAGCTGTACATATCAAACTAGCCCATCACAAATAAAATATAGGTAAAACTACAATTTAACAAACAATAAGATACTTTCTGGTTAACAGAGGTATAAAACGCTTGTGATACATGGCATATTAAAAAAAAAATTAAACAAGTCACACATGGGGTGATTTTTCAAGTTTCGATTCAAAATGTGTGAAGAAATCGCGAATAGACTATATATAATTAGNGACTTGACTCGAAGCTGTACATATCAAACTAGCCCATCACAAATAAAATATAGGTAAAACTACAATTTAACAAACAATAAGATACTTTCTGGTTAACAGAAGTATAAAACGCATGTGATACATGGCATATTAAAAAAAAAACTAAAGTCACACATGGGGTGATTTTTCAAGTTTCGATTCAAAATGTGTGAAGAAATCGCGAATAGACTATATATAATTAGAGCCAAGATTATACAAAACCAAAATAACACAGAAATGAGAGCTAATACACAGCATAACACAAAAATTGAAGTTAAAACATACAAAATTTTTTTTTTAGCCAAAATATCTAAAACGCCCATAATAGAATAATATAGATCATAAAACTCATCCAGACTCTCTGCGCGCTTACCTTGTTCAAAATCCGCATTGGTCTTGCATTTCAACTCAAAGGTAGTTTTCAGGTCAGGCAAGTCACAGCATGTAGAAATAAACTTTCGGCATTTTGAGCTATCAGATTCTACATTATTTGCAAGGGCCAATGAGCGCTGCAGTCTGTCTTCCGCACGCTCCATGTGACTAGCCAACACTTCAACCTTCTCAGTCATGATGCAAATAAAGCACAAACGCACTATGTAAACAAACAAATCGATACAAAGTCCACAATACATTAGCCAATCTCACCTGCGCAGCAGTCAATTTGAGTCTCGACTCGAACATCACTCTGACGAAGTTACGACGCCATCTTGCGGTACTTTTTATTTGTTACCGTTAACGTACATGTATATATAATAATTAAAGGTCACAAACTTATTGCGCACCAAAAATCTTTACCAATTGCATGACACGTAGGAGACACCCCTAATCTTCAGATGCGGACTTACAATTTTCGGCACCACATCCACACATGAATGGCGTCAATCTCAGCACAAAAGGAAATACAACGAGAACGATGCGAGTAAACTAACAACCAACATGAGAATTGTTGGTTCTATCCGGCCTGGAGGACCAAATGTCTGGACTTGGGGTATGAAAGAATGGACTGTATACTAAAACATTTTACCAATAACCCAGGTAACGACTTACCACGGTCACGCCATGCGAACAACTGGTGGTAAACCAAAATGGCTTCGGCTTCCGCACCAGTGTAGCTCCACCACCGAGGGCGGGAAGTTTGAAACACTAGACCAGCAACCTGGCCCAGACACCGCCCGAACTTCGTGGTTAGGTTCTTCATAACAATTACACGAGGATAGTATTTTTAGTCAGCTGCTTACATTGCAAAATTAGTTTAGAATGTCAAAAATTGTAACGGTAGATAGTTAACAGGAGTTTGAAAGTGAATGGTACTTACTGTGTGTTTTGATAAACCGGAAAGAGTAGAAATATTGCCATATAAACATTGAGTGGACGTGAGAAGACAAATGCATTAACACCGCTAAGCCGTAAAAAAAAAAAAAAAAAATACAGCCGCACTGGAAGCAAATATGTGTAAAGCAAAGAGGTTTATGCCAGTTCTTTGTAGGAAAACTTGACAGCTCTACGGTTAGAAATTTTGTGGAAATATTTGTAACATGCATTTTCTTCTTATCACAATCTTTTCTTGCTTTTTGCTGTTAGGTTGCGAATTTGTGTCTTGAGTAATATTTCACAGTGAAAAGGCATTTTGTCGGTGTTTGCTGTTATTTCAATTTACCTCAGTTTTATTAATTTTCTCCCCATCATTCATTACTAAATACATGGTACTATACGTTCCAAATGGAAGGCAAACTACCTTGCACAAAAACACTGGGGAAGTCATTTACCAATTTACCAATTTTTTGAGCAGCTCTAAATGTCTTGAAAAGGATAAGATTGATCAAACAAAATTGACCAACTGTGGCAATGTGCATTACAAGATGAATAAAATATTATAAATGCATATATATAAATATAAATGTATGTTTTCAATATTATCTAATATGCAGCTTTGAACTTTTTGGAATTTCGTTTGAATATGCTCCCACTGTTTATGTTATATTATTTGTGTTAGTACTAGGCCTACTACTAATGTAGGCATATTTCAGACCCTCCTATACAGTATTTAATTCTGTTAAGTATTGTCTGTACTGAAAGAATCACAATTTTTGAAATCGAGAATCCAGGAAAAGTGGAATCGTTACATCCCTATTTTATAAACACAACTACAACCTCCGCAAATTTATAATTTTACACAATTTTTATTAATTGTATCTAAACTTACTAAAGTTTCTACAGAAATTACTTGTGCAATTCTTAAAAAAAAAAATGGATTATATAAAATTTATATAAATAAAATTTAGTTGTACCTGGAGCATAACGTCTTAATAATTCTTTTCTACTTTAATATTTCCCATGTTACCTAGGCAAAAAATGACTCTGGTCCTACAGACACAAACTTCCTATCTTCAAATGTTTAATTTTAGAATGGAAAATTATTTTTGAAAGATATACGAACCGTATTTACTCGTTTCTAAGATCCACCTTTTTTGCGACTTTTTGAGGTCTGAAAATGGGCAGAGTCTTAAAATCAATGGCATTTTACACGCTAACATATTCAAATATGTCGGTATAAAAAAAATTAAGGGGTTTTAATTCCACAAGACTTCAAATAATACATGTGTTTTTATTCTGTTAATAAGAAATTTACGAGCAGAAATAGCATACTTATGAAGAATATTTATCGGCAAAATGTAAAACTGTTCAAAAACAGGTGAAAAGGTTTCATAGCACAACATTGTAAAAAATAGTAGACAGAGGTCAGCTCTAGCAGCCATACTTCTAACTATAATCAATTGAGACGTCATTTTGGGACACCACAATGCGGGAAGTGGTATTCGATAATGCTGCCAGTTAATCTGTGATGATAATTACAGAGGTCAGGTAAAGGAAGTACAAGTAAAAAATTTAATAAAGTTACATCAAAAGAATTAGAAATAAAATTATGTACATTACACGAAAAACATGATATTAAATAAATTGATGCTGCACAAGAATTCAGAAGCTACATAAAGTTAATTACACAAGAAACTTTTGTATTAACAAAAAAAAAGTCACGAGTCTGAACTGTCATTGTCCATGTCTGAAGAATTTCTGTTCGTTCGTCAATGGCAGTTGTTCACAAGGTCAAGGTTACTAGTTTTGATATTTGTCTTATATGTTGGTGTTTGTACTTAAATAAAAGTACATCTTTAGATTCATATGTAAACTTTGTTTGGACATTTTAAACACTAAAACTGGGGTATGCCTTAGAATTGATGGTTTAGACTCAAGTCGATACCTTATAAGTACTACTTACTCAACATATTAGAGATTGGGTCAATAAAAACTTACGAAGATGTAGCGCAAACACCTTTAGCAGAGCCAGTAATACGTGCATATTAATTTTTTAAAATAAAAACAGTGACGCAAACATACTTCAACTTTACTTTCTACATTGATTACCTCATGAAACGTGACGGGACAACTGGAAATGGCACAGCACGTCGAGATGCTGTGGCTGTAAAGCAAGGATTTGGTAAAGGGGGATGGGCGAAAAGGAAGAAGATAAGAGGGGCAGGGCTGCTTGCAGGCCTCACGTGCTCACCCTGCGACGGCTGCGTANCGAAGATGTAGCGCAAACACCTTTAGCAGAGCCAGTAATACGTGCATATTAATTTTTTAAAATAAAAACAGTGACACAAACATACTTCAACTTTACTGTCTACATTGATTACCTCATGAAACGTGACGGGACAACTGGAAATGGCACAGCACGTCGAGATGCTGTGGCTGTAAAGCAAGGATTTGGTAAAGGGGAATGGGCGAAAAGGAAGAAGATAAGAGGGGCAGGGCTGCTTGCAGGCCTCACGTGCTCACCCTGCGACGGCTGCGTAGCCAGCGACTGGCTGTGCGGCGGCTGCTGCGGNAGCCAGCGACTGGCTGTGCGGCGGCTGCTGCGGCTCCGTACGCCCTTGCCGCGACGGCTGTGTAGCTTGCTGCCGCAGCATAACTCGCCTGTTGGGCAGTCGAGAGAGGAGTTTTTAGTAGCGGAGAGGCGGCAGCTGCTGCAGCGGCCTGAAACATGATAACCTGCATGCAGAGGTAGCTCTCCGACACGCAGAGAAGCCGCCTACGTCTACGCTACGCTTGCTTTGCGTCGTCTACACAGAGTCCACAGTTGCACTAACTCCAAACGTGAGACTCGAAAAAATTTCAGTGCTAATTATATCTTGATAAAAACTAGAAGCATACGAGAGCCATAATGTAAAAATGAGAACTTTGATTTTTGAAGTATAAATAGCAAAAAAATAGAAAATTTATGAGAAAATATGATGACAAAAATACAAAACTATTATTTACACAAATGAACTACAAAGCCAAATTTAATTCAGTGTATTTCATTAGCAAAAGTATAGTAAAACTTGTACAAATTCAGACTATGGTGGAATTTAAAATCCTGTGCTACGAAAACACTATCTAAAAGGACATAATCTAATAAAATCAGCCACGATTAACTAGTACTGCATATGGAGAATGTATGACACACACAACACACTACAGGCTATGTAAGTACAGTTCTATTCCTCTTACTATTTGTTCATTTAGAAACTTCTAGTTTTTCTTGTCTTCATGCCAACAAACTACGTAAACTCCCAACGTGTTTCTGCTACTACAAATTTATCCCATCAATGATCACCATTAGTTGCGTTTGATTAACAACCTCTCAGAAGAATGTTAGTAACTGTAGGCAGTGTGGACACAAACAAAACGCCAGTATGACTACAAGACACTACATGGAAAGAAAGCCAGCCGTTATCGAAAACCGTGATAACTACCACCAAAGTGTGCCAAAGTGATGATATCAAGTGCCACATTAGTAATTATTCCAGTACCTCAATGACAAACTGTGGACTCTGTTTTGTTATGTCGCAAGCCGAGAGAGGCAACAGCACACAAAAAAAGCCAAGAATGCAGTGCACAAAAAGGAATGTCACAGACATAAACATGCAAGCAGCAGGTGGGAATAATAAAGGTGTTAATATGCAAAATGTCAAACATCAAGTTACCTCAGATGCAGCGTTGCTCGCCTGAAACAGACACAGACAACGCTCAGCTTACATGCGTGATTACCATACATTACAGGCTTTAAAATGCTGACACATTCATCACTTTTATATCATTGCTATTTCAGTGAAAATCTATTCAATAAATATTTTTTTANTTTAAAATGCTGACACATTCATCACTTTTATATCATTGCTATTTCAGTGAAAATCTATTCAATAAATATTTTTTTTTAAACAAAATTTGTAAATTTTTTCTCAAACACTATAACCTCAAGTTTGTCTTCGTAGTGCACTTTCAGCTNTTTTTTTAAACAAAATTTGTAAATTTTTTCTCAAACACTATAACCTCAAGTTTGTCTTCGTAGTGCACTTTCAGCTTCACATATCAAACTTAAAGCTAAATAAATTTGTGTGCAGAATAAATGATGCAACTAAATTAATGAAAGTTGCTTCCAAACTGTATTTGAAGTAAAACAATTTATAAATAAAATAAAAATTCCTCGTGGCTCAAGATAATTTGCAAACATATATTAAGTGTAAACCATTACCACATGGCTTTGTCAAAATCAGTATTTGAAAATCACATCATGTAAGCGGTATTGAAAACAATTTTCTCTAAACAAGCATGCCTACAGAAAAGAAGTGATAAATCACGTGCCATGCACATATCACTCACCTGANAACAATTTTCTCTAAACAAGCATGCCTACAGAAAAGAAGTGATAAATCACGTGCCATGCACATATCACTCACCTGAAGTTATAGCTAATTAAAATGAAGTAGCCAAATTTTATTTTCAAATTACCAGACAACTTTGTTTCACAACAACCAAATTCAAAATAACTGTTAAATGCAAAAACAAACTAATCACATGCTATTAAAAATTTCAAACATTTGACTAAAACATCTAGCAGAATGAGTAGTCAGTACTATTAAAAACAAAGTGTACACTTGTGGTTCTTAGTAAGTAACTATATTATGTTGTGTCTCATGTGCACCTTTTCATCACTTGTATGGTTGATATATATGCTATACAATGGTGACAGTATTTGCTAAGTGCTGGTCTCTGTATGTTGACAACTCCTCCTGCTTACAAAACCGTTGTCATGGTGTGGTTGTGACACACATATTCTCGAGGTCTACCACATGGTACTTAATGCCAAATGACACAATAAATATCAAAAAGANTAATGCCAAATGACACAATAAATATCAAAAAAACCACATTTAAAAATAGTAATGTTACATTCAATGCTTATTTGTATAAGACACTAAGTAATGTTAAATTAACTATACTGCACAGTACTTTCATTTGCACAGTTTAAGTTCATAATAAAAACACATAAAATTATTAAAAAAATATTTGTAAACACAAAATTTTGCAGTTGGCTTTCAGCTTTCTGACTTTATTGGTAAGAACACAATTTTACATGCTGCTGTTAATACTGATACCAAATAGAATCTTCTCCTTTGCTATTCAAATTATGTCCAGTTTTATAATTGTGGTTAGTACACAAGGAAAAGAAATTATTAGGAAATGGTAGCGTAGACACGTGTCTTGGACATGTGTCATAATGGTAGCAGCAGTAGATACTAATGATGGGATTCTTGAATATTTGATTCACTCAAAGATTTAATAAATGACTGCAGTACATAGGAAATATTGTCAATTTCATATAAGTAGGGTACATTTTNGATTCACTCAAAGATTTAATAAATGACTGCAGTACATAGGAAATATTGTCAATTTCATATAAGTAGGGTACATTTTGAAAGTTCTAGAAAAGTAGCGCAGTCGCAGAGTATGATTTCGCCAGAGCTGTTCTGTCAATGAAGAAAACCAAGTTCGTAATGTTAAGNAAAGTAGCGCAGTCGCAGAGTATGATTTCGCCAGAGCTGTTCTGTCAATGAAGAAAACCAAGTTCGTAATGTTAAGAGTGAAATGCACATATTTTTCTCAATTTTTCCTTATTTTCCCTCCGGTGAGCACTACGAAACTGACGTCAGTCAACTTTAGTCCAGTACTCAATGTACAGTATTATAGCTAGGCTGCCATTTTTTTTAAAGATTAAGTAAAACTGNAACAATTTTCTCTAAACAAGCATGCCTTCAGAAAAGAAGTGATAAATCACGTGCCATGCACATATCACTCACCTGTAGTTATAGCTAATTAAAATGAAGTAGCCAAATTTTATTTTCAAATTACCAGACAACTTTGTTTCACAACAACCAAATTCAAAATAACTGTTAAATGCAAAAACAAACTAATCACATGCTATTAAAAATTTCAAACATTTGACTAAAACATCTAGCAGAATGAGTAATCAGTACTATTAAAAACAAAGTGTACACTTGTGGTTCTTAGTAAGTAACTATATTAAGTTGTCTCTCATGTGCACCTTTTCATCACTTGTATGGTTGATATATATGCTATACAATGGTGACAGTATTTGCTAAGTGCTGGTCTCTGTATGTTGACAACTCCTCCTGCTTACAAAACCGTTGTCATGGTGTGGTTGTGACACACATGTCCTCGAGGTCTACCACATGGTACTTAATGCCAAATGACACAATAAATATCAAAAAAACCACATTTAAAAATAGTAATGTTACATTCAATGCTTATTTGTATAAGACACTAAGTAATGTTAAATTAACTATACTGCACAGTACTTTCATTTGCACAGTTTAAGTTCATAATAAAAACACATAAAATTATTAAAAAAATATTTGTAAACACAAAATTTTGCAGTTGGCTTTCAGCTTTCTGACTTTATTGGTAAGAACACAATTTTACATGCTGCTGTTAATACTGATACCAAATAGAATCTTCTCCTTTGCTATTCAAATTATGTCCAGTTTTATAATTGTGGTTAGTACACAAGGTAAAGAAATTATTAGGAAATGGTAGCGTAGAGACGTGTCTTGGACATGTGTCATAATGGTAGCAGCAGTAGATACTAATGATGGGATTCTTGAATATTGGATTCACTCAAAGATTTAATAAATGACTGCAGTACATAGGAAATATTGTCAATTTCATATAAGTAGGGTACATTTTGAAAGTTCTAGAAAAGTAGCGCAGTCGCAGAGTATGATTTCGCCAGAGCTGTTCTGTCAATGAAGAAAACCAAGTTCGTAATGTTAAGAGTGAAATGCACATATTTTTCTCAATTTTTCCTTATTTTCCCTCCGGTGAGCACTACAAAACTGATGTTAGTCAACTTTAGTCCAGTACTCAATGTACAGTATTATAGCTAGGCTGCCATTTTTTTTAAAGATTAAGTAAAACTGCTAGGGCTCTATTTTATTTTGAGAAAAAAAAAAAAAGGGAATCTGAGGGAGGCAGGTAGAATTGATAGTTTAGCGTATTTCATGAGACTGCATTGTTTTGCAGTTCTTATTAGACTGTCACTATGAATTTCATATTTTTTTGATAAACCACAGTAGAAATTTTGCTAGTACAGAAAAACCATTGAAATTAATTTATCTTTAATGAAAGAACAAAACAAGATAAATATGTCGCTGTTTGTACCAATGCAAGTAACAAACACACACAATTAAAATTTTTACTGAAGTCAACCTTACACTTGATGGGTTTTCAATACAGGCCTTATAAATTAATGATATTTTTAAACTACAAAACAGAGTTGAAAGTGAAGTCCTCAATTAACAGACACTTGCCATAACAGACTAGTTTATTTGTTTCCTTTGATTCGTACAATGGACGTAAAACTTACTTTAACGGAGGATTTTGAGCCACTATTTTTAGCAGGCCGGGAATTACTTTTCTGGGCAGCCTGTACCACGTTCTGCCAAATGGGGATTTTTTTGACCAAAAACTAAACAAATGTAACAAGACATCTTATGATGTTTGTAGTGTGCTCATATTTTCAGTTTAATTTATTAAGTATACTTTAAATGAAAAACAGTAAAATACCACTGCTAAAAACCTTAATATTTTAAATAAATTTTACTACATAATTTTTGTTATTTTGACCGTCATTGAAACTTCCTCATGTGGATACATTAACCAGAAACACTTGAATCTTTTGTGTTTTAATTGATAATCAAAGTTGCCCCAAAAGGGATAACATTGAACACTAAAAAAATTTAATCTGCATCCAAACCCCTATTAAAATAATGCGAAAATAATTATGTTAACTATTAGATTAAGTGCCAACCCCAAATGAGCAACACTTGGTTTCAAGTTATTTCAACACACACTTATAATATTTTCAATTTAATAACAAAATTGGTTAAATTATTCCTCACTGACAGAATAGAAAATGCACATCATCAGTTGTACAACTGTACATCATGCAACATACCAATAACTCTATGCACAATGAGTTCACTCAAATTAAAACCACTTTAAATAAATTCAGATGCAGTCTCAATATTAACCAATTTAGATGACTAATTGGCATAGGTTTGTTTACCCCAGGAATAAAATCAGACAGAAAAAAGTGAATGCTGAATAATGAAATTAGGTGACCTATCCATAACTCTCAGAAGCTGCTAGAAAGCATAAATTATGACTTCCCTCATTTTATTTGTATCTCTCCAAACCTTGTAGGCATCAACTGGCACCAAAACAGCAGACGTGATCCTAAATACTATAATATTTTTTAACGTAACAAACCCTCATTCGGCACATTTTCAAACTGGGCTAATTTAATCATCACAACATAGATTTTGTTGTTCAGGTGTCGACAACTATCAGTAAATTTTGGTTAACGTGAACTAGACAAATGAAATATCTGCACAGATATGCACAAAGGTCAAAGACATGTTTTTCTTTGGGTGATGAACATCCCTGTCCAGATACAGCATATAGTACCAGCCAGCAGGGCGTGACGACATGAGGTCTGACTTGAATAATAACAGAATACAATTACAGAGTTGCAACCTACTGCTTCAGTTTAATCATGTTACTGCAAGTTCCAGTACTACACTTTATACCAGATAGCGACAAGAATTCCACTTCTAGCAAAGGATAGTTTGAAAAGTTTGTGGACAGATTCTCCGATGTACATTCACATAGTTTAATGCACTTCATCTTATGGCCACCGCTGCTGTTATTACCTTATCCAAACCCACCATTCCATGGTAGAAATGGGAAGAATACAACTGCTAAGTGCAGTCCTTAACCGGCAAGAGATAACATCTGCACGACATAGCCTAGCTGGATTTCCACCCGTGATCACCTCCTCTTGTATGCATCACCCTCGCGCAGCTACCACAGAGTGGGTGAGGGAACACTTACTGCTAACACTCCTGTGCAACCCCAGCCCTAGCCACATCAGCTACAGGATATACAGGAGTAAGCGAACCCCGCTTCCCCGAGACAGCTGTTATTCACCACCGNCCCTAGCCACATCAGCTACAGGATATACAGGAGTAAGCGAACCCCGCTTCCCCGAGACAGCTGTTATTCACCACCGTACACCTGACTACCTTCGTACGAAGAAAGGGAATTTGTTGAAACCTTAGCAAGCCCAAACATCCTAGAGATTCCATGTTATCAGCACACAGAACTGTCCAGTCCACAGGGGTACTCTTGAGGCTATGCTCCCCATGCTCCCTCACCTCTCTACATCGCAGGAACGACAGCTCGCATCTCACCAGTCATTATCTAAAATTGTTGATAGGGGGAGATAGAATTAATGGTACCTACCACTTAATAAACGGGCGGCCAGTTTCGTAATTAATATTTACTTAGTAGAAGCTCTGATTGGTAGAGATTCAGCACAAGCATGTATTATGTTAATGAATATATATATATATATATATATATATAATATTTTAATGAATATCAGCCGTACACGCTGAGATTTTGAATCTCCATACCACACTGACTCAACTCTACTCCAAACACCCACCTCCTGGACTCAAGATTCCAACACCACCCCAGAACCACCATGTCCACAGGACGTCCTTGATGGGAGGAGGGACCGTCAACGTAGTCAGGAAAATAGGATCAGAACACTGATCTGCGGCAGAGAATGCACCCGAGAGGAGCAGGGTGGGGGTAAGCGTTTGCTGTCTGCATCCCAGCTCTTGGCAATGTGGCAGTTCCCTTTATCAAAGTTGTGCCAGAGTCCTCCAGACATGACTGATGAGCATGGTGCAGAGAAGCCAACACTAGGATACATCCACTGTAATTCTAGGTTACCTTCACCAACCTCGAAAATCCAGCATGCCACCGTGATTTATCGCCACATGCTGGAATCAAGAGAACAGATGGCAATATCGCAGAAACTTGCTAGACAGAAAAAATATAAACACTGATTCTACTCAACTACCTGTTGACCACATTTCACTGCCAAGTGTGAAGTCTTGGAGGACGAGAAGTGTCTACCTATTTCTGCTCATCCACTGGGGAATCAGTTCGCCATAGAAACACAACTGTCGAGAAATCCCTATACCACCAGCAACTTACAACACCTATGCCATTCTCCAAATGAGGCGGCGAGAGGAAGCACAGAACTAAAACTGCTAACCAGAGGCTGGAAGGCATCCTTAGTCTGTGCCAAATAAGCAGATGAGAAGACTGTTGCTCCACCCACAGATAAAATATCATGAAAGTTATCACAGCAACGGAGAGGGGTAATAAATCCACTATCAGACAATTCTGTAAGTCACATAACATTAAAAAGACTGAGTAATGGAAGGAAATGGAAGAATTTAGGTCCTTTGGTCAGAGAAGAATACTCCAGGGGGATTTATATCTATCAAGAATTACAGTACTTAAAAACAAATTGAATTGGACAGCTGTTTTACTTCCAGGAGTAAGCATGCATTATTTATCAACCTAAAATTACTGATACTATGTTGTTTGAAAGTAAGCTGTAAAAATGTGAACCTTGAGTAGATTAAAACAAAGATTTTATAAACTTTTGAATTGAACATAATACGCAATTTTCAAGGGGGATGGGAGAAGGTCTTTTTTTCACTTGTCTGTAATCATAAATATATCAGTAATGTTTTAAAATCATGTGTGTGGTGGTATAAACTTAGGTNTTTTTTTCACTTGTCTGTAATCATAAATATATCAGTAATGTTTTAAAATCATGTGTGTGGTGGTATAAACTTAGGTGAAACACTAGGATTCAAGCTTTGGCAACAAATACCAAGGATTCAAACAGGAATTCAAATTGGAAGAAAATCAAGATTCACCCCACCCTTAAATATACTCAAATATACTCAAACACATCCTCAGTGTGAGTAATATTACAAATATTTCTCTATCAATCAAAGAAAATTTTTTAACACCTAAATCATCCATCGACAACTAGTACTAGTAGCAAAATAGCACAAGAGTCAACCTGCAGTACGAAGATCTACAATGAAACCTACAGTGAACTCTTCTGTTTACCAAAATTACATTTGACAGCATTTTAAAAGGCAATAGAACACCACATTCATTCTCCAGATACTGTTAACAGCCAAAACAGTCACTTCATGCAGCCATAATGATGTCTTAAATGACAAGATTCACATTTACTGTTCAGTGACTGGCCAAAAATAGTAATCAAATACTAACAGGCATAGGTGCATACACTCTGTGACGTTTTCATGGTACTACATTCACAACTTAATAGAGTGGCAATATTTTTCTGTCTGNATAGGTGCATACACTCTGTGACGTTTTCATGGTACTACATTCACAACTTAATAGAGTGGCAATATTTTTCTGTCTGCAGAGTTTATAATAACTAATCTGAGATGAACTCATAGTTAACATTACCAACTGAAGTAGTCGTAGTTTATTTTCATCTCATTTAACATTAAACTCAGGTGTTTATCATATAGGGCACATGATACACAAAACTATATAGTGAGCGTTACTCTTACAATCAATTACTTACATTATCCACCGTGGTTTCCTTAAACATTAAATTAATATACTGTACATACTGGTACATGCTCATGCACCATGCACACATCAAATTTAAAAAAATTCTGCAAACCACAAAAAAAAAATATCAGAAATTACAGGACATATTCCCACCTGCTTGAGAAACTGTGTGTCCATAATTTGCTTTCACATAACAACAAATTATGAGAAATAGAGGGATTGAACACATGCACTATTTATTTAAAGATCAAACTAGGCTTTGCTTAATGCTGTGGATTGTGTATACAATGATAGTTATAGACACCTGTGAAATCAAACAATATTTTATCACCAAATGTACACGTCGCAATATGAAAATGCCAATAACTCTTTTTGATTAAAAATTATTAATAAAAATACCATTTTTTATTATAGTATTTCCTATGTAACACTTTTTTGTTAACATGTTGCTAAGTGAAAGGTTAACTTCGAACAAAAGAGAACAATGAAAACTATTTTTTTTTTTACTGTTTAGAGAAAGGCGCCCACCCATCATTGTATTTTTCAATTTGTTTGCAGTAGCTGACTTGCAAAATATCAGTTTGTGCACCATTCACTGTATATATGTTTTCCAACTGTCTTTAAACCATATTCATTATGACTGTTTAAAATGGCTTTTTTCCTCACAAACCCTGTTTTACCATTTTATTTTCTTCTCTGTATTTTTCTCATATGGAACCTGTATTACAGCCTTATTTTCAAAAAGATTTTAACTCTAAAATCACACAGTTTGATTACACATTCTTGGAAGGAGTCTTGCTTATTATGAAAAATCTCTCCTACATCACACATCTATTAAATGATAAGAAAAGCAAAGAAAGTCCCTAGTTCGCTATTTCCTACTGCCTGTAGTAAGCAAATAGTACATGAGTTTACATGCTTTTGCAGAAGATTATTTCAATTTAAAGTTTTATTCGGTTTCTTTTTGTGGTGTGTGTTTTGTACAAAATAAAGAAATTATATTTAATATTAATGCCCAGCAAAATCAGCATTTAAAAACACCCCTTAAATTACTGGATTGTTAAATTTTTTATTTACAAACCAGCGGAAAAACTATACTTTAAACATGTATTGAAAGTCCAGCACCAATTTTTTAATGCCCTCCCAATTTTTTTGCATAAAACGTTATGATAAAAATGTTTACTGTATCAATAGAACAAATTTTTAGTCTCATCAAAAAACATTTACAATATTTAAATGTAACTGTAATGTGCAGGTGGTAATGCAAAGTTAAGGACACTCCACGTACTGCACAATATCCATGANTTTAAAGTTTTATTCGGTTTCTTTTTGTGGTGTGTGTTTTGTACAAAATAAAGAAATTATATTTAATATTAATGCCCAGCAAAATCAGCATTTAAAAACACCCCTTAAATTACTGGATTGTTAAATTTTTTATTTACAAACCAGCGGAAAAACTATACTTTAAACATGGATTGAAAGTCCAGCACCAATTTTTTAATGCCCTCCCAATTTTTTTTGCATAAAACGTTATGATAAAAATGTTTACTGTATCAATAGAACAAACTTTTAGTCTCATCACAGAAGACTGCATGCATGCACCAATCATGTGACAACGAAGCATTAACAAAAATGTGTAATAACTGTTTTTTTTTTTTCAAATGAAAATTGTCTATCATGTTTACATAGACAATTAACACTAATGGATAACCATAATAAAATTAATTTTTGACACTCATTGTTTTTATTGAAGCTCCACTGCACTGCTTTTAGGCTTATTTATGTTACTTACCACATTTAAGTAACATACATTCGTTTTTGTTATGTCATAGTAATCTGTCAGTTGTAGTTCAGCGATGGAAATTTTTTTTTACATCTGCAAACATGTCCGCAGCAGTCAAAGATAACTCAACATAACAAAATTGGTGCCATATTTTCAAGATTGACATGTTATACAATATTCCCACAACACTCACGAATTTTAATATTTTCTCATAAAAAACATTAATGATATTTAAATGTAACTGTAATGTGCAGGTGGTAATGCAAAGTTAAGGACACTCCACGTACTGCACAATATCCATGANATATTTAAATGTAACTGTAATGTGCAGGTGGTAATGCAAAGTTAAGGACACTCCACGTACTGCACAATATCCATGACATGTTCATTTCTTGGCTAAAACTGTCGTTTGTTCCTCAATGATTATTACGTCTGCTACGTCAACAGCCATTAATTATAAATTTTTTTTTAACAATGTTTTTACGAAAGCGTTTTTACATGGAGTTGGAGTTTAAGAATAGAGGTTAAAATTAAAGTAATTTTTGTTTTGTGATATTTTAAGACAGAGCATGGCTCAGTCAAATAAATGAAATATGCGCGGACACTTCACAAATGACCAAAAATTCTAAGAGTAGTTTTTTTGCAAGACAACTGACAAAGCCAATCTAATTAGATACATACAGGACATGTAATTATTATATTGGTACAGTATTGTTTTCTAAATTTTAACGGTGTATCTTCCGAGTGCCTGTTTGTTATGGTGGTGAATTGAGTTGAAATGTTCACTTGTCTTATTTATGTACATAGTATGAATACTAAACTATCACAACATTTACTTAGTTTCCTTTTCTAATCACCTCAAGGTCGACGAGACATTAAGACCAACCTACATACTGTACCAGTCAATACGTTCAAAATGAAGTTAGACAAGTCCTAATCCATTAAGTGTCCACACATATGGGAAATTTGTCAGTGACCGAAAATATGGTGGATAGAGGTTCCACTGTGTGCGTATGCATGAATTTATTTCAAAGCCAGAAAAGATTATTTTTGAAAGTTACTGAATTTCAGTGTTTCAGAAAATGTTTAACTCTGAAAGCATAATAATAAAATGATGCACATGAAATGTGATGTCGCACAGGTTTTGCTGAAAGACTTATCACGCTGCTGGTAGTTAATATTTATCACACTATTCGGAAATATTGGGAGACTACTTAAATAGAGAAAATCTCATTGTTAAATTTATACATTCAACAGATAAAGCATAGAAAGCCAACTGGAAGCTCTATCAATTGTGCACATGCTTTTTTGTGGAGAGTCACCTGTCATGCTACAAAAACTAAACATACAATTAATAACACATCATGAAACACTCAGGAAAATTTTTAACAGATAACTGGTACATGATTCTCTAAAGGTACTATATAAAAAAAATGACTATTTCTTCAATTGACTTTAAAATGCTAAAATTGGCAAACACATTTCAAACCGAAACCACATTATGACACACTAGTTAAAAATATGTAAATAAAATATATGCAATATTCTTTATTCAGGTACATCCAAAATATTAATGCGAATCTTTAAATAATTCTACAAAGAAATAAGCAGTCATGAATTCATTCGGAAGCAAAAGGATCTAAAATAAAAATTATTAAATTCTTTAATTGGAACATGCAAAATATTAATGAATTTTCAATGACNAAGCAAAAGGATCTAAAATAAAAATTATTAAATTCTTTAATTGGAACATGCAAAATATTAATGAATTTTCAATGACAGAATAAAAAAAAATTAAATACAATCAGTACAGAACTATAATTTAAAAACTTAAAACTGACAGTTATTTATTACCTGTACACTTTAGCAGTGACAAATTCAACACACAAGCCTGTACGAAATTGCTAATCTAAAAATCATAGAACTGCCAAACTTCCTGCTTCTTTGATTTTAACTAAAATATATTTTTTATAAATAACTTATATAAATGATACACAATGCTTACCTGTAACCTATAGTTTGGATCAGCAGTGGCTGCGTGCGCCGCCAAGAACGGATCATAGTATACACTACTGTAACAGACATTAGAAATCAATCAATTTTTTAAATGTACATGTCTCATGAATGCAATATGCAGAAACATTTGAATGTGTGCAAGTTTACTGAAAACACCTTTAAATCACATTTCATGAGAGTTTACACAACTCTTAAGTTATCTTGGTACCCACTTGAAAACACTGTCATTTTCATTTCACTTTTTATTCATCCATTATGATGCATGTTTTTGGGTATGCCACTGAATTATTAATTAGATAACATATTTGAAATTATACAAATTAAGATAATATACAAACCTCATAAAAATAACAGGAATAAAATATATACAATAAATAATTGACTGTATATTAATAGTATGAAATAGACAAAAGTGATTAAAAAGCACTTGTTCCCAATAGNTATACAATAAATAATTGACTGTATATTAATAGTATGAAATAGACAAAAGTGATTAAAAAGCACTTGTTCCCAATAATGTCTAAAGAGACAACATTTTGAAGGATTTATCAACTAGGAACATAGTTCTCTATATCATTATCCATTACATTTCTAGCGCACAAAAATTCGTTCTTAAAAANTATACAATAAATAATTGACTGTATATTAATAGTATGAAATAGACAAAAGTGATTAAAAAGCACTTGTTCCCAATAGTGTCTAAAGAGACAACATTTTGAAGAATTTATCAACTAGGAACATAGTTCTCTATATCATTATCCATTACATTTCTAGCGCACAAAAATTCGTTCTTAAAAATGATCTGATTTCAAAAATTTCTTAAGCCATTTGAAACCTCATTTAACACGTTCACAATCAGTTATGGGATCACTCCACATTTTCTGGTCTGTGTTCTTGGTTCCAATTCCTCACTTTTGGATCTCTGTTCTCTACCTCTGTTTCCTAGGTTGCTTATACGCAGGCACTGAAGGACTACTGTGCTATTGAGTATCAATTTGTTATTGGACCAGATGAAGATGATTTAACTTTAATTCATCATAGTGGAAATTAAATACTTTTAAATTAAAATAATTTACACACTGCTAATGTGGAAACCATCTCTCCCCTCCACCTGTTTTTTTTAAGTGATGTGCCAAAGCTGAAAATAAAGTGAAGTTTGATGTGATGGATTCTTTTTACATTAAGGTTTTCTTGCGAAACATGAGTCACATTGTTTCTTAGATTCAGTAACACCAGAAATTAATTACTTCTATTGGCAAATTCCTGCAATATTTTGTGGGATTTTAATAAATAATTTACCTACCAGCAGAAGTTCTTTCATGAATTCATTTGACTCTTGACCATTAAGTATACTTTTTCCAAAATTGTAAATATGTGATGAGTTAAATGTCAGATATAAATTACATAACAAAATCTAAGCAGCACAAGAAACAAGTTGCAAAAAGAATAGGAACGCACACACACACTGCGCTTACATTCAAAGTCATGTGTGATAAGGGTGACCAGACATCCGGCTTAATCTGGACATGCCCTCTTTTTTTACGTATTTGTCCGGGAGGATTTTTAGGAAATCCTAAAATGTGCTCTGTCTTTGGGTTATTGACAATATTTGTATGTTTTGGTTTACGCTGCAGTTTTCCGTTTTCGAGTGTCGGAAAATGCACACGAGGTGGCAGCATAAAACTTTTCTGGAGTATTTCAGTAATTTAACTATCAATTAGGCCCAGTGTGGCCAACATCAAAGTAATTTCTTTAGATATATACAGAAATGTTGCATGTATTAAAGAATATTATTCATATTTTTGCAGTTAATCTGAGAGAAAAATAGCATCCCTTTTTATTGTTTGTGTTGCACAGGTATATGTAGAAAACACAGGCACCTTTAATGAAAGCTATATATTTTTAAAAGGAATTAAAAATACATTGGATAAAATTGAGTTGGCAATTCTGAGTAGGCCTGTGTCTATTTGCTGCAGAAGATGATTGCAATGTGTTTTGCGAATTTTCAACGTCTTATAGATGTTATTATAATGCCCAAACATAAATGCAAGTTTACCGACAAAGTCGCCAAGAAATATCCTTCTTTTAAGAAGGGAAGGCATGAATCTGAAGCAGTGTGTAAAGTTTGTGACGCTGGAACTTTAGTCTTCATTGCTAACAAAGGTTGTTGTGCTTGGTTATCTATTAATTTTTGTAGTAGCAATCGCAATACAAACTATTTTCCATAATACATTGTAGACCTAACGTCCCAATGTGTTTTTTCCAGCAGTTTAATTCCAGTTTTACCAAACTGATGCACTTTTCAGACAAATAATTGCAAGCATAAATTTAATAAACACTACTTTTAAATAATTGAAATATGCTTTGATTTTTTGTCAGATACAAATGTTTAATGCAATTTGGTAATGACTGAAATTAATTAAATGTATACTTTTACTTTGTTGTACTCAGAAAATTGTTATTTTTACGTGTCCTCCTTTTTTCCCCCTAGTGTCCTACTTTTTCAACATTTGACGTCCTCGTTTTTGTCTCTAGACATCTGGTTACCCTATGTGTGATGTCAATTAAAGCGGCATTAAGCAAATATTGGAGACACTTTACCCTGAAGACGTGATTTTTTCCAAGTGGTTATACTTTAGGTAAAGTGTGAGATAAATAAGTATTACTTACCTTTATTTCATATTGTTTACATTACATAAAACACAAGTGTAACCTAAGAAAATCAGAAATGAGAACAGTCCCAACTACTTGCGACTTCCATACTAGTCCCCACAGGCTACTTATTTTGACAGCTGAGATGGAGAGTTTATGTTTATCACATACAGTAACTTCGAATTGTTACAAAATCTATATATTGTTTCATACTAATTACTGGAGTACACAATGACAACAGTGTACGAGACTACAAGAATTTGTCTTTTGCTAGCTCCGTATGAGGTGTCCAGAAAGTAAGTACCATTTTGGTATAAAAAAATTACACTATCTTTAACAGAAAGATTTCATTTTTAAAGAATGTGCATACCTTAAGCTACTTTTATGCATAATTCCCACTGTTATTAAGGCACTTTTCATATCTTTTAACCAGTTTTTCAATCCCTTCCTCAAAAAATGATGCTGTAAATGAAGACAAACGCAGTTACACAGCATTTTGCACATTATCATTGTCACCGTAGAGTTGACTGGCCAAGGATTGTACAAGACAGAGAAACAAACTGTAACTGCTTCGTGTCAAGTCGGGACTGTTAGGTGTATGGTCCAACTGCTCCTAGCAAAACTTCCCAATCAGCCTTTGTGTATCAACAGCAACATGCGGCTGAGCATTGTTATGGAGCAACACAACTCCATTACCCAGTATGCCTCACCTTTAGTGTCGAGATGGTAGTCTTAAAATTCAGTTTTTATCAGAGAATTTGCATGTCACCATTCCATAAACTGCTGTTTGGATTCTGGGCAAATGCGAGAAACCTAAGTCTCATCGTCAGTCACTGTTTGGCTCAAAAAATTGTCACTATTTTAATGTCAAGTGAGAAAAGCTTAAATTTTTTCATCCACCTTCCTTTCCAAATCTGTATCCAGGATGGAAGGACGCCACTCCTTGGCTCATCAAGCACATTAAGTGAGTAAGCAAGTCACACGTGTGTTCTTGACCACAGGACAGTTTCCTCAGTGTCCTGCTACATATGTCTGCTTGAGCCATAAGACAAGTAAAACTCATGTCACTAGTAAGATGAAGTGGGCTGCTTGAATTCTGTCTTGACACTGATGACGACAATGTGCTGTTTCTATGCAGTCGTGTATAATACACTTATCCCATCACCTGTAACTACGCAGCACAAGAACATATTGTACTGCTAACTATCACTTGAGAAAGGTTAACAATGTCTGCATTCCTCAACACATGTTTTTAACATCCAGCATTAGCAAAACATCCAAAATTTTAACAAGTGAAACTGAGAACTGGCTNTTCCTCAACACATGTTTTTAACATCCAGCATTAGCAAAACATCCAAAATTTTAACAAGTGAAACTGAGAACTGGCTGTTATCATGAACTTTCTCTTTGAACAAATGCACCACGTCATCATACGCAATGGACAGCCGACCATTTCCCCAATCACGCACATATCTTCACAATCATCATTAACATTCCTGGTCTAGCTATTTACCATCAAATCACATTTTCTATACACACATTACAAAGTTAGCAATGGATGTTTCCTGGATTCACATTCCTTGTTCTCGATAAAAGCATATTTCACAGGTGGCAAACCTCTCACATTCTATATTGTATCATTTTTCAGTTTTTATTACAATGGAATGTATGTCGACTATGTTTCTGGGAATCAAATCTAATTTGTTAACATTATATTTCACCCTGGATTTTATGTAATGATTAACAACACTCGCCATTTTCAATTTGCGCCACACTTGTTTCAGTGAAGTAATATCCATTATTTTCAAATTGTTAAATTTTTTATTATACGTATTTAATTTTAAAAGCAAATTTTTCTTTTTGCCGGAATTTAATTTAAAAATATATAATGGGGTATTGTATAAGAGCAAAAACTGACAGAGCATAAATTGATCAGCAGGCAAACCGAAAACAGAGATTTGGAGGTTGCTTTGACAACAAGGTTTTTAGTGCCTATGGAGTTTGGAATGCTGGAGATGGAACAGTGACTTTGTGAATCTGCAAGGGAAAATGGGAATGCCCCAAAACTATCTGCCAGTCAGTCGCAACATCTACCAAGTTTCCCAAATGTGAAAATATGTGGTTACTTTGTCAGGAATAGAACTAATTACCTTGGTGGGTGCCTGATCACTACATCAGAACCTCTCTATACTGACCCTGTTTATGGCAATCAGCTTTCTGCAAAAACTCATTTTTGAGGAACAGTAAAAAAAATAGGACGAAAAAAGTTAAAAATTAGAGGGAAATTTGCTGAAAAATAAATTTGTTGCACTTTTCTTTGGTACCTACTCATTGCGTTTCTCTTGGTGAGTGTTGTACTAAACATAGTGCAAATATAACGACATATACTAACCCCTCCTTGGTCTTCAGATTTAGATAATATCCAATCGACTCTGCCCACAGTCTACCCCTCAGGCCACTAAATGTTTGTCCTCCCGTTGTGCTTCTCACTCCCTTTTTGGCCTCACCCCTCTTCACCGACACAGGACAAGAGCCAGATGCATGATCACTTCCTCACTTCCAGCCTTCCCTCTCTTCCTCAACAACCAATTACCAACCTTTTGTTGGGTTCATTAGATGAGACAGGAGACAGATGTGACTTTGCTGTTTTCCATGCTCGGCCTACCCCCATGGAAAGGCTAGCCCAGACCGATAATGTAACAGTATTTTATTATAAAAAGAAAGACTGTTGCTCAAAACCAATTATGCAAACAATTACAGTATGCGATAAAATACCGTATCTAAAATATTGGGTGCAAAATCATTTACAGTAATTTTCATTATTTGTACTCTACATTAGTTCAGAACAGATACTGTTACTGGTTCTTCAAATAATCTCCTTCTGCTGTAGTTTTTATGCTTTTTAGGTGTGTGTGGCTCATGAACGCTGGATAATGTTCATGTTCTCAGCATTTCTACAGTAAAAACCCCTGTATTTCTCCATTTTGGCATGATTAAGCTATATTTAGACTTAGTGCTAATTAGACACAAAGAGCACGCACTATCATTTTTTTTTGTTGCAGATATCCTTTTGTGGTATCACTTTATTCATAAGACGTCTGTCTATTAATATAAATGAATGTTTCGTTGAAATGTCCTCAGCTTTTTCCCAGCGAGATGACCAAATGCTGAATTTACACTCTGAAAAAAGGGAACAATTTCTAATGTTACCCATAGATTTTGTAATTGAGTAGCGACAAAGGAGGTTGCAGATATCTTTATGTGGTATCATTTTATTGGGACGACATCTACTATTGCATTAAATTAATATTCCATGTATAAATTATGCTGATTTTACATGAGACACAATTGAACATGAACTTAATGCTTGGTAAAAATTTGTGCTGTTGATATTTTTTTAGCATTTAGGGAAAACAGGGGAGGCTAAGTACATATATGCCTTTCGGGAATAATTTTTTTTCAGATGTCTGCATATTAAAATAAATTTATATTTAATTAAAAAAACCATGTAATTTTTGCACTATAGACAGTATCTCAATTTTACAAACTGCTGATGGTGGTGCTGATCTGAACGTAGGCTAGTGGATGCCCTCACTGGAACAAATACCATTGGCTGGGCAGGACAGCTAGCATGCACTAGTGTGCGTGGCGCCCGGGTCCAGTCCTCAGACCATAGGCATGTCACGGGGCCACATCAGGCGTCATGTGGCTGGTGTTTAAGAGGTGTTGGCAGCAGTGGCAATATGCAACGGGCAACCGCAACAAACAAAAGTTCCAAGATAAGCTGAAGGAGATGCTAATGATGATGAGGCACTGTTCCCAGAGGCGGTAGGTGGGCATGCGATGCACCTTAATAAGGCCGCTGCTTCCCTCTCTTTGTAGTAGACCCTAGGGGCGTAAGGACCTTGCTCGCCAGAGCGCTTGGATTGAACAGCCAAGATCTTGGCTACCTCCTTCTGGCAAGCCCAATGTCGGGGCATGAGGAAAGTTGTGCACAAACTGTAGCACATCAAGAATGTTACATTACAGGAGACCAATCAAAGAAGAATTAATTCTTAGACAAATCGGTGGGTGTTCATAGGAACACCCGCGGCAGTAGCTAAGAGAATATATATAATGATTGTGATAGTGCAGGGGTGGAAGGAGCTGGCATGGACCACCCAGTCAAGAAATAACTCTCCCTGGTGCCTTGTCTTGGGGTGGTCCCCGCTGAAGTCCTTATCAAAGGGGCAGCACCTCTAGCGTGTTACCACCTGGTAAATATGCCCCCCGACTGATGGTACTCGAGCCTATAGCTGTTTAGGGAGAGCGCCTTCTGTTCCTCTTCAGAGAGAGTTCAGTGAGTGACATAACCTCTAGAGCTCAACTTCCTCTCAGTATCCCCAGTATCCCAGTGTTCTCCACTGAGGCCGCACTGGTTCCTAGATGAGCGGTGTCACCTTCATGTACCTCAAACCCCCACGTGACTGAGCGTTTGCTCTCCTTGAGCCTGTGGAACCCGGAAAGATCCTCCCTCCACTTGCAATGGTAACGACCAAACTGGCAGCATTACATGCTAGCAACAGGTGCACCAAACTCTGACAAGAGGTGAGCGTGTCCTTTGAAGCATAAGGAGTCAGAATATAGTTCTTGGCAGCTAAGCTTGAGCCTGGAAATACATAAGCAGAAAGCACACAATAGGTAAGCGGGAAAAGGAATTGAAACTAAACGTGAATGACTGGACAAAACAAAGTAGCAGGTAAGGTGTATGTTTAGTTTGCCAAAAGATGACTGAATCCATATACCTCCTACCTATGCCCAACTAATGTCTGATACACGAAGGACAGGTTTGCCAAGCGGTAATACAGCAGGGCTGTATCAAGCATTAAAAAAGAGGTTAAGGGACGAGAGTGACTCCAGAATGCCTAGCCTGGCATGGGCGTGCCACTTGGGGCGATGGCTCGGAACTCAACTGACTGCCAAAATATCTGTGGCAAGAACGGCGGAAATGAATCGAAAAACACAAGTTTAAACTGTGTGAGCAAAGCTAGACTAGACCCAGCTACTAGCACAGAGAACTGAACATAGGTAAGCTGCACAAATGGCATAAGAAATACGACCATGGTAAATGTGGAGCTCAGGCTCCAGATCACATCTCCAGTGAACTGCCTTGATTCTGGCACGTGCTGTGTTATTTAACACGTCCCGAGAGCTGGACAAGTGAGGGGCGAATGGCAATGGCTGGATGAAGGACGAAACATGCCCTTTATGCAGGCGTGGCTGCAATTCACCTTCGGTACCTGCCTGGCCGAATGACCACAGCAATGCAGAAGGGTTATGGCAAGCTGATTGCCGGCCACCAGGCGGAAAACGAACACCGCAGCTTGTAGATGTCCTTACAACAGCATCAGGCAATGCGATGCGATTGCACTCTGCATCACAGCAGGCCTAGGAGGAGTGGCAGAGGCAGAGGCTTTATGTAGGACGACTGTGCTCATGGCACGTCACCATTTGCTACTGTGCAAACTTCCCACACTTCTATGACATATAAAAAGTTCAGTCTACAAATGAAAACTGCTGTTGGATGAAACAAAAACTTATATAGTAGTTATTGTAATGCCTTAGAGCATCAGAAAAAAAAAAACAGATTCAGAACTTATCACAAACAAAAATGTTTTTTATATTACTTATTTGTTATAATGCTTAAAATTCATCGCCATATTGAAATATTACACCACGTCTGATATACGTGAAAAGCAAAATGATACAAAACAGCAAAAGAATAGGGGAAAAAAAAAAAAAAAAAAAAACTGAAATCTTCAGTAAATCACAAGCAAGAAGGCTTTGTTGGAAACTGGTCATTTAGAAAAGGGGGAATGAGCAAGAACATAAGGGCTTTATGTGACTACACAAAATTTTGATTATTGTATCAGAAGTCAAGCTCGTGCACTCCACTTACCATAGTTCCTTTTCCATACTACTACTACTATTTAAATTGTTGTATATTTATGACCCCACTTTATGCCAGAAGAACTAATTGAAACCAAAGAGGAGTGACCTTACCCACCTAGTCCTAAACCGAAGAACAAAATACACCCATGCCTCACCCATGGTTCTAACACAGAACTGCTTGCAGAGTAAGCAAACCTCTGCCTCTCAGCCAATTACACTAAAGAGGTTGAACACCAATTTGGGTTCACCGTATGCAATATATTTAAATCATTTTGTGCACAATAAAAAACTAGAGTATGCGACTATGTAAATAAATGTTATCAGGGTAAATTATTTTTTATGAGCATTTCAAACTGGGTTGAAAAAAATCATTGATTTCTAAACACACTAAAAGTCGCAGTACACTTTGTTACTCAAAAAATATTATTTAATAACAATGAACCATTTAAAAAATGTGTTAAATCCAACAGATACAAAAATTTAAGAAATTACAGATTTGAAGTTTAGAACAAAATACAACTGAAATAGGTTACTGTAATATTTTGGACAAAATGAATTTCCTTTGCCACTAACATTTTTGTACTATGCAATTGTACTATTGCTTGTTTTGTTTCACCATACTTAATCTTTATTTAGTCCTACTTTACAAGTAAAATCTAACTCTTAACACCAACCACTAAAACACCTAAAAATTATTTTTTACACAAATACACACTCTAAATAACTTTTTTTAAACAGCACAACTTTCCTTTCCAATACGAATTGTACTCGTTTAGATAATATACATTGCTACAAACAATTCTTGTGGCAGGATCATGCACACAGCTTTGTCCAGTTGTTTGTTGGAGAGAATGGGGCATGCATATGTATGTGCAAGCTGCATGTACGCAGTCTGTATAACTGCTTGAAACACTTGTCACATCCAACATTTATATCTCATGTAACCTTACTAGATCCCATCATCTTGCATTTTAATTTTCTACTACATATAAAATCTCTTCGGCTTCAGCAGTTGACTATATTGGCATCAATTGGGGCTTGTACTTCATCTAGCATGTTACATGCAAAATAACTTCGGCTTTGAGTTTTCAGGTTTGACTACACCCATGTTGCATTAAATGTGTGTCATTTTTTACTTGCATCAAATATGTTAAGTAATGTGTTTTGCAATGTAAACCAATGTCTTTAATATGCAACTGTCTGCTATAACTGAATAACTATAAACAACATATTATTCATTATACATCTAATATTTCAACAGTAGGGGCAAGTAAAAGTTTCTGTGTGTAAAACATTAATGCTTAACATTTTAAAAGTTCTACTTTCAGTTTACTGACCTTTGAACATTTAAGTACATTCAATGCCATAAAAATCTGTGCATCCTGTAAAAATCATTTTGTAACTGTGAAAGTGACAGTTTTTTTGGCACCATCTGTCATCCAAACAGGGTTTTTTCCCCAGGCAGAGGCTTGTTACAGAAAGGCCGGTTTTCTGCACATTTGTACTAAACGCTAGCCAAAACAAATTTATGAGTACACTTAGTGTCAATTACAATTACAATCTCATCACTAAAAATTTAATCACTGAAAGATTTTGATATAAATAAAATATACCTTATCATTCATGCATAATTTTTGGTGTATTTAAAATGTATAGTTCAGAGAACAAACACTTATATTCAAAATATCACAAAAAAAGTTGCTCCATAAAGTCTTTGAAACTTTCTAAAAGTGGATCAAGATTTCTTAAAAAGTAAAATATACTGCAAATTCATTTAATTCAAAACTTGCAGACATTATCATTTTACACTAAAAATACAAAACTATAAATACTTAACAACCTGCAGCAGTACTGGTATTATCAAATTTACAATATACAAAAGTTAAGGGCTTCCAAAATACAGGAATTGCTACAGGCATTATGGATAAATTCTTATTAACTATGGGAAAATAACACTAACAGAAAATGCAGGAAAAGTAATTTACAATTTACAGAGGTAAAATCTTAACTACAGGCAATATAGGTTATGAGCATAAAGTTAAAAATAATTTTTCAGGACTGAATGGGGGAAAAACTTGCAAGCTAGTCAAGTCAAGCTCAGCACACAACTGCAGGAAACTAGCACATGCAACTCACGGTGTGTATCCTTGCAACGCAGTGGCCGCGGCAGCCGTGAGGGGGGTGGGATGTCGTGCAAATGCAGCTGCAGCTGCTGCCGCTGCGGGGTATGCGGCTCGAGCCCGTCCTCGCTGTATAGCGACGCCACGCAAGGCCGCGGCCGCTGGGGGCAACATACAAACCAAACCATGCAGACACAAACCTTGGGCGCTGCACCGGCTGCCCGTCTGCCTCGGCCACCGCTGCTCCGTCCAAGAGGGAGGGAGCCGGGACCAGGAAAGGTGTCGTGACCCGAACCACACTCCGCATGCCGTTACAGCTCTTGGGTGGAGCAAGTGTTAGCACACACTGTTCTCCCCAGTACTACACGTACATATGAAAAAGGTCATGCATCATCTTGTGTCACTACGCTTGCACTCCTACTATGCATTACAAATAGTGAAGGAGAATGTGTTATGTGTTACAAAGGTGGAAAGATGCAACTGGGGCTATGGAGAGATGCAGCAGGGCGCAACACGATGCAACAGCAGAATTACCGTACGGTACCTCCGTCGTGCTGTGCGAGGTGTCAGCACCAGGGGAGCGGCCGCGGAGGTGGAGGGGGTCGCGAGTGGGGCGGCAGCGGCCCCCGGCAGCCAGGACCAAGGCACGGCAGGCAGCCTGTAGCCTAACTGACACAAGGTACCACTACAGAGCACAGCAACCACACTTTTTCACTTCTCCAACAGAACATGTGCAGACCCGACTCTCAATCATCAATACTGCCCACAAAAATCACTGCATATTAGTATGCAGGAATATAATTTTATTAGTTCTGCATTTGCTCTTTTGGATCAAATTAATTAATTGTAAAGATGAAATACAGCGTTGTAAAACACTACACAAAACTTAAATACTTTTAGATAATGAAATTATTTGTTAACTTTCACTATGAATAGATATTGATTGAGCAAAAAGAAACAGAATTAAGTTACAATGTCTGACACTGATTACAAATCCAAAAAATATTTCAACTTTCTGCAAGATACATACCAAGATTTTTAGTAAACCAACAATTATATATTTCAATTAATTTCTCACAATTTTAAGTTTATGATGTAAAAGCTAAACATTACCAGTATTAATTAACAAGAAAAAGTAAAAAAAAAGCATGCACAGATTTAAGTGAATGTTACTCAAAAGCTACTGCACCACAAGTAATCTAATAAAGCAACTACTACTAAAAGAATGACTGACCATGACCACAATCACTGTTACCATTATTTACTAATAATATAAAAATTCTTAAAATCATTATTTTCAAATGGAAAGTACCCTGCTGTTAAGTAGTAAACAGCTGTTTGAATGTTAGCTTGTTTAGCAAAACTTTACAAACATAATTCTTATTATAATTATGCAATGAATGTGCAAATTGTTATTAAGTGATCAGGCCTTAGCTGAATGACCTGCCTGATCATACCTTCAAACATTGAACCATGGCACGAGCGTGATTGCAATAACACCTTGCAAAAGACAGTTGCAAAAACCTCCTCCACCGGCTAGTAAACGGAGCCGAAAATATTAAACAACACGCCCCATATAGGCCAACGTAACACTGGGAGCGGGGTCTTTTGTCATCGGTGCAGTGAGCCATGAACACGTGGAGATGTGTGTGTCCGACCACCGCCTAGAATTAGTCTCCAGCAACATAAACAAGGTGGGGACTTTCCAATTAGATTGTAATAGTAGTGGTGAGTGGTAATATAACTTATTATAATTAATTAGAATCTTGGTATTCCATTTAAGCTCCCCGAACAAAAATTACGTAAATAGTTATTGTATAGTCCTTATAATAAACTGTTGTGCTCTACCTAATCATGACTCATTATTTAGCTACACCCATAGCCCCTTTCAGGTATGAATTGACTTAAAAGCTAATGCGTACCGAAATGGATACCAGAATATAAACTGTAGCCATTTTTACATTCATTTTAATAACAATGATTATCAACAGCAGTTATATTTACCCCAACTAATAGCATTATGTGTTCCTTGCTGTGCTTACTACCACTGCAGAACAAGCCTAGTTCATCAATATAATACAGCAGATTGGGAGGTGGGGTCTAGGTCCAACATATTTCGTATTCCTGTGCATGTTTTTATTCATCAGTGAGTGCATCAAAAGGTACATCACCTACCCCCAAAAACAATTTAATTAATTATCATCACCAATTTCTAATAATAATAATAAAACATCAGTTTCTTTTATGTATTTAGCAATTGTAAGTTCACAAATCATCTTTCCTCACAAATGGTTCTGATGTAAAAGTTACTGCTTTAAAATCTAACATGCCAACCAAGGCTAACCTTAAAATCATCTTTACTCAAGACTGGTGAAAATTTTTCAGCTAAAGTACAAATAAGAGGTCCACTCAATGAAATATTTTTGACGTGTCATTTCTTAAACTACATTAACATAGTTTCCATATCAGGATAGCCCAGTCTTCTCATTTTAAATTTTTTTACACTGGGATTAATTAACTGGTTTCAGTGAAACCAAAGTCTCTCGTTATCTCCAACTTCTTGAATAACTACTACCCATCCAGCAAATAACATTTTATGATGCAAATATTTCAATATTTATAAAAAAATCAATCTCAAAAAGCACAACAAATACACTATAGCTGTCGCAACCATATTATATTTCTTAAGCCCAATTTTGACAAAACAGATTCGCTGGGGAACAAAATGTGCTTGTCTAGGGTACATCCATCCAAGTGACATGGTTCCCAGACACAATTGCCAACTAATGGTATATCTCAATAAATTTGGACCTCAAAAAAATTATGCATTATTGCACTATTTAACAATTACAAAACTGGTGACAGGTTACTTACTCTACGGGATGTGGAAATTACCCTGAGATAACATGACAATATTACAACATATGCCATGTAAGATACTTTGCTTTACACATACAGTATTCATTAACACACTAAAACTTAGAATAATAAATGGCAATGGTAGACTAGTGATGGCTCTTTTCGACACAACTGAAATGTCTACAATGATTCGACAAATCCCATCAACACCCATTTAAAAACCTACGAAAATTCTGTGGTCCAGTAGTGAGAAAAGGTGGTTTGTCACCAATAAAAGTCAACCCTTTATACTTGAATACACTGCTATAATGACACACAGTTGACTACAGCACCTCTGAAATGACTACCAAGAGGATTGATTACGGATCTTTCTGTGGGAAACTTCTTGTGTACGACTTGTTCACATGACAGCCTGAAGACATCACTGGAAAAATTGATTACATATAAGCTAGTTTTAATTGCACTGTCTTCAATAAGGCAACTTAACTATAATGTACACACATTGTAAAACTAATGTAAGTTGGTATTACTGATGTTTGGACTTTTCCTTATTGTCCAGCAAATAGAAAAACAATTGGATAATACATTTTTAAAATTTAAAATTCCCGCAAAATTTACTTTAATTACTTTCATCCTTGCCAAAAGATGTTAATCTCAACTTCAAAACTACAATTAAGATAACAAAAAATTAAAGTTTTCAAAAACAAAACATTTTCATTCTAAAATCATTTGATGTATTTGCTGTATTAATTTTATTTGTTAGTTTAGTTTGCCTATGAAAATATAAACTAATTTCAGTACAGCATGATGAAACTGTCGTGGTGTTTGCGAGCAAAGTTTTTCTTATTACATTAGAAACTCCCCCAGTAAAAATTTATTAACTTATCGTGGATGTCGTATGACATACCAGTTTGATGCAGGTGACAAAAACTGGCCTCTTAAGATAAAGTGCTTCCATCATGCCTGTGACCGACCCGTTTAAATAAATCTGCGAACATATCTGTCATCAAATGATGTAACGAAGGATGTGCCATTCTTATAATAATGGAAAAACAGATAAGTAACCAACCCTTGAGAGAAAGTGTAGTCAGTATAATTAGATTACTTGGCAGTGTGAGCAATGTGCACGAACTGAGGCAGCCAAGAGTATACTTATTAAAATTTTGATAAAACTGCTCCAGCATATTCTACTAGATGCTGACTGATTTCACAGCAGATTCTCACAAGCCACCAAGAAATGATCAAGGTGGCACAATTTTATGATTTCTTTACATTGTGCTTCAAAATTTTTTTTGGTTTTGTCAAAGCAAATGAAGGAAGTTAACCCCTGTCATAAGATGAATAATTATTACCATGCAGCCAGGAACAGCAGTTGTGAGAAGTATCACAAACACCGGTTGTACCTTTGTGACAAAGCAAGCAAATAAGGCCAACACTGTAGGCTCCATGGTGATGACTTGACTAAAAAATAATAATAAAAATAGACACACGAGTATATGACTGAATGGAAGCGGTTGGCAACCGTCTCTACGGGTTTATGCAACTCCCTAGTCTTGAAATATGCACCAGTTGATTATCTTATGCCCAGTTAATAACCATTATATATTTTTATTCTGTTTGCATTTTAATTTGTACTTGCTATACTAAAAAAAAGTTACTATCACATTATTTCAGCTTGAACAAACTGAATGGAATTAAAATAATTTAGTATCGTAACTGCATCAATTTGTGGTATAATATCATATTTCGCTTTATGTCAAGCCAATAAGGAAGCATGCTGCACTTGTCATTTTTAATTGAAAATACTAATAATTTTTATGTAATAAACAATACATAATTGATTCCTTATGTTTGTCAAAAATTGTTCTCCTAAATAATACTGAACATATTTATTACATTTGCATGTTGCCCATTGCAGAACTAATTTATGGTGTGATGTTTCGAACATATCACCACTGCTTAAGGCAGTGAGGAATGAGTTTAGCACACGCAAGCATTGCAACATTTAATCACAAGAGTAAAAAAAATTGTTTAGTTTTCCTACTGCATTAATGCTTCCCTACCATACAATAAGCTACGGTTGCAAGTAGGCTGCTAGGCTACAAAAATATACTTAAGAGTGTAATACTTGTCGACAGTCGCACATTTTCCACGCGGTTGCAAGATTGCGACGTTTCGCTGGCTAGGCCAGCTTCATCAGGCAGGGAGTTGTTGGACACTGCAGTATGGTAGAAGAGTGCTGTTGGTGGTAAACCTAGTGGTCGGGTGGCAAACTAGAGTTGGGCGGGAAAATGTAAAAATTGCAGGTATAGCTGATGAATGTGGTTTGGAGCTGTGATTGTCTTATGTTGAGACCTGGTGGCTGCCTGAATTTAGCTATAAATTGGTGAACTAATCCCCAGCGTCCGAGTTCTCTGCTTCTCATTTTTGGCTCTTTCTCCATTTACATGGTCTATAGCTGCTATTCTTCTAGTTAAAATGATTGCCAAACGAATCTGAAATTATTGTTGTTTAGTGCGAGTCTTGCCAGTTCGGCCAGAAATGCTGTAGAAGGTTTGCTGTTGGGACGTCTTTGGTTGAGGTAGAATTCTATTGCAGACAATCCTGATGAGTGGGGAATATTGGTGTGAAGTGACATCTATTAATCAGGAAAGAATCTTGAGGGATGATATCCAGATTTTTCAAGTGTCCTAAGAAGTGGCCAGTGTCCTTGATGTACGATTGGAGCATCCACAAGTGCAGAGATCCTTTCCGTAGGGATGCCGCATCCTGACAGAATGGGGCATCCTGGAGGTGGCTGTTGTTTGTGGATTTTTGGAAGCAAGTACAATAGAGTTCTGCTAATCCGAATATCCGGATATTCCAAACGAGAGTGTAAGGATAAATATAATAAATACAAAAAATAATTTAATTATTTTTGCATTGTAATATAGCAGTGAAGAGTGCTACAATGTATACAAATACTTCATGTATTATTTACAGTATGTGCATACATACGCTACTTGCATACATTCATTGTTAGACCTCCTCATCAAGTCTGTTAAGTTTCTTTTAATGCAATGATGTAAATGCGTTGGTTGATGAAATATTCTGCCACTGCCTCAAACATCACATCAGATGGTGTAGCGGCAGGCCTGTTTCTCGGCATAGCGTAGGGAGAGTTCAAGGGCAGCCTAGACATCTGCATGTGATACAAGTCGCTCCTTATCACCACCACTTGCCTCGTCGCCACTTTCTTCCACATCAAGCCCAGATTCTGCTGAGTAACAGCAACCACTATTTCCTCGCCGCCCCGTTAGGTTTTCATAACTTCCACTATCTGCCGCCATCCACTCGCTGATGTCATTTCACCTGCCACCTCACACCCAGGAATTTGTTGAACAAACTGAAGAATATTTTCTACTTTATTTTCCTGCTCTGGACTTTCAATGAATGTAAAAGTTGGCCATATTTTTTTCCAAGACTTGCTCAAGTACTGCTTGTTTACACAGTCCCACGGCTCGGCAACCCAGGAAACCACATCCTTCATATTAAGTTTTTATTTTGTGATGTAATACAAGTGGGGTGACCAAAACTACCCTGATTTCACCATGGTTTAGTTCACTCACTTCTGGACGAGACGGAGCATTGTCAATCAGGAGCAATGCTCGAACTGGCAAACCATGTTCTTCATTAAAATGTGTCGTGGCAGGTACAAAATGTAGGTGAAACCATTCTTTAAACGTTTCCCATCCTTCTCAGCTTTATTCTGATCTCTGTAATGTACGGGAAGTGTGTTCATGTTGATGTTTTTAAATGCTCAAGGTTTTGCAGCTTTTTCTACATACCATTAAGGATAACTTATGATTTCTTGCAGCATTACTGCATTCCATTAAAGTAAAAAGTTCCTTATTCATTTTAAAGCCCGGAGTAAAAGTTGCATACATCGACAGTAACAAACATACTAATCAAGCAGTGCCAACATTTGATTCAGCCCGATCAAAATTTCTCACAAATACGTTATTGACTTCACTCAAAAAGTGGGTAGGTCGCAACAATGTCGAAAATGTGTTCATTCAAATTCATTGTGTGTGTATCTACAAGTACTTGTGCATTCTGCCTACTTTTTATAATGTAATCATGTATGTAACATAAGGTAGTTAAATTTACCTGAGGTGTGAAATAATATTTATCTAATGGAAGCTCCATTCATGAATTATTTAGTGTTAGTGATGCTCTCATTATACATCAAGGACCATACCGCCAAATTCTGTGACCACATCAAACAGTTTCTTGCATTTCAAGGCCCCCTCTTATGCCAATTTGTTCATGGGCAAACTATAGCAAAACTTTCTGAACCACCAGCAAATTCAGCAAATCTGTTGATCTGTTAGATACGTTCTATAGACAAAATCTTCATGATCTGAGATTCAACTGAGTAAAATCTCATCCACTTCCTCAACAACCTTAATCCGCACTGCCTGCTTAAATTCACCTAGACCTGCTCTATATCACATGCCATATTTCTGGATGTGGAACTATCCCTTCACAATGGCAAAATTGAAACAGCTGTTCACATTAAACTCACCAAACACCTTCAATACCTACATTTAGACAGCTACCATCCATTCCATGCTAAGAAATCTCTGCCGTATAGTCTTGCCACCAGAGCTAAATGCATTTGCTCCACTCAAACTGGCAAACAAGAAGTGTGATATAAAAGCCAAAGCATTCCTCGATAGAGGCTACCCCAGATCCCTGGTTGACAGATTTAGCATGCCACTTCAACCACAGATCCCTGAAGAAATATCCATAATTCAGATATCCCTCTGGTTGTCCCTACCACAAGGGCATTGACAAACTCAGAACCATTCTCACCTGTAGACACTAAATTCTGGCCTCATCACCATCACCACTACCACCCAGACAGGTCTTCATTGATCCCCCAACTTTCAAAACAAATTGGTGCACCCCATGTTGCCACCCAATGTCAGTCAGATCACCACCGCCAGGGGGTCTCAACCTTGCAATAGCCCGCGTTGTAGCTCTTTTACTATACACCAGTCTTCCGCATCCTTCAACAGCAGCCTCACTAATCAAACTTATCTTATCCAGGTCAGCTACAACTGTGCAACAGAATATTATGTACCAGCTACGGTACATTCCATGCAATGCAGAGTACACTGGCCTTACTACCAACACACTCAAACGGAGAGTGGACACCAAACAAGCCGTAGCTACTGAGAATGTAAATTTACGGGAGAAGCCAGTTGCAGCGCATGCAACATCTCGCAACCAGAACGTGACTCCTGTTACACAACCAGAGTGGTAGGGGGCACTACCATCTTCTAATATTAGTGCAAAACTGCGATGCTGAGAACCGGTTCACCAATACATCACAAAATCCAGACACCTGGCTTAAATGGAAGATAAACCCCTCCGCTAAGTTTCAAATTTCCTGCCTAACCCTAGTTCGTCTCCTGGTCACTACATTTCCTGTGTGCCAACCACCGCTCAACAGACTGCAGTGTTCTACCACTAGCCACCTGATAAAACTGGCTTAGCCAGCAAAACGTCACGATTGTGCATCCGCGTGAAAAATGTGTTCACATAACTTTGTGTGTGTGTGTTTATCCACGAGTACCACCCTGTGATTACTAGTGCATTCTGTCTACTTTCTATATTGTAGACATTGGTATTTCTGTGTACAGTTTGACACGCATCTCCATAACATCACATACGCTATTTTCAAACCCCTCTCCACCTTGCATTTGAGATTGTTTTCCCTTTTGTCTCACCTGGTGGTGTCAATTCTTCCCTTTCCCCCCAGACATCATTAACGGCTTCCTAAAGGCCATACATGTATGCCATCCGGTTGCAATTTTAAAATAATGTTAATGAAGTTTAGTGAACATGCATGCAGTGCCAACTGAACAATACAGTCGTCATCTCCTCTACTAAATCAATTTCCTTCTCCCCCCATGACTTCTCGCCTTGCTTATGGCAGTGGCAACTTTCGACAAAGAACATTATCAGCTTCCAAATCAACAAAGTACAAGTCCCTAGCATAGGAGTGGGCCATAGTGGTGTAGTGATCAGACTACTCGCCTCCCATCGAGGCAAACAGAGTTTGATTCCCGCTGGGGTCGCTCCCTTGATTTTCACATGTGGGGATAGTGCCGGACGATGCGCTGGTCGGCTGGTTTTCTCAGGGATATGCGGTTTCCCCCACCCTTGCATTTTTGTGTTGCTCCATTCTCACCTCATTTCATCCTCATATTGGCTCTCAAGTCCTCAATGTTAAGAGTCACCCATATCACTCAACCCCCCCCCCNCCCCCGGCCACTATTGCATAGGATATGTGTTTCCTGTGCATTAGTGCTAAAAAAAAAGGACTGGATTCACCATAATAAAGCCCCATTAATACATTAACTTCTATTCGTAAATATTTTTAAATCAAATACAGAGACCAGTGTAAGCATGGTGTGTACATTAAAACTACAGCAGCAATGGATTTTTGCCTTCATCCCATGTAAGATGAGTGTCTCTTCATTCAGCTAAAGGGATGAATTTCTGTGTTTTGGCAAAGACAATTTAAAGGTATTCTTTTCTAGTTAGAGTATGTGTTTGTTGAATGTAGACTTAAGTATTACTCTTGTAAGTGTAAATTACGCAAACGGAAGTGGGCAATTCAAATTTGCAAATGGCATCAGTGTGCTTATGCTTAGACCAGTGGTTGGTTAATGAAAGTTTAAGCAGGAACAGGCAGTGGAAGACAAAAAATATGCCAGGGAGTTGCAAAATAATTTAGTGAAACCATGACAAGAGTTGTCAATGCCAAGTTTTGCAGTAAGAGTTTACAATGAAAGGCAACGAATATGAACATTTCACACTAGCATAATACTACATATTAAAGAGGCAAGTCGGTATACACACATTTGAAAATAAAATAAGCACCTAAATAATTCCACAAATTTTAACATTTGTTGGGTTTCAACAACAGTAACCAGAGAGTGGTAGTTGGGGAGTTTTCCCATTCATTCCTTTGTGCGCTTGCCTCCCACCAAGATGAACCAGGTTCAATTCCCAGCGAGGTCGCTCCCCGGATTTTTGGACATGGGAATCGTGCCGGACGATGCCACTGGTAGGTGGGATTTCTCGGGGATCTCTCATTTTCCCCAGCCCTGCACTCTGATGCCACTTCATACCCACCTAGCTTCACCCTCATCTGCTCTCAAGACCCCGATGTTAAGAGCTGCCCAAATCACTCCAGTCCACTCATTCGTTCCTGCACACAATACTGAGTTGGGCCACATGGTTATCTGATCTTGTATCTATGTTGCAAGTATGTGTGTATACTTGGTGTAAATACAGGTTAGTTAAATGGTAGTGTCACACACACACACATGAGTCTTCTTGTTAATTTATGTGTGGTAAGCATAACTTATCTCCCAGAGAGCACATCGGCCTGTCCTATGGCCGTAGTAACAGTAGGGATCAAATGTATGAGTAGTTCATATGGTGTATGCACCACCACCAAAGGAGTGAGTGGTACCACTACCAAACCAACATGCCCTTGCAATATGCCACGAGATTTACTGCTCTCCCACTCCAGCCGGGTATACGGTGTTTCATTTACGAAAGCCGTTTACTGACAGACAGAATTACCAACTTTGTAACGGTGTCACAACAAATTACTCCATTTGCAGTGTCTGTGATCAGCTGGTTCGTAAGATGTTTGNTACCAACTTTGTAACGGTGTCACAACAAATTACTCCATTTGCAGTGTCTGTGATCAGCTGGTTCGTAAGATGTTTGTGTATGTATTCAAGTTGGCAACACTTGCTGAAAATAGCGCGCACAAAATAAATCAGCAAATTCTCAATTCCCGTCAAAATTTGACAACATTGCATTTCCAGTAACATAATCGGTNTACCAACTTTGTAACGGTGTCACAACAAATTACTCCATTTGCAGTGTCTGTGATCAGCTGGTTCGTAAGATGTTTATGTATGTATTCAATTTGGCAACACTTGCTGAAAATAGCGCGCACAAAATAAATCAGCAAATTCTCAATTCCCGTCAAAATTTGACAACATTGCATTTCCAGTAACATAATCGGTTTTTAAAATATTTTGTCTTTGCTACTTCACACTTTTAACAGTTTCAACCCTCATGGATTTTTAATGAGGAGGCAGTGCTGTGGCCTACCTCATGCAAGATTCCAGCAAACTCAGTGCATGACTGATGCCATGTTGGTTTACTCCATCCGTTTTCACGAGAGACTGTATACGTTTCAAGTTTTATTCCTTTAAACCTTCTTTAAACAGTGAATTATCGTAGCGAATTGTGACACTATTTCCAGTGCTGTTTTCAGTGCATTATTCATATTTCATTATTCTCTCATGATGGCAGTGTGGAACTTCCTGGAATGTTTGTTCCTCACGTGCAGCGATTTTTATTTGTGATGTGATAAAAGTTTCTTTCCTGTATGAATCGCCTACAGAATCTACACACGCACATACACACATATATTTAAAAATCAAAATGTTTTTTCCTGGTTTCTGAAGTGACAGTTACTTGAAGCACGTAATATATTGGGCATATTTTCGACCAATATCACATTTTAAATAACGTAAATCGTTGAAATCTGAATTTCAGCTGCGCAGGTGTGCTAACTGCATACAAAGTTTACTTATTTTTTATTTGTATTCATTACATGTAATTACACAAGGCCGAAGTAATTCTGTAGGCTTAGCCACTTTTGTGCCCAACATCATGCGATATTTATTTATGCACATCTATGTTCAGTATTGTTTGGATTTTATTATTTTGAGTACAATTACAATGTATTTCTGTAGCCTAAATGTATGTCAGTGTATTTGTGTTAGGGTATACGAGATTTGCTAATTTCAGTCGAAGTTATGACTTAAATGTGGTATAAGAGTGCGTGAAAATAATAAATAAAGCCACTTCTTTTTAAAAATCTTATTCCATTATAGTCTAAGTACATGTTAATTGTCACTTCTCGAGCCTATAACAAAATAAGTAAAGTCATCTGTAATCGCTTTGTACTAGTAATTATGTTGTACTTTCCTGTGTGCAAAACTATTAAAAAAATGCAAGGTGCGCTCAGACGTCAGTCTAGAGTTATTATTTAATTTCAGCCAAGTGTACGCATTCGTAATGATTATGAAAAGTCAAATACAAAATAAACTCGCTATGAATTTTTGGCACGATGAGTATTAGAGGCCGAACTTTAAGCATTGCCAACTTTTAAAGCGTGTTGCAACAACAGTAAACCTGTAACTTATTATCATGTGTCGCAGAATAATGCAAGTAAGGTACCAAATATTTTCTTCTGTCAGGATACAAACACATTTTGTGGCATACATGAATTAACTCAAAACATTTAAAATCTGACAAAATAATGAAAACAGCACTACTGAAAAAAAAAAACCAAGTCTAACAGATATAACTGGCAATCGTGTAAGCGAAAATTTGCGGGGGGCTACATAATCAGCCTTCCACTGCTAATCCATTAGCCACAGAGAAACACATTTTTCTGGAGGTAAGGTTTGTCTTCCATCAGCTGTTCTAACATTAATAGTGCAATATTTACCCTTCGTGCTTATCAGTAGACTGGGTGTATTGTGCAAGTATTTCAAACTTTCATACACAAAGCTCTGTGGAGTGTTAAATTGACGACTAAAATGTTGAATGCAACATTTTGCTCTGTGTTGCAATTCTGCTGAAAGGTGGTCAGCGAGTGTTTTCTTGCATTGGTCTTGATAAACCTCGTTAAGGTCCTTCCAAGATGCTGCTGGTCTCTCTTAATTGTTCATACCAACTACAAATTGACACGTCACTTGAACTTTGTTTCCCAAACAATGACAAAAGTTTCTCTGGACAGTAGCAACAGACTCAGTTCCTTTTTACATACCAACAAGCACTTTTTCCNCAAACAATGACAAAAGTTTCTCTGGACAGTAGCAACAGACTCAGTTCCTTTTTACATACCAACAAGCACTTTTTCCCTACTAACATTGCTCTGAAATGTACACGGCTAACTTTGATACATTGCAAAAAAGAATTTTGAAACATCTGTACTGTTAGAAAACTGTTCAAAAAAAGATTATTCTTGCACCTCTTGTATATTGGATGCCTTTTCAAGATTTAGTTGGCAATGCAAAGCAGCAGAATGAAACACGATTAATTATGGAATCACTTTACTGACACTGAATTTAACATAGTATGTAGTGTTTTCATATTGCTCATTCTCTCTTCCCAACTAATATGTACACAGAAGAAGAAAAACTCATATATCCATAATCTACTAACATTTAAGGAACAATCACGTTCCAGAAAAATTGTAAAACCAATGAGCACATACCCAAAAACTGATGCACACAAGAGTGGTGTTAGAACTGACATCTTTATTAGATTACAAAGTCCAGTAGTGTAATTCATAGGTAAATGCCCTGTTAACATTTTAACTCTCAAAAAATAACTAGGAAAACTGAATGCTAAATATATGTTGAAAAAATTAAAATGTGGCAGGAAAGAGAGAAGGAAATCAAAATTTAGAACCACCCATTTCACAGTTGTTTTTGTGCTCTAGCATTTTAAGAAACTTTATTTCTGTACGCTGATGACTCAACAGTTGCTCGAGTATGGTTCATACGAGAAGATCCTCCTCGCACAGTCTGAGGGGTAGAAGAACCGAACAGTAGGTGTTGGTGATAACGGAGAGGGGGGTACGCAGGAGGAGAAGCAACTGTAGTTGCAATGTCCGAGCTGAAAACATAGTCTAATAGTTTTTTGACGGTTACTCCGCATGCCACAGACACATGATATTGCTCCATTCGCAGGAGCCAATCAAGCATCCTTACTCAAGCGAAGAAACACAATGACTGAACTACCCACTCCCCATTTTCAGAGGAATGGACTCTCCCTGCCCGTTTTGTGCTTTTGCACGCTCCCTTCTCATTTGGATACCACTACACTCAACAGTCTGTGTGGTCATCACACATTTTTGAACAAACACAGTAGAATACTACATCTATGTCCTGTTGATAAGCAGAAAGTTCCCAGCAAGTCTTTGGGGAAAAGAGAGCCTGTTACTAGCTGCATGGACAATATCCTACTCTCTGTCTCACGTAACTTGGCAATATTTTGACAGTTCGACGAAAGTAGCACCCATGTTTACCTACTTTTCGTTTATGTATCCGTTCGTCATCAGTTGGTGTGTCAAGTGGACGCTGTATATTTTATCAATACGCTGTCAGCTAATGCACTTGTCATTGTGATGCCAAACAAATTTTAAGGAATTAATAGACTGACATCTGTCTAAAAAATTCGTAGGTTATAAAAGTAAAAATAGAAAACCTTGGAAAAATTTTTAATAATTGTTAACTCTTTTCTAATTTATTTGAAACAGCAAATTTGGGTTTAACATTTGCGAGACGGTAATTGTAGTACTTATCACACTTTGGACGTTACAGCTAATATGTTAAGAATTGAAATAAACATAATTTTGAGAACTTGCTTGGCAACGCACTTTCATCCGCCAACAACTCGCTCACCAACGACTTTTGCAAAGCAGTTATTCAGCTATTACTGAGATAAACAGCTTGAGTTGGAAATGTGTGTCATGGAATAACGTAAAAATTGCTTAAAAACTACCCATGCACGTCTCACTTTCTTAGTTTTATTAATACAGTATAGGAACAACACGAATACAACTAAGAGATGGGTTTGCGGGAAGAGAAAAACATGTTGTGTAATGAATGTAGACGTAACGATTACCGGGCAATAGAAATTACAAGTAATCAAAATCGCTGTACACGGAAATACACGATTCTTTAAAAATTTACAGAGCTCGTGGAAAAATAAAATAATTGATATCCATTTGTAAATTTGATATTTTACACAAGAAAGCAATTTTTTTCTGGTTGGTAGTGTTTCAGGAACTGGCGAACAGACTGCGTGGCAGGGTGTGTTATGAACTGAGCATGTTCTTCAACAGATAGCAGCACGTTGGCCTGCCTCTTGTCTCGTATTTTTAAAAGTTCAGTTTTCTCCTATTACTGGCTCAAAACAAAACAAATTAAAAATATATTTAGTCAAATTATTTGAAAAATAATTGTACGATACTCTGCAATATTTCTGTAGACTTTTTGAATTGATATCAAGCATGTATGGATGGCATGGTGAGTGGGGATACAACGTAAACAGGATTCCCAATGTTTGAAGTTGCGTTTCATTTTGAACAACACCTCTACATTACTGCTTTAGAACAAAGTTTAGTTTTAACAGTAACAACAGCTGTTTTGTAACCATGTAAAAGAAAATGTATTAATTAATCTAGGAACTCTTTCTTATCCGCATATTTTCTGCTTGTCTGATGTGCATAGGCAGTGCAGTCAGAATAGCCAAAGTTAACAGCAATTTTCATTCGTTCATGCATCAGTTGAGACAGGATTTTGTAAATGGCATGATGTTTGTTTTGTATACGCCAATTTNAATTTTCATTCGTTCATGCATCAGTTGAGACAGGATTTTGTAAATGGCATGATGTTTGTTTTGTATACGCCAATTTGCCACTCGCTGACTGTCATGATCTTGCCAAATTATACGAGACAGAGAGTACCATACTGCCACCTCAGTCACTGAGTAATGTTATCAATGTCCCACCATAATAAGAATAAAGCAACTAATTCAAAAAGAGCACACAATGACAAGAAAGTGGCTAAAGGTTCTTAACCACGTCACAATGTGTCACATTCTGGTCTATACAGTTAATGATGGAAAAACTACTACAATTTTGCTACAAGAAAGAAATTCTTCCTATAACAATCCTACATTGTTATGTACAGCATACTTCTAACCTAGTGATCTAAGGCATGACGCTTGTGGTATTGGACATCCTATAACCTGCTGCTTACCATTTTTGCAACCAATTTATCACTTGGATTGCACGTATGGCTCACAAATGTTCATGTACATAGAACATAAGGTTAAAAAACACTTCACTCCAAAACAGTAAAAAGAAAAACCTTGCAAACATTTTAAATTATACAGGCATATCTAAAACACTTCACCAAAAGGCAAGTTCACATTCACCACAAAAACAATTTGAATAATTAATTTAGACCACATTCAAAATTCAAAATTCNACCAAAAGGCAAGTTCACATTCACCACAAAAACAATTTGAATAATTAATTTAGACCACATTCAAAATTCAAAATTCAAAATTCTTTTGTCATTTCAAAATACATCCATATATATTCACCTTGACACAAAACTATAAACAAGNATTCAAAATTCAAAATTCTTTTGTCATTTCAAAATACATCCATATATATTCACCTTGACACAAAACTATAAACAAGAGAAACACGCTAGAAAAGCTAGTGAGGCAAGTGGCAACTAAGCATGCAATCTGTACATTGTGGTCATGGCGATCATGCAAGTACTGTGAAAGCAGTTATCAAGCAAGCTAGCGATGCTGCGGGCGCCGTGCCTGACACCTACCCTCCGGCCACTGCACGCATACTGTAACAACACAAACACAAGCACGCCCTTAGCCTGACAAACAACACATACAAACAACAAACAAATTGTGACATTTTCAAACACAATGCTGCCACCTGTGAGCTTCCAGTATTGGTACATGGACACAAGTATTGCCAATTAACAAAGTCGCACACATTACAAGAATGATACTTCCATGCCTACTCCAACGNGTACATGGACACAAGTATTGCCAATTAACAAAGTCGCACACATTACAAGAATGATACTTCCATGCCTACTCCAACAACTACTTTATTTGGAAAATGACTGGAAAGGCTTTTCAAAAGTGGCAGCACTGCAGCTACAGCTAGTTTCACTACCTAAACACACACCTTCCCCAATCCATATGAACGGTGCTATAAAGAAATAGTGCTAACCACCACAAAGCATCCNCTACCTAAACACACACCTTCCCCAATCCATATGAACGGTGCTATAAAGAAATAGTGCTAACCACCACAAAGCATCCAAGTCAGAAAAGAAATAAAACTGCAAACAACTTCCATTAAAAAAAACCTTTCTTCCCACAGATATGAAGCATGTGAATCAATTCGAAAACAAGTAGAGGCAATACCACTACAATATGCCAAGTAACTACCACCATTTCCAAGCTTACTGTTAAAACACAAGAGATAAATATTACATAAGCTGAAACACACACAAAAGTATTTTAAAAATAACTACCAGACTTGGTATGAAAATTAAATTATTTTTGTANACATAAGCTGAAACACACACAAAAGTATTTTAAAAATAACTACCAGACTTGGTATGAAAATTAAATTATTTTTGTCAAGAATTTTGAAAAAAAATATTTATCACAATTTAGGCATTAATCAAAATTTTCAAATGTAGATTAAAAATTAATAGTAGCAATTATTTAATTAATAGCTTTCAAGGGCAAACCNATTAATCAAAATTTTCAAATGTAGATTAAAAATTAATAGTAGCAATTATTTAATTAATAGCTTTCAAGGGCAAACCTTCAATTAATATAGCACAATAACATTCATAACACATTGCTGAAAAACTTTTGAAATTTTAGTACTGACACTGTTGGCTTTTTGTTTACAGACCACTTATATGACCGCACATCTTTTATTCAATAAAACATTAACTTAACATGTGTCAACAACAGTTTGATGTTACATTATAACCTAGCCTATCATTTGTTTTTAACAAAAATAAAATTTATGTTTAATGTCACAAGAGATACTAACACTTTTTGTTGACTTAAAAGCACTACCAATTGAAATTTTACTACACAACTTAACACTAGCTTCATAATGTTTTGATAATTCACACCGAAAGAAAACTTACAATACCAACAGCATATAGCACCACAGATTTACATTTTGTGAATAACAGATACAAACTAATTTTAAGATACAAATTCCTTCAAGCACCTCTATTGTTACTCCAATACAAAGTAACATACTCGATTGTTTCATGGTTTTTATTTCACGCTGGAATTTTGTATAGCTGACTAAGTGCTCAGTTTTACCTCTGGCAACTTGACATGGTGTTAAAAATAATTTTCAAAAACAAGCACCAACTACCACAGACCCCCAAAAATTTTACTGCAAACTTCATAAAAAATTGTTTTCTTCTACTGACAGAAATAAAGACCACAGGCATGCTTCATGGTAATTTCCTGAAACATTAAACTGTGCCAACTGACAAAACCAATTCCCTATACAATTTTGTGGCACTCAAAGTTGTGCTCCACACATTCTCACTATAGTTTTCATCACTATGAATTTTGTAATTACAATGAATATATTAATATTTTACATTTTATTTTTTCAGTCGCAAGAAGAGTAGCAAAAATTTAATACAATATTTAATATATTAAATGTCTTAATGGGATCTTCATATATGAGAAAAAATTATTATTGGAAATATTTAACCACAAATTACAACTTGCCTACTTTTTTGGCTTCAAATAATTTAAATGAAAGGAAAAAAAAAAAAAAACTTATGCTGTAGTATTGCCACGGTTAACTTCACATCCCTGAAAGCTCTGCACAGTTCCTTCTTTTTTCCAACTGGGTATCCTATCACCATATGTAAAAATTAACATAGCGGATCTAGTGATTTGCATCCTACCATTAATCAAGTCACGCGGTCAAATTGTTAGCCACAAAGAAGGTTTGTATTATGTGTGTACAAAACAAAAAACAACTCTGTAGTAGCCACCAATTTAAAATGAACACGGTCTACTTGGCATGCAAACTGCACTGCAGATTGTTTGGAATTCACACTTAAACAAAAATCCCTGCCTGCATTCACAATTTGTTCAACAATCACATTACAGACTAGTACAGAATACAATTTTGAATACATCTTACATGGCGCAAACATTATTTTGAAAAGCCTTTAGCATAGCTGAAAAATAATTTTCATAGATGAATAAGTGTGGAACTGGTACAGGGCACCGTGTTGAACCGGACTACAAACTTTCACTAATAAAATTACAGGGTCACTGCTTGAAGTTCCATAGTAAATACTGCAGTACAAAAATCTTGGATATTAATTCAGTGCTCTGCATGTAACGGTGATCAGGCACTTGATGCATGTGCATGCTTGATTGAGTGCCGAAAATGCACAAAGAAAGGTAAAATTCTCTTCCAGGAAAGAACTTTATGCTGTAGCAACAAATGTGAATACTTTGCTACTTAAAAGTTATCCTGATTTGTATGACTGTCTTGAAATTGTGACAGATGTCATACCTTGAACTTCCTACACGACCGCATAGCAAGNTATCCTGATTTGTATGACTGTCTTGAAATTGTGACAGATGTCATACCTTGAACTTCCTACACGACCGCATAGCAAGTTACAGTCACCTCTACATGTACGAAACTAGGGGGACATCGTCGACATGCCTGGTGTGGTACTTGGACGACATACCTGGTGTACTTGGACGCACTTTACCAGTTTGTGCAGCGGGCATGTGCGCCTGGCCACTTAAAACGGTTTGTTCCCCCACACTTCCACTCTACTGAAGACTGCAACCGGTGGCATGGTGAGCTGCGATGTCACTATGNTATCCTGATTTGTATGACTGTCTTGAAATTGTGACAGATGTCATACCTTGAACTTCCTACACGACCGCATAGCAACTTACAGTCACCTCTACATGTACGAAACTAGGGGGACATCGTCGACATGCCTGGTGTGGTACTTGGACGACATACCTGGTGTACTTGGACGCACTTTACCAGTTTGTGCAGCGGGCATGTGCGCCTGGCCACTTANTACCAGTTTGTGCAGCGGGCATGTGCGCCTGGCCACTTAAAACGGTTTGTTCCCCCACACTTCCACTCTACTGAAGACTGCAACCGGTGGCATGGTGAGCTGCGATGTCACTATGAACTGACCTGACAATGCCTTGGAAGCTTCTGGAAATTTCCCTCTGATTTGAGATCATCTAAGTGAATCTTAGGAGATGAGGCACCAATTGAATAAACAGACATTTTTCTGCGAAGTGAAGGCAGAGAACCGAGAAAGACTGAAAGATACTGCTCCTAATAAATGAGGGGAAGGGTCATGAAAGATAATCATTATTAGCAAAAGCTAGGTTTTTTTAAAGTATTTAATGTAACTAAAATTCTTGTATTGCTTGTAAATATCTTTTTATGTGAAATGTAAAAATGTAAAAGTTAAAGTTTTTCAGAATCTCGTGATAACTGTAGTTTAATACATATTACCATGTCGGTGTGAGGTTTTTTTTGTTCAATTTTTGTACACATTTTTTGTATTCTGTGTGGGATAAGCGCTTTGCATGAAAAAAAAAGGGGGGGGGGGAATAATTTCAAACGTTTTTATTTTTACCAACCACACTACAATGTATCTACACAATTGTGCCATCTCTTGACAATATGTTGTGTCGGGTTTAATTCTCTGCTATTTTTGAGAAGGGAAAAAGTTTTGATACAAGAAATACTACTGAAGGAACAGAAGCAAGGATTTCTTGTCACATGCATACCTGCCAACTCTAGGAAATCATAATTATGAACATTTTGTAAAAACAATAAAATCATAAAATTTTCAAATAAAAATTACACTAAACAATGCAGGCTTACCATACATACAACCGCTTAACATGAAAAGGTCCATTACGCTTTACTACACTAATAAAATTACTAAAATACGTAATATGTTAATACTTTATTACCTTTCCACTTTCAGTGGAATGTGAGAAGAAGCATCAGAGCACAGCAATTTTAAAGATGTAACTAGCGCCCGTAGCTTTCTCTAAGACATCTGCATTGCGTTGTTAGCTTAATTGTTTAAGCCTGCACTAAAATAATGAACTAAACCTATCTTGCCACTTAAGTTAGAGAACTATGGAGTCATAAAACTATTATATATTTTTGCTATGTGTTATTCAGCTTTGGCTTTCTTTACGAATTCTGCACTAAAATTTTGTCCATAACATTAGCCTGATTTCCTGCATTTCAAAATCGAAATTGATTCTGTAGTGTCATTAGACATGGAGGATCTGAACTAAGTCCTGTTTTTTTTTCACCAAACTGAAAACACGCTCGCATTCTGCATTGCTGTGTAAAATGGACAGGATGGACAACATTATTNTTTTTTTTTCACCAAACTGAAAACACGCTCGCATTCTGCATTGCTGTGTAAAATGGACAGGATGGACAACATTATTCTACATATTCTATTGTATTGTAAAATGCCATCAACACCACAAATCCTGGATAACTTCGCACAATTAATATCATCACTTTCTCCTGTAGCACTAAGGGCTGAAATGTCGTCTATCTGAAGAGTTGACAATTCTTTTTCAGTTTCGTCCATAACTGCATCCCTAGTTTCACCTTCTTGTAGGCAAAATCAAGGGAAACAAATCCACAAAGCAGCAAACCGAAGAAAAGTTGGCATTGTCGAGATTATTCACTCTTGCCACACCTGCATTTTTCAAGACTTCATTTTTTATGGGGAATTTGTGAACAATGTAGTCACGTGCTGTAACAAAATAAGTCCTGACAGATGCAAAGAAAACTACTTTTTTCCTTTTCTTCAAGTGTTTTCACAATGTTTGATGCTTTACTTCCTATTATTAATTCGGTGTTGTCTTTCTCATTCTGAATAGATAGATAGTTCACTTCAAATAATGAGCAACTTTTCACAGAATTTGATAGCAATGCTTTGAGAAAATAAAGCAACAGTTCTCTCAAAATATGAATGTGTGGAGATGCTGACTGAAGAATTACATTCAGCTTTTCATATATTGGGAGGACACCTAGAATAAATGCACAAAATGCTTTATTTAGGTCAGAAGAAAGGAACAGAAATACTTTTTTTTTCCCGCTTTACAAAAGGACTTGTATTCTTCAGAATAAAAGCATCACTGTTTGCTGATGTCAAAGCAATTCTCTTTCTGCTGGAATCAGTAGCAGAAACAAAATTCTTTCTCATTTATGTTTTTCTGACATATCCCATCAGAGGTTGAACAGGATGATGATTGTAGTTTGGGAATTTTGTAAGAGGTGAGACTCGAAGATGAAGGTTTTTCATTTACAACCTCTACCTTAAATAAACTAAACAATGCTTTCCACTGTTCAAAAACCCTCAACAAACTTCTTCCAAGAGAAAGTCATATATTCTGTCCAGTAAAATCTCCTTCCAAGGCAGGGGTAACAATTTTCTCCCGTGCATCATCGTAAAACGTCACTACAATAGGATACAACTTTGAACTGGTGTCATTGCTTCCATCAGTTGAAACAGAAAATGGTGCTTTCTGCAAACATTGCACTACACTAGATTTTACATCAGAAGCCATTTCCTTTACAATTTCTGGGGTTTTGTATGACCACATCTATACTTCTTTCTAATTTCCGAGTCAGGGAACATTTTTTTTTGGTAGCAAACCTGCATGATCTGTGGCAGTTAGGGGAATGTTGTGCTCTACCAAAAAATAAGCAAACAAGCTTCGCGCTTTTAACGTGTACACTTATATCTGTTTTCCCACCATGTGCAATGTTTATGTCGCAACGGCATATACTACGAAAGTCAAACCTATCGCCCTTGTCTGAGTTTATAATACATGGAAACTCTATACTGTATGGTTCCCGGAATGCCTGGTAGTAATACTGTTTTTTTCTACTCATCTTTAGTTTTAAACTTTGCAGAGTCAACAATAAATAACCTATCAAGACCTCACAAAAACATCCTGCAAGAGACATAATATATACCACATTGTAATCACAGTCCATACGTAGTTACATACAGCTTTTATCGCACACAGTATTAAAATCTTTAACACATGTGGCAACTAGACTTCAAATTGATAAACAGTTCACTGTAAAATCAATGGCCACATGTATTCGTATTCACAAACAAATCCGGTAGCTATCAAAAACTCCAAAGACGAAAAAATGAAACTCCAACAATAGATATGCGAAAATCGATTGTCACCATCTCGGAACGTGATCTCTTGGATGCAGGCAAAATCAGTATCAATCTATATCGTGACAAAACTACGATTTCTGTGTTTTAACGTAAAATAATCGCAAAAATTATTTTTTACTGAATAAACTAACTAAAAATCTGAAGAATGTACGTATTTCCAGAAAACAATATATGGCAGCTTTTCTGGAAGACTTCCGGAAAAATTGGAAAGGTTGGCAGGTATGCACATGTTTCGGATTATATCTGTCTCAAAATCGTGTCATATGGGAACACCTTAAAAAAACAAATTTCAAGGTAAAGTAATTTATGTAAGACTATGCTAAAAAATGGACTTTTGCTAGACAGAAGAACATAACAACCAGGGCTTGGAAAAAGATACAATACATTGGACATGCTCTGTCCTTCACTAGTGTTCGCTGGTACAGAACAGGTTATGTTGTGATGGAATACCCACCAATTGAAATGACTTTCAGTTTGCAACTGACAAATGCTCTAGGTGTGTGCTGAAAAAATGGAATGGCCAAATTTTAATATGAGTAAATATGATGTTATAACAGATGTGTTTATAATGATTGATTCACATAAGGGAAGGTATTGATTAAAAAAAAAAATTACTGTGATGAAGTTAAGAGCAAATTTTAACAACTTCCTCTGAACATTTCTAAACAATGCCGGTAGTTTTCTGAAATGATAACTACCCAAGTGACACCCAAACAGGAGAATGGCATATCATTTAATAAACATTTACTACTATAAGGGAATTACATGAAGGGAAGAGGAGGGGGAGAGAAGTAGCATAAAGAAAAAGTACACATACTTCCAAAAATATGAAAATTGCTTCATTCTGGTCAAAGACTAATTTATGGAATATGTCATAATCCCAGCTGGTTTATCATGCCCCGTGCATCATTAATTCAAAAAACTCTTCAGTTGTTTGTAATCTGACCTGCCCTGCATTTCCCATTGCAATGCACAAATTATCTGCAATGAAGACTGACTTAAGGCAAACAATTACACTATTAAATTAAATGGCATAACAGTATTCCATTCTATGAAAATTGCCAGATTAAATCAACGGAACATCTCTAACATTTCAGAGAACTATTTTGTGTGGATAGCAACTACAAAGGTCAGCAGAGCATTTACCACTGATGTTTTAAACACAAACCACCTGGTCTAGCAACTCCACACATGTAATGTTAACACCTCTAATCTGATGAGATATTCCAAGAAACACAATATGCCTAAACCTCGAGACAAAACAATCGACATTAAACTGTCGAGCTACCTCAGATGACTTTGCCACTAAGAAAAAAAAAAAGAACATAATTGCTGCTCCATCAACAGGAGATAAGTTCATGAAGAACTAGTTTCTGAAGTAGACCTATGCAAAATATGCGTAGGGATATAATTCGCAGTATCACAAATAACTAATTATAGAATTAGTTATGTTAACCCTCTTACCCACCTCACCAATGCCATTATAATGCATTCCAGAACAACGAAGTTAAAATGGTACTTCATGCATATGTAAGTCAACCACAGGAATATTGTTCAATATATTGCGTTTGGTAGAACCCCATCATCCAATTAAGATATGATATTATTATAAGATATTATTGCACTCTAGTTCTAAATGTGCACACAATTCCTATTGCCAATGTCAATAAAATGTCAATAAATTCTCATAAATCCCTCCCAGGTAAATTCAGACAAACTCTCGACTGTTACAAAGCATAGAGCCTTAAAACTATTTTTAATTTATTCAAACACTCAACTACTTACTAAATAAACAATTTTTGTGACTCAATGCTAATTATTTTAATTACAACTACCACTACTGAAAAGAATTTGATGTTAAAATTATGATTCCACTTAAATGTTAAAAAGGCAGTATTTGTAATTAATTAAAACACTAAATTGTTACATAATTCAGCCCCTCGTTATACTAACAGATTTAATTAAACACTGTATTTTCACTAACAGTTGTAGCTTCACAAATTTGTAAATGACAATGCCAATTTCACACAGAATTATACTATTATCTTCAGTGCACTGCTACTGTAAGCGTAAGCAATTCTTTAAACCGAGTTCTATACTAGTTGCTTGGTAAGAAGAGACTGAAACTATCAAATGCTCACTATCAATTTTTTGTTGGAGATTTTCTGGTCTGAAATAAATAGTTACAAGCTTTGAGCTGTTAATCTTGTTTGTCATGAGTTTTATGGGCTTGGAATAGTGCAAGTCTTTCATATTATGGACCTTTCTTCCATCATCATCTTGTCCTCTTCCTGTGAAACAGCATGTTCACTGCCTTCATGGCTGAACCAAGAATTGCATAGCTAGCACCACTTCATGTGACAAAAGCCAATTAAAATCTTCCACTTGTTCACTGGTCTATCTTGACGCGAAAGTTTTCACTGTCAAACTTCACATTTAAAGTTTTTGCACTTACTAAATTGTATACAACTGGTATTGTGTACACATAACTGCACACACATAATCACAAACCACATATGCACATTTAAAACCTGATTTACATGCATGTGATGTTCTTAACACTATACACAGATCATTACAGATTTATAACGCAGCTACAATCTTATAATAGTCAGTAAGGTGAAACCTATTTTTTTCCATTCATGTTTTTCAGTATTTTGATATAATTACATTCTTCTTTTTGTGGACATAAATTATCAGTAAGGAAACTCTCAGGTTCAATGAACCAAGTAAGGACTCATTTACATACTTTACTACTATTAACTTTTAATGGTTGTGAATATACTAGAAGTAGTGTTACATTTTAATCAACTCATCAAGTTATTTCTAAAAAATAAAATTCATTCATTGAAAAAAAAAATTACAGAAACAAAAAATGCTGTATTAAAAAGTGAAAAAACACAACAAAGTTGCTGGCAGTGCAAAAAGAAAGCTTTTTTTTCAGGAAGCTGGAAGACATCTATACACTATAGAATTATACTTAACAGTTATACAAAGACTGTTCATATTTTTTTTTTCTTGTACTCAGGACCATTAAATAAATACTTAATAAAAATAAACACACTATATAATAAGCTATAAACATAAAATCACAGGATCATGTGGTGTGTATGTGTGTGTTAGCGAGCGAGAGAGAGAGAGAATAAGCCCAAACACAAATGAGGGAGACAAGAATTTGAACACGGCTCAAGGTACCGCCTAATGACATACAGAGAAAGAGACAAATATATGCTGCGATGTGTGTATGCTGCACAACTATCAGTTTTGTGAGGGAGCCAAAAATAATTTTCTTTAAGATTCTAACACGTAGAATAGTTTATAACTATCACCCCTTAGCATAAAAAAATGAACAAAATAGTAGTCTGTACTTGGTCCTACCGAAGAAGACTGGACTAAAGGGCATGTCAACACTGTCTAATTTTTCTGCCAAAGTGTTTCCAATAAGTTTGGTCAAATATAGTTGGATGGTTGTAACGTCATCAAAACGTCATTAGCGCTTCCATGTTTATCTGGGAAAATTTGATGGCTCCAGTATCCATCTAACATTTTTAAAATTGGACAGGTTCTAAAATTTTTTTGAAGCTGGACTGGATCAGCCAATCAGAATTGTGCACGACAAAAATAACCGTTTCCAACATCACAAAACTTATAAATGTTGGACAACTGCTGGAAATGATATAAGGTTATGAAGACAATCAATTTATATAAAAGCTTTTTGAGCATGGATTCTATCTGAAATGATTACAATAATATTAAGAACTTAAAGGAATTATCATTCTGCAGGAAATATCTGTGACAAATAAAATTTAAATTTAGAGCAAAAAAGAGAAAATAAATCACAACATTCATTATATTTCTCATTTTAATGAACTGCATGGAAACCAAACAGCAGCCTCTCACTACCAACATAATTTTAAACAAAAAATTGTGACAATCCTTTTAGTAAAAAAATTTGACAGTGACACATTTTCAAATACAGTCAAGATTATGTGATCCATTATGTTGAATGAAAAAATTTGATGGTAGTATTTTGTCTTCAAATTTTATTGTCAAATATATTTTAAGGCAAAAATTTGACAGTGAAGGGTTTTTAACATGTTGAAACTTTTGCAGTTTGAAATGTTAACTGATACTCATATAGCTCATCTTTTTGCAGTTTCTCCGGTACCATATGTCATGTGCTTCAGCAAATATGGTGGAACCAAGCAGTTCTACACTTCAATTTGCAGAATCAGTGAAGATTAACATTCTACATTTGTAACAAACATTCTTTGTAACACACAATCAACCATACTACACGTTGCAGTGAATACAATCAGCACCAGTCAGCATTGTGCCAACTAACAATTACAATACTCTTACAAATAAGTCTGAACAGCATCTCTTTAATTGTCACCAAATTAGTTTCCACAAATGCAGAGTAAAGTTTTTTCACTATTTCATTTGCTTCATAATTACAATTAAATTGTTGACACCAATTGTCTTACTGGAAGAACTGTTCACTTTCAGTTTTGTGGCAAACTGGCATATATAATATAAAGATCAGAATTGTTACTTTATGCTTCACCTAAAAATGATGCAGAAAAATAAACACAAATGTAATTGTTTTTTACATAGCCCATGATGCAATTTTTTTTTCCCCACTGAAATATAACCTGTATGTGTATAATGTTCTGTGATTCCTGTAACAAGATTGGGCAACATGCCCCCCCCCCCCAACAAAAAAGGATGTAGTAGAAGGAGAAAGCAGGGAAAAGAACTCCCATTAAAATGTGTGTACATGTATGAACACGCTACTTCCTAGTATCCACAAAAACAGTCTTGCATGGCAAAGGAAACTGTGCTACTATCTTACGAAAATTGTGTTGCTTCAGTGTCCTAACACAATATGAACATAAATGGGTCAGATCCAGCTTCCTGAATGTTGAGCAATAGAAAAACTTGCAAACTAAAATTAAAATGACACTGAAATGGATATGCAGTTAGTAAAAATGAGGTAACGTTGAAAACAAGAACAAAGGTAGCCATACAAAAATCCAACAACGATTAAATCCAACACCAAGAAAGAGGATTAAGCTCTCACCAAGTGTGGGGACGGTCCCATTCCTAGTCAGAAAAACTAAACAAAAGTAACAAAGCCTATGAAAATACTGCGTCTAGTGTGCACCCTATCATTAGGTGAGACTGGTGGACTTGCTGAGTGCATTTGAAACATGGCATGCTCGAACACAACAGTCTCAGCCAATGATGAAACAAGTTACTGCAGATTACATCTACATCCGCAATTCATGAAAAACATTTCAAGATCACTACTTTAAACACAAATAAAAGAATTATGGTTTCATTTTTTTTACGATTGTATGTGTGTACATACTACTACTCTGATAAAACATAATTTCATGGCTACAATACATTATTTTAATACTAATACAGGAGAAACTACTTTGTGTACAATTGAATCACCATAAAAATATTCATAAATGTTGATGCTAGAATCTAACACACAAGCATGCAAATCTTAAGGGAAGTCACTTGTTGCTGACTTAACATCTGATAACTGCATCAGTATTTACTTATCAAATTATTCCTTAACATCGCAAAGAAGTAAAGGTTGTGTGTGTGTGCTGACCACTTCATGACAACTAGATTTCTAAAATAATTATGTTATACAATTATGTTTCAAAAAAATTATTTTTTCAGCAATGAAAGCATAAAAAATAGTGTACATTCAACTTACCATTCGGGACTGTCGGAGGCTTCTTCGTCTGAACCCGTGCTGTAGCATTGTTTACCTAAAGACAATTGTCAGAAGTATATTTGGTTATAAATCTTGGTTTTATCATTACACAATACTTACCATTTGTCTGGAAATGTTTGTGAACATACAAAAATAACTATGCAATAAATCAATACTAAATTTTGGGAGTCAAGGCAGGCAATTGCCTAAATACTGTATTATGACATTCATTATAAAAACACACAGGACACTAAAATTATAAACCATGCAGGCAGTCAAAAAGAATACTGTAACATGTTAAAAAAAAATATATATATATATTTATATATTGATAAACTGCCCACAAACAAAATTAAAATTTTTTTTTTTTTAAAATGCTAAACAGAAAATTTAAATTCCAAAGAAGTAGGGCCTACCGAATTCAAATCTTGATGATCTGCAACTAAAAAACTGACAAAACCAACCTCACAAATCAGACCTTAGCAGAGCACAAACCAAATGACTAGATAAATTGCATAGTCTTGGCACAATGATATAATAGCCAACTCCTTTTAACATCTACAGAGTATTGGTGTATAAAAAATAATTTTAAAAATCAATTTAAGTATGTATTTTTATTATATGTTGCTCATTACCGAAATTGTAAACACCCTTACCCAAGATTATTTAAAAAATATAAATACAAATTTAGTGTGTAATGAATGCACTGAAATGCATTACATTTGATCCGGTAAAGTGGGAAGCTCTGTGGAGCATAAAAAAATTATAGAAGTGAGAACATTTCATCAGGAAAGCTTTCACAGCCAATTTACATTCGTGCTCTTTCCTAAAGTTGACAACTTTATTTTTGTAATATAAAAATGCTCTTGATGATCTGATACCTGTCCTATGGTATCTTAAATTAAATTTTGTCAGCATTATGACTAGTCAGTATTCTGTAACCACCTCAAACCAGAAAAACCAGAGCAATGAAACATTTTATAGTGATTAATAATGACAAACAATACCAAACAAGCAAGACAAATATTTTTAAAAAATTACACAGAGGTGTTGTCATTAGCACTTTTAACTGTGTTGTAATACATATTAGGTCCTGATTCTCATACGTGAATAAATTTTCAAAAATATTTCTCTCCTAAGTAAAATAATTTCTTTAACCCATTTCACTAAAATTCCAGTAATTTTAAAGTGTTTCGTAACATATAAAAATTGTGTTTATCAATCTACTCTAACTGTTAAAATGTTTACTGTAGTTGTGAAGTACATATAACATCAGAGAATATGTTTTTTAAAAAACACACATCAAGCCAGCAAACACTGTCTCTACAAGAAAAGTTCCAATATCTGATGCACAAGTACGATGCAAAAGTTGGGCAGCCTTTATTAGCAAATATTTTACTCCATAAATGGAAACCATAGAATAAGCATCATGTCAAAAAAAAAGAGGCATTTTATTTCCACATGTACTTGATACTTCACACACACACACACACAAAAAAAACCTCTAATTTTGTAATGGACTTTCCAGAAACACTGGGATGTACGGCAGGCAGCCTCATATCTCATTTGTGAAATTTGCTGAGGCAAGTTTACGTAACGAAAGCAATTGCTGCAGCACACTGTGTTGAAAGAGAGGATGAGTTCATAAATTACAAACATGACATTCTGACACTGGGCGGTAAGTGGCAATTTAGACGTTTTGGGGGAAAGTATGCATATTTCATTACAGTTAATTTGCTGTGAAAAGAGAACAGTGGTTTTCTTACTATTAAAAAAGAACAGATTATTTCTCAGAAGTTGATATGGGAAAGTGTCATCAAAGTTTCCTGAAAATACTGTATCAAACTCCATTCCAGCTATGAATGAAAGATTTTTTACAGCCATTATGTAGTAACAGAACACAAATGAAAGTAACAATGCATCATATACAAAATCCTGTGTCAGCTGTATGCATGAACAAATGAAAATGTATGTTAAGTTGGCGATTATGACAACCGTGCCCATACACACTAGACCATGCAGAAATTTGTGAACTGTGAAGAGATCTTAAAAAAATTATTAACACGTTTTATTTTACATTTTCACAAAGCAGCTGTTGTTACACTAAACATTTTGCTAAAATAGGATTGGTAAGTAAGCGTTTCAAATGAAATGTAACTTAAACTGTAATTATTTTGTTTTATTTCTCCCTTCTCCATACTCTCTTTCTAGTGCTAACCTTGCGACGTGTATGTTTCATATTAATTAATTGAGGCCGCAAATCTGTTTCAAGGGATTTCTTCAAATATTTCTACATTAATTTGACACAGTATATTTCAAACCTGAATAGTTTAAAGTCAGCATGAGGCAAAAAATTGTCTTTGCTTGCCATTTTCTCTCCCCCTCTCCCACTTCAGATACGACAAAGCTAAAATAAATGTTATGTATTTATTAAAATTGTGCATTGCTTTGCGATGGAATCATTTTTAGGACAAATAATGTTTATGTTAATGGGATAAATAGGGACATTTAATGTATGTCAAATCAACAACGGTCACAACCTTACCATCTCTGATTTCTTAAAGGTAAAGGTAGTGTGGGTAAACACTAACATGACATTTTTTTTCCTCAAAAATTTCTGACAAATGGATACAGAGTAATAACTATTTGAAGGAAAGAAAAACACTTGCTTGGAAATTTTAATTTCATAACTGGAGCTGTAATCAAGCTAAAATAATGAATCAGAGCTCATTTTAAAGATTTTTTTGAAGAACTTCCATTTGACATTCAGCATAACAAATTTACATAATTTTTTTTTTAAATTGTAATTTTAAAAAACTTTTAAAAAACGTATGTTAAGTCAAACTTTCCTCCATATATTTTGAAAGTTTCAACTTGGGATGAGAATGGGATCATTTTTAATAAAAATGTTATGTTTTGCAGATGCTATAAACAACATTTTTGGTTATTTGTTGTGAATTGCTTGCCGTGGGTTACTGGTATTTTGCTAAATATGAAAATTTCAGAGTATCATATTGGTGAATGCAATGTTTATCAAGACCTGGCAAATTATATTATCAATTTAAAGTAGTTAGGAATAATAAGGATTCTTATCGTTCTTATAATGATTTAAAGGCCAATTTAGTTAAAGGTAAATAAGGAGAAACATATATTATCTATTAATCAAAATTGTATTTTTATATACACCAATGCCAGTTGGTATGTCTGCCTTGTTAGTATTCTGTTAAGTGTGAATTGTTGTTGGGTGACATGATAAATCAGATTTATTATAGTAGTGACATGGTGAAATAATGGGATTTATTTGAGCATAGTGCATTTACAAGTGGCCTAAACATTCTACTCTATTCATAGATCTCATAAAAGTATGTATTTTCGTATACTTATTTGTCACGTCATTCATACCTGACAAATTTACTATTGACCTAGCCTCAAACTTTATCATTTGTGAAAATCTATAAAGAAATGCTCGTTCCTACTTATCTACTTATGCACTGAACTTTAAAAAAGCTTTAACAACTTGAGTTTGATTATATGATAGTTATAAATAAAATAAAATGCCTAACATTTCAGCTGTGTGCTGTAACCCATTTGGTAAAAATGGTCACAAAAACAATAATAATAAATGTGCCCTATTTCTCAGCGGATAATAGAAAAATAACCTTTTCTAAAAAAAAAAAGACTGTTGCCAGTGTCGCTATTGATAGTTTGAACGCTTCTTTGCAGTCTGTTGGTGAAACACCAATTAAAGAGAAAATGCCCTGGTGAGACAAAAGCACACAAAGAATATACCTATCAGTCAAAGTTACTTCAGTAATCCAGAACAAAACATTACAGCTGCCAACAAACCAAGAGGACTTGGTAGACAATTCAGAATCTCAGACAATCCTTCAGCTGAAAGAGAAATGTGGTACTTGCAAGTAATGAAGTGAAAAGATGACAATACTTACCACTTTATCTAAAAGCTAGAGCATTAAAAAACTTCAAGAGGAAATCAACATAAACTACGTAGCTAGAAGAGCAAAATATTTGGTGAAGACTAAGGGGATTTTGTCACCTCTAAATCCAAAACCTGGCAATACAGCAGTTGCTGATTTAGTAAATAAATAAATAAAAAAAATATATATATATATATATATATGTTTGGATGTAATAAGTAGGCTGATGCCAGGATAAAAAGATTTTGTGCTGATAAGAGTTGGCACAGAAAAAATTCACGAGCAAAAAAAATTAGTTTCAAGAAATTTAAAAGAGATTTATGCATACTTTAAAACCAAATATCCAGGGATCAGCATTGGATTTTCAAAGTTTGCAGAGTTACGCCCAAAAATTGTATTTTAGTTGGAGATAGTGGTACTCACAGTGTTCGTGTTTGCACAAACTTCAAACTCATGATGACGGGGTGCAAGATTCCTCAGCTGACACAGAATGATGACACACCAATAAAAACCTACCAAGACTGCATTGCAAGGGTTGTGTGTAACCCATCATTACCTGCCTGCTACTTAGGCAAATATCAGTTCTGTCCACAATCAGAAACATCTAAAATGTGGCTACACAATTTGTTAGATACTAATGATATTGACCATACAACTTACAGACAGTGGATCTATGTAGATCGTACATCACTGGAAACAGATGCAAAATCCTTTGATAATTTTCTTAGCTCTATGACACACAAGCAACGATTCATCCCTTTGTAGATTATTACAATTAAGGTAACATACTAAAGACACAAGTTTTGTAATCGTATCAGATTGCCTGACACACGACACAGTTGCTGTTCGTCTTTCATACTTTCATTCCCCTAACCAAAAACTAAAGTTTATTCCAATTCAAAAAAAGCAAAACTGAGCTGGTGATTGTACTAGATAGTGACCTATAACCGCAAGGATATGGTGCTTGCGAGTACAGCAGGCAATGGTAGTTAGTCTGTGTGACTGGAAAAGATCACGAGAACTAAGAAATTACCGTTAGCTTTCTACATCCACAATGACCTGTCTGCATCATCCGTGTTTCCTCATCATGTGGACATTCTTACTGTAAGTAGAAGAGAAGTGAAGACTATCCCGAACTCTAAAACTGCTATACGATGAACCTATGTATTGTCTGAAGCAAAAATTACTTGTACAAAACTGATGAATGGCTAGATTTAAATAATGCAAAACTGGGTTTTCAAGTAACTACAAGAAGAACTAATTTAATTTAATTGGAATTTATTTATGGAATTAAATATTATATTTGGCTTTTTACTATCAAGGTATTAACAAAAAAACAGTTATTTTTATATGTATACTTATTTTACAATTATAAAAACAACTTAGTAGCCCTAAAGTAAACAATATATTCAGAATTATAATTGTCTAAAACTGTCATATTTAGCAAAATAACACATTGGCAAAAAATCTCGGCAAACCATTTGGAAGGTGAATTTTTTTTTAAATAATGTTACCATTCTCACCCTAAGTTGAAACTTTCAGAATGTAATGAGGAAGACTTGACCTTTAAACATGCATGGGGGAGGGGTTAAAATAACAGTATTTCAAAATTCAAATAATTAAAATTTTAACTTCTTTCTGAAGGGAAAAAAAAAAAAAAAATTGACATGCTGCATGCCAAACGGAAGTACAAAATATCTTTAAAATGAACTCTGATTCATTATTCTAGCTTGATTACAACACCCGTTATGGACAA